>JBAMJR010000001.1:2532500-2967500 GCA_038501785.1 Myoxocephalus aenaeus | reverse complement strand
TCCTGCTGGAAGTAGCCATCAGAGGATGTGTACATGGTGGCCATAAAGGGATGGACATGGTCAGAAACAATGCTCAGGTAGGCCGTGGCATTTAAACGATGCCCAATTGGCACTAAGGGGCCTAAAGTGTGCCAAGAAAACATCCCCACACCATTACACCACCAGCACCAGCCTGCACAGTGGTAACAAGGCATGATGGATCCATGTTCTCATTCTGTTTACGCCAAATTCTGACTCTACCATCTGAATGTCTCAACAGAAATCGAGACTCATCAGACCAGGCAACATTTTTCCAGTCTTCAACTGTCCAATTTTGGTGAGCTCTTGCAAATTGTAGCCTCTTTTTCCTATTTGTAGTGGAGATGAGTGGTACCCGGTGGGGTCTTCTGCTGTTGTAGCCCATCCGCCTCAAGGTTGTGCGTGTTGTGGCTTCACAAATGCTTTGCTGCATACCTCGGTTGTAACGAGTGGTTATTTCAGTCAAAGTTGCTCTTCTATCAGCTTGAATCAGTCGGCCCATTCTCCTCTGACCTCTAGCATCAACAAGGCATTTTCGCCCACAGGACTGCCGCATACTGGATGTTTTTCCCTTTTCACACCATTCTTTGTAAACCCTAGAAATGGTTGTGCGTGAAAATCCCAGTAACTGAGCAGATTGTGAAATACTCAGACCGGCCCGTCTGGCACCAACAACCATGCCACGCTCAAAATTGCTTAAATCACCTTTCTTTCCCATTCTGACATTCAGTTTGGAGTTCAGGAGATTGTCTTGACCAGGACCACACCCCTAAATGCATTGAAGCAACTGATATGTGATTGGTTGATTAGATAATTGCATTAATGAGAAATTGAACAGGTGTTCCTAATAATCCTTTAGGTGAGTGTATATATCTAAAATCCTAAAATCCACTGATTTGGAATGAGACATTTGGGATTTACTCCAGTTGAAGCTTATGTTTATATTGCTGTGATATAGAAGTACAGCTGGTTGATGTTATCTTGTTTGGTATATATTTTCATCATAAGTGATTGTCAGATTTTAATGTTGTACACAGAAATTCACACAAAAAAAACACCTGTGCACTGGATCCCACAACACAATAGGGGGAGGGACAGTCTCTGAGACGCAAAGAGATCCTTTCTGTTTGTGAAGTATTCTACTGTCCATATTTGCATATATATTTGATTTGTGAGGTGAATAGAGCAGCGTTCTAGTTCATCATTAAGATTATTACTGAGCATTATTACTCATGTGTGAATGTGGTGGAAGCTCAAGTAATGTAACACAAGTATATGAATCCTCTTCCTTTGCAGCACCAATAAATAGAAATTGAGATTTTGATTTAAACTATGATTCATTTGTAGTTTGGCAGCGAGGGTGTAGCATTAGTTCTTGGTTTTGTCCATAACCAGTTTTAGCTGTAACCTCTGCCGTCTAAATTGTCCACACCTTCGCCTCTATCTTTGAGCTTGGACTCATGGGAAATGGTGCACAGAAATACTGAATAGACATAATATTAGATAAGAGGTGATGACATATCACTGTTTTGGGTTACAGCTGGTGTCTGCTGTTACCAAGCAGCAAAAACAAATACAGTTCATGAATGCAGGAAATGTAAGTCGCAATGTTTGGAAAGCTTAATGGGTTGTCTATGTTCCTTTAAACAATATACGTAACATGCTGTTAAGTGTTGTATTTGCTGAGGTTTTGAGATATCAGCGACTTTTGCCTCAACCCAAATACAAGAGAGGTGAATGCAATCTTGTGTGTATTTAGGGTAATCCATTGACTTTGTAGAAATATCTGTAGTTTTTGCATTTGGTAGAAAATGGTGACATTTTGTGACAGCAGGATGCGGGTTATCCTGATCCTGATCATCTGGGCATTAATCCTGCAAAAAGGTTTTCAAATGTAATCTTTTGATGCTTTGAGCACCACAAATAAAATCACATTCTCCTCAGCCAGGAGACAGAAGCCTCAGGGGTTGATACCCCAGATCCTCTATAAACAAGAGCATCACCTTCTTCATCGTGAAGCTCCCGCAAGCGCAAGTGAGTTGTCGTACTTCTGAGCATCGCGAGGGGTCTCTCGAGGAAAGTTTGAATCTCATCACCATCTTCCGACTCAGTTTTGGAGCAATCCCTGCAACGAAAACATCTAACATTTGTGGTTCAAGAGCATATAAAACAACTTATTTAGTTATTTATTTAGTTACAGAGCAGAGGGTAGAGAAAAGGTGTATAGGTGCCGCTTAGAAGAAAACAACTCATAGTACTAATGATGTTTTTCTCAAAGTGGAAACTTTTCCACTCTGTGAAAGTTCAAAGAGTCTTTCCACCAGAGTAAGAGACTGTGGTATAATTGGTTTCAGATTATTTGGGGCGGTTTATCCAAGTATATTTTATCTGTATTTATCTTATCCATTATTTATATGAAAAACAAGTGCTAACTACCACTTGAACGACATTTAAATGCCACAATCAGATACGTTATGTCCCCATACAGAGGAGGAGTTCTGGTTGCACCGTGGGTCCACCATGGGTCTTTGGTGGCGTATGAGTTCACTCTAAAGCGCCTTGAAAGGACAGAAGTATTGGAGTTATTATGAAGTCGTCAGTGACCTTCAGAGTTATGGAAATCTCAGCAGGACATGAGAGAAAGAAGCTGACAGGGCTGTTTTGTTCCTCACAGAGGCTCAGCGGCTCAGAGGCTCAGGGCCAGGACAGCGTCTCAGTCAGACAATATCACCTGAGAGAGTTTGGAAATTGCAGGCTCTTCTAGTGTTTGTGAATGCTCACATCACAGTGAAGCAGTGTGGTCCTTCCAAAAGCCTTAAACTTAACTGCTTATTTTCTACCGACATGTATAACGTCCTCCACTTCAAGGCCTTCAGGGATGTGCAATCAAGCGGATGAAGCTCTCCATTGAAGCTCATCCCCGCCGTAAAAATCCAGCCAACAACAACAACAGCCTCTCCTCAGTGGCATGCCCTTTCTCTTTATCTCTTCACAATGTCATGCTCCAACAAATGTTTAAAAGAACTATAGTGTCAATGAAGCTGGCACACATCAGAAGGTTGTGGCTTAATAAGACGCAAGCTCAAAGTTGCATTAAGCGTTGAGCAAATCAGTGTGTCTGTGTGGATATTATAAACTTAGAGAAATAATATGAATATCTATATATTAATCCATGTCATCCTATAAATGATACTTAAATATAATTAACTGTGATCATCAGACGTATCACCCACTAACCAGGCTGTCGCTGCAGTAAAAATGTCGACATTCAACCTGATTTGTGACTGACAGAAAGAAAAGATGGGGATTTTTGTCTCCTGACCCATAGTGTGTGTGTGTGTGTGTGCATGAGTGTGCGCCAGTGAACAGGATTTGCTGACAGTGGCTATACGTGACAGTGTTTGATCCCCCTGTAATGTGGACGATTAGCAAAGCGCATACATGACCTGTGCGATCATGCAAAGTCACATTCTAACACACTTACATGCAGCAATGCCAGTTTACACCTTTACTAGAGTACATATTGAAACACTTAAGGTTTAAATATATAATACACCATAATCTGGTAAATATATTACACCAGAATTCCAATCATGAACACAATGTCCTGTACTTTGTGTCAGCTGTATGCTGTACAACAGCAGTGTTGTGCAAAGACTACCTTTGGTGGCAAAGGAAGAAAGGTGAGGGTTACATTTAGCTCCAGGGTTAATTTTGTCCCAGAGGTCACAGCAGAGCTAACAGGAGGACGCTCTGGCTGACCAGAGGCGCACCTGGGCCTCTCAGATGTCTCCTGCGGTGACTTTGGGGCCAGCCGTGAAGCGTGGAAGTGTCCAATTAGGGGCAGACATATATCCTGGTGAAACAAATAGTTTGAAAAAAGGCTCACAGTGGTGGCACAGACACAGAGAAAAGAGAGAAAGTGAGATTTATAAATAGATAACCTCTGTCCTCTGTGTTGTCATTGCCTTAACCTCTCATTCTGATTTGCTCGAGAAAAGCATTTTCCCACTTCAGCTCTCATGTCTGATCCACCCTGACAAGAACAGAGTGCATCTGCAACATTCGTTGCGTGGCTGCTTGCTCTAATGATGCCCCAGCTGCCTGCCTGCCTGCTAGACTGTGTGCACTCCTGACAAGTGACTTGATGCATTGCTTGATCTCACTGTTCATACGGTATCTGTCTGCAGTGAGTTTGTTGGCAAACTCACTGCAGCATGAATAAATACAACCCTCATTAAAAAAGGAAGGTTTTGTGTTGCGTCGCTCTTTTTCTTCCTCATTTATGGTACCGCACTCGATGAGTTTGCAGAACTTCAGACATTTTGTCAGACATTCGATCAATAGTGATGAGCAATGGAGTAATCAGGAGACCGTTTTGCCATGCGTTCGCAAGCAGCCAAAATCTGGTGAGCACAACTGAAGGAAAAAAATTATAATTTTGCGACATAAATTCAGTTGATATTGATTTATCTATAATGTGGGACTAGCTATTTTTTGAGAAATTCACAGACTTTGCAGAATATTACTAGACACATATTGATTTGTATATTTTCCACTGTCTATTTTGCTAAATGCTGGCTTCATGTTTCATTCTCTGAGAGACACACACACACACACACACACACACACACACACACACACACACCTTTATACCTAATGCATCTGGACTCCAATAAGATGAATCCTGCCTTCATCCTCTGCTACGGCTCACAGTAGAGAGGCAGAGGAAGCGAGGCCTCAGGTGTTTGGTTTCATATAGAAGAGCCTGTTGATCCTTCACTTCTCCTTCTCCCTCCCCATTCATCCGCCTCCCTTCCACTCCCCACTCGTTTCTCTCCACCGCTCTCTTTGTTGACCTGAGGCCATTGCTCCCACAACACACAATCTCATTTCCACATGCATGCTATTTTTTTTCTTATATTCCCCTCCCGGTCCTCCTTACTCCCTACACCTGTGTTTTTTTTTTCCCAGCTGTAATTTCCTCTCCTCAAATTCAGTTACACTGAACACTACAGCACATGGCTCGTGGCATAGAGAAGAAAAATCCGTAAGGGGAAAATTCACCACATTTTATGTGGATGTCAAGGTTGATAAATGTAGTTGATTGAAGCAATATATTCCTCTGTGTGCACTATATTGGTTATTATGGTTGGTTACTGAGTACTCCTGCTGCAAAATTAGTTGTACTTCTTGCATCCAGTGCCTTCACTTGATGTGACATTGATGCTATTTTAGCTTGTATCTCTAGTCTCCGCCTCTGGAGGACGTGCATGATCTAGATGCTGCTCTTTACGCGTGTATCTCAAACTACCGGTATACACATTTCCAACAGTAAAAATGACTTCCCAAATATGAGTGCAGGGGATGTCATGGACAGTGTTTAAGCCAACTCGCGTATTCATCAGTATTTATTCGAGCCAGAGTATTCACCTAAAAAAGAGGCAGCAGAGAGAGGAAAAAGCTGTTGCTTCATTAGCCATGCAAGAGGATAAGGCCGGTGGGGAACCTTGTTGTCGGAAGCTGGCGAGCAGTGCATCCTGGTATATGTAGGCACTGCCTGCACAGCCACGTGAGTTGCATCAAAACATAGCTTAATGTACTATGTGAATTGCAAAAATAAATAAAAAATGAGTTATAAGCAGCCATTCAAAGGTCTGCAGTGGGAATGGGCTCTATTTTCACAACCGATTATATTGCCATACATGTTTTATTATTCTTACTTACACTTATGCTGCTATCTCGTTTCTCATGTCTTCCAAATCTTTCTATTCAAACTTATTGTCACACTCTTGAGTAGTATTAGCATGTGTTTTCGCACAAAAAAATGCCCTGCAGTCTCTAACACTGAGTAATGTAGCCTCTCCATTCCTCCAAACCTGCTCCTTTATATCAATTATTGTTTATTGCACTGCAACACAACAGTCTTACGAGAAAACCCCCTGTGAGTACTCAATGATTGATTGGCTGACTCCTCACAATACAATAAATGAGAAAAGAAAACTGAGTCATGTCCGTGCCTTCACAATTCATCTTGAGACACTGGAGTAAATATTGTTTGTGTTTGAGGCTACAGAACAGTTCAATTTCATTACTCTGAGCGAGACATTTTCAGGATTCCAGTCATTTTCCCTTCCCTCTCTCCTTAATTATTGTCTTTGTGAAATGAGCTCAGATTACAAAAGTGGTTCGCACAGCCAATTGAAATCGGGTTGAAAGACGGCCTTTGACTGTAAAAGTTCAATATTGCATGGACATAACGTCTACCGTCACTGGGGGATGAAGAGCAGGCACAGACCAGTTGCCGGCTGTCTTGTTGGTCTCTTTGTTCACACTCCATCAGTGCTCCACTTCACAATGCCAAAAATAACAAAACATAATCTTACACTCTAAACTGAGTGACAAATGATATTCATGTTAGTCTTGACACCTATCAGAAAAACACATTTTGAATGTGTTGTTTATTTACCGCCATCGTGGAGCGACTAACATCACCAGGGGAAAAATGTGGAGATTTTTTTACAAACACACGGTGGTATCATCCTTAATTGTTGCATTACATTGCAATCCTTGCATTGGGGCTTCCTTCCACCTGTGCTTTTTCTGCTATGACAAGTCGAAAAGGGTAATGAGTCTGGTACATTTCAAGGCTATCAAAATCCAGATATATTTTATTCAGTAAGCAAAATAAGACATATTTCTGACAGGGGGGGGGGGGGGGGGGGAGAACAAAATTGTGATGCCTATCAAGCAAAAAAGATCAGTCAAACTCAAGCATGAAATGCAAGCATTGGTCATTCTATGAAGCAATCTACAATCAGAGTAATGAGCGAACCATTAAATCAGTTGGAAGAAATTGTCATATCTGCCATGTTTTGTTTGTTTGGAAGTCACTCATTCGTGTTTAGTGTCTTCTTTTGTGAACCAGCTCTCTTCTCGTTTCAGATCCCTTCACTTCCTCCCTTTGTGGGTTTTCCCGCCAGTTTTGATTGCCTGCTCCACCGTGATTAGTTCCACCTGTCCCTCGTTAGACTGTGAATGTTCCTGCTGTTTCCTGTCTGCCTTTTGTACTCAAAAACGTGAAGCCATATCCCATGAATGGTTGACTTGTACCTGCTGCCTCCTCGTCTGTAATCCACACTTGGGTCCTTCCCCTGCTGCCTGCTCTCCAAACTGTGACACAAATTTAGTAAACGGTTGATGGTTCAGTTCCTTTACTGTCACCATTACACCTGTGCTTTTCTTGCTATGTCAAGCCAAAATGTCTGAAATTATAATTAACATATGCATGTTAAAAAAAAGATGGCTCATGGCCAAGTGTTATGATTTCCAAAATCTAATTTATGGTCGAAAAACTATTATTTTGTGTTCCTCAGTGGTACACAACCCTACAAGTTTCAGCCCTGATTAGTCCAAGAAAGTTATTTTTCAAATGTAAAAAGACACTAAATAGAGAACTTAAAATGTATTATTAGCCAATGTGTGTCTGTGTGCTATAGTGAAAGGCATGTCAATCAATCTGGCATTGATAACAAGTTCCAAGTCTTTATATTTCTGTGATGGTGCAACCTGTGGTCTTGCAACAGTTATGTTTAAGATAGTCCTCAGAAGCACAGAATGCTTTAACTTACAACATACTACCAAACTACTGGCATGACTCTGAGCATTAATTGTATTAATTGTATAAAAAAAGTACATTCATCTATTGTAATACAATTCCATGTGTATTGTCGTTGGGATTTCTTTATTCTGCTGCACTGTGTGTTGAAATGCTCTAAAACTGCTGCACTGTATTGATCACGTTTAACCGTCTGATTGATTCATCTCAACATACTAAATAGACAACATTCGGTGCCCCAGGCTTTTTTCCAGCATTCAATATTGATCAAATAATTCCATATCACCCTGACTTCCTCAGGGTTCAGCAGAAGTTCAGGTGAAGGTCACAGGTAAATGCCGTCTTTGCTCAGCTTGGATCACTTTTTCAATTTCTCTCCAGATGGCTGACCTCACCCCTGTCCACCCTTTCTGAGGAAATCCAACCTTTCCATTGGTTCTCAACCCAATTAGTGTGAGTGCATTGATTTAAGTCAATTATGTGGGCTGTCCCTTGTGACCAACCTCTCCTTTGGGCTGAAGATCAATAAACATGATCATTGATTACTTATGTTTAATGAGTATGGATTCAGTTGCGGCTCTCAGCAGGAGTTATGAAAACCAATGACAGTGCCTTAACGTGATCCGTTCCATTTCTAAGCATGTTACCTATGATGCTTCCATTTGTACTCCAGCAGTATTTTATAGGACAGAATAAAATGTATACACATTTAATGAAATAAGACAAAGTAGAGTTGAGGTGCGTTAGTGGTTAATATTTTGCCATGTTCTATGTACGCTTAATAAACTAATATGCTCAAGGTTAGAACGTACTAATCACCACTGTGTTTGATGGTGGATATACTTGTATTATTAGGACTATTATGCTGTTATGTTGTTATGGTCTTCTGTTTTATCCTCTCACACACACACACATACACTCATGGTGGTCTATCTCACTAAATAGTTTGAGGAACAGGTGGTGGAGCTCTTATTGCTTTGCCCGTTTAAATACGTTGACTGCTTCGTTACTTTGATTATTCTCAACATCATTGTACTCTAAAAGAGAAAATGTCAACCTACTTTTGTGCAGCTGATTTACCAAAAAGTATCACATCTTAAAATAAGAAAGAAATAAACTGGCTGCTGCTCATGTGCAGTATTATTCGCTTGATAACGACTACATTGGATAAAGTGCAGAAATGATCCCACTCATTGTCATAAAGCCCCCACTCCCCTGAGCTATTTCTGTGTTTTTAGTGTGTTCTGTTTCACTTGAGCACCGCCTGCAAATATGTGAGCACAGACATATTCACTTAACAAACAGCGCTGGTTAGCATGACAGACATTTCAAAAACATCTTGGCCTCATTGCTCGGATGTTTTTTTGTCAGTACAAAGGTACCGCAGCATTGTTGACAAACAACCGCTCATTTTGTATGTGTGTGTGTGTGTGTGTGTGTGTGTGTGTGGCTAATAAACTGCTAGAAAATAAGATATCATTGTCTAAATGTACATTGTTGCTGGGTGTTAATGATGGTGGCGTAATTCTGCTGATCAGAACAGACCACACAGGAAGTAGTTCACAGCTGTGCATCAGGGGTCTTACTTGGCTGATACTTGGATAACATCTTTATGCTTTGTAATATGCTGCTATGCATTCTGCAATCAGTCATTTTATCACAGGATTCTCTATGTTTGGTGGCATTTAGACACCATGCACTTCAGACAATGTGCCTTGCAGATGTTGCTTAAGCGTTGATAAAAGAAGGAGAACCTGGTTGGTGTTGATGAAGCTGCGGTTTGCACTGGCCGAATTTGAGTTGCTACACAGCTGCTAACTAAAGGCCCATCTCCTACTCGTTTCTGCCATTTTAATCAAAATGAAATAAACAAACTATCAAAAACATGCAAGCACACTGTATACCTTCAGTAGGACTGACAAGCCATCTGGGAAGGTCTACTTCCTCATCCTCTCATGTTGTACTGGGGGCAGGCTGGCGCTGGTGACTCACAGTCACCTCTTGAGGAATAAGTGGGATTACAAGACAGGATGGGCCGTGACTAACTAATTGCTAATGAACAGTGTAACCTCTTCACATCCTGTTGATAACGTTGATTATCACTTCCTCTGGAACTGGCTCAGGGACCGGGTGCCATCCTCTCAGTGATCCAGTCCCACCTATCAGGGAGGACGAGAGAGGGCAAGCTCAAATCGCCGCACCGGCACATGCCGCGGCGGCACCGGCACATGCCGCGGCGGCACCGGCACATGCCGCGGCGGCACCGCGGCGGCACCGGCACATGCTGCGCACCGCGGCGGCATCTTTGGACATGCCGCGGCAGTTCGGGACCTGCCGGGAGCCGCGAGCTGCCGTGCCGGAGCAGTTGCCACTAGTTTTTAAATCGTGGCGCACCTCGTAGAGCACTTGTGTCAGACCCGTTTTTTATTTTGAAGGGAATTTTTAATGCAGCATAGTGCCGTGCTCACACTCCTCAATACTGCGTTCACAACACACTTTACTTGCGTGAGTTTACACGCCGGACTATTTGTGATAGTTCGCTTCATTCCCGACTTTTTAATTTATTTAATATTAGCTTAAGCAGTTCAGAACCACTGCCCCATAATAACGTGCGTATAATCTTTGTCTTTGTTATTTTCTTCTGTTTTAAGTTTGATCTTTCATAGAGTAATGTGGGTTTCTTAACCCTAAATTAAATGGATTAATGTCATAGTAACAGAACAATTTGCTTACATATATTTTTACATTTATATAAATCCATGTACACTATTTTTACACTTGAATAAACAATAATCAAATACAAAGAAAAACACCTATTTGTGGCATCTGGTTAGATGTCCAGATGCATAGTTTAAGGATGTAAGTCGTCAATGTTGTACTCCCTAGAAGTAGCACTTCCATCATGTGGTTTTTGCATTCATTTGCAAGGTTTCCTTCTGAACCCAGTATTTCTGCACATATTGAAGATGAGTGTTATTGACCCATTTGGCCACAAGAGGGAGTTTACCTTTGTGTGAGCGCTTCTGTCAGGAGTAAACAAATGCAGGCCACATATACATTATATATATATATATACATATATATATACATATATATATATATATATATATATATATATACATATATACATACATATACATATATATATACATATATATACATATACATATATATATATATATACATACATATATACATATACATATATATACATACATATACATATATATATATACATACATACATATACATATATATATACATACATATATATATATATATATATATTTCCAAGTCAATAGGTTGTATGTGTTGTCATCATTCTAAACAGTAAAATGCCTCTTATCCATATTTACAATTTGCATTCCTTCAGTCCGCTGCATAAAGTGTGTATCGTTGCCACGGCAACAAGTGCCAACTGACGTAGGAATATATTAGCTTAATATAAACGAGTAGCAATACTATTACAACTCAGCATTTTTATTTTTACAACTACCAACAGTCATACCTTCCAAGACCTTATGTGTTGTCACATATTGTATATACCTTCCAGGACCTTAAGCAAGTCACGGCACCGCTCTCTCAAACACAGGCAGCTGCCTCAAAAATGCTGCCTCTAAATTAGTGGCAGCTTCCGGCACGGCAGCTCGCGGCTCCCGGCAGGTCCCGAACTGCCGCGGCATGTCCAGAGATGCCACAGCAGGTGCGCGGCATGTGCCGGTGCCGGTGCGGCATGTGCCGGTGCCGCGATTTGAGCTTGCTCCTACTGGAGAGGGAGGACACTGCAAACCATCTGTAAATCCTGCAGATGGTGATATACTGAATTGCACTGCATGTTATCTATAGCGCTGTCTAAAAAAAATATTACTATCTACAACAAAAAAAGATGTATTCCTTTTTGAATGTTTTAAACTAAAATGAACGCCGTATCTTACACATTGCACCTTTAATGCTGATGTTAATAAACATATATGGCACTGAGCTTAGATAAAAGGAGAAAGAACAATGAATGTACAGACTTGCCTTTGTCTTTTATTTATTTGATATGTTTTAAGGTAAAAGCACTGTTACGTTCTGTTGTATAAGGTTTCATGACCACACAGCCCCCATTATTTGTAATTCTACTGGGAGGAAGAAAAGAAGGACAAGAGGAAACGGAGTCATAAGAGAGCTGAGTAGGAGACTGAGAAAGGGTAGAGTAATGAGAAGAGTGCTGCGCAAGAAGAGAGAAAAGTTAGGGGGTTATAAAAAGAGAGGGAACACATCTCTGTGGGAAAGAAATCTTTGCCCTAAAACCCAATGCAGAAATGAGAAATAAATTAAAGTAAAAGTTGCAAAAAGAAAGCAGAAGATAGGAAGGGTGGAAAGAGATAATTGAAAGCCAGAGAGAGAGAGAGAGAGAGAGAGAGAGAGAGAGAGAGAGCGAGTGGAGGTGACAGATTTCTGAGTGTCGGGAAAAAGATCTTCAGCAGGTGTGAATCTAGTCTCAGTCTGTAGATCAGAGGCAGACATCTAAGCCCACACACACACACACACACACACACACACACACACACACACCATGGCTGTAAATGGTTGACTGCATCATACTCACAATGGAGAATTCATTATTTTCTTTCAAGCTGTCTTAATTTGTCCTTCCTCTTCCTTCTATCTCTGTCTCTCAGACAAACAAACACACATTCATTAAACCACCTGAGAATGATTTTTAAACATGTCTACGCTCACATTTTCTATTCTTTCCTGTGGTTTTGGCTAATTAAAAACCCAGTCTCAAATGATTTGGTAATGTCCCTTGATTCCAGCACCACACAAATACACACATTGAGATGCTGCTGATCACTGATTGTATCTTAATGAAGATACACATTTGACATATTGATGTAGATGTGTTAACAAGTATAGGAAGATGAGTGAAATTCAAATAAAGAGCATTTTTCTCGTCTTCATTCAAAATAGAAAAACTAGAAAGAAGCCCTTTTTTTTTATCAAAGAAACTAAAACCAAGGCTAAGACTAACGTTAAAAGTAACAAGAATGAATATCCCAATTAAATGCGCTGCCTTTTTTATCTAACAAATGTATTTCCTCATTCTTCTTTCTGTTTTTTCTTCTCTCCTATCCTCTTTTTAATCTGCTGTGTCTCAACCAGATCACTTTATTTTTGCTCATCATTTTGTCAAACCATGCTCATGAGCGAAATGGTCGGACATTTAAATACAACCTTGCTCAGATCCCTGTAATTATTAATTTAATTTAAAACTGTCATACACTGTAAAAAAAAATCTGTGTAATATACGGTAAATTACCGGCAGCTGTGGTTGCCAGAGCTTTACCGTAAAAAATAAAGTGAAACCGTACAAGACATTACGGTATATGTTTTTGCAACCGTAAAATTCACAGTTGAGAACTGTTTTTTGTTTACGGTAAATTACTATTAAAAAAACGGATATATCATAAACCTGTTTACGGTTATTTGCTTTAGAAATAACAGCAATGTTATAAACGCATTTACGGTAAAAAATAAATAATTTTAAAGCAGTTATACCGTAAACCTAATTACAGTCTCTCAGTGAAAAACACAGTACAACTGTATAATATATTACGGTACTTTATTGAAAAGTTCAATTTAACGGTAAATTACCGGCAGCTGTGGTTGCCAGAACTTCACCGTAAAAAATAAAGTGACAATGTATAAGACAATACGGCATGTTTTTAAAAACAGCAGTTATACCGTGAACCTAATTACAGTCTTTCTCAGAGATAAACACAGTACAACTGTATGAGTTACGGTATTTTATTACAAAGTTCTAAGCAAATTGCCAGCAACTATGGTTGCCAGAATTCTATTGCAAAAAAAATATGGTACAATGTATAACGTATTACAATTGGTTGGCATAGATTTTATAGTCAACATCAGGAAATATTAAATAAAGCCTATTGTAAATCAAGATACAGACGTCGTTGATAAACCTTAAGAAATAAAAAAATTCAGTGAAAAACAGGTTGAACTGATCCAATAACTTGTACCGTATACTCACAAAGCATTGTTGAGATCTTGAAGAAACAGCATGTGAAGGATTACTCGTGAATAAACATGAAAAGATTAGCCACTTGCGCCGAGTTGATCAAGAGTAACAAGTCGCCGAGTCCAGACTTGACTAAAGAGGGCACCCAACATGGTATAGAGTCTCACACGGACACAAAGTTCAGGAAGCTGAGCTGCTCGGGAAGTTCTGCTTGAGGACTTGTATCTTGACCATCTGAGGCCTGTCTCACGAAGCTGGATTAACATACCCGGGGTTTCCCTCAGTTATCCAGCTGCACTTAACCAGATGTCCGCGGTCTCGCTTATTGGTCTCACGAAGCCGGTTATCAACTCGTTAAGTGAACCCAGGAGCGTCTCATCTAGATCTGTGCTCGTGCACATAAAAGGGGCGGAGTTAACTCCGTTACACCAATTGTGCACCATGGAGAAGCCGCCGAGAGCAACGTATTTTACAACGGAGGAGCAAACCATAATCTTAAGAATGTACGAAAAATATAGAGAAAGAATACAAGCAAAAAGCAACACTGCTGCAGCAGCCAGAAGCCGCAAGGAATCGTGGCAAAAAATCGCCGACTCCGTCAATGCATAAGTTCTGGGATTGTAATATTAAATCACTGTCTCAAATGTATGTGCCTATTTTTTCGTTTTAACAATTTAACCTCATTTCAGTTGCAACCCCAGTGGAGCTAAAAGAATGGGAGCAAGTTAAAACCAAATACAAGAACATAGTTCAAAGCGGTCAGTAAGTTTATTATAATATCTTCCAGGCTACATGTATGATGTGAACAATATTATACAATTATCCTTCTATTGTGAAAGTAACTTGAGTAACGTGTGGGTTGGGTTGGGGTTTCCCCCCACAGTGGATAGTGAGACCCTCAGGGTCACGCTGCTACCTAGACCAATGCCATCCGTGATAGAGGTAACAGTAAATTCAAACTGTCATACACTTACAAGCAATCTGTTGGTGCTGATCGTGCATTAAAGAGGAAGAAATATTTTGCCACTTCTCATGTCGGCCACTGAGGAGGCAACAGATGAAGAGACGCTCTCTGGAGCGCTGCTCTTACTATCCGTGGGCCTTCCTCAACGGGATTCTGTAGAAATGGGCAGGCCGTTTTTCCAAGACAATGATTGGCCAGTAGGCGGTCTTATAGACCCGCTGAGATCTTATCCGGGAACTCAACCTGCTCCGGAGCAGGTTAGGCGTTCAGCGTAAGTTACCGGGGCAACGCACCCCGCTAAGAAGTGAACCAGCTTCGTGAGACGGAAAACCCAGAAGTTAATCCAGAAGTTACCTCGCTGAAACGAAATCCAGCTTCGTGAGACAGGCCTCAGGTGTTCACTGTGGATTGGGAAGATCCTCTCTGCAGCCAAAAAAACAGAAACAAAGGCAAAGTTAGATTGATGCAGTGCTTGAGCATGATGCCTACACTGAAACATTCACTGCCTTCTGGTGTTAAACTGATCTTCACAGATCTTCATTCCCCCAAAACTAAAGTGCAGTCTCAATTACGTTTGTGTTTGACATATTACAAATACGTTTATAATCAACGTATGTTTGTGTTATTGTTTTCATGCTTTCCCGCTTAAGGATATTTGAATTTCTAAGCTCTGCGGAGGAAATGATACTAACAAGGATTCCCTCAGTAGCGGCAAGCGAAGAGGGGCTTTGTGAGGCCGGTTACGGGGCCGGTCTGGAGACCGCTTGTTTGGGAATGCAGCCCAAAGTGGGTGGTAAACTCCATCTAGTGCAGTATAACACTGCAGTCAACTCAACAGACACTCGGATCTCCGTGGTCAAATCAGCAGACACTGTTAGGAAACACGTTCAAACGAGCGGAAAGATCCACGTGACACAACATCCGGTTTTCAAAATACTGACTGATATGGATGTGTTCAGAACATTTCTGAACACATCCATACATCTTAACTGTACCAATTCAGATATTTTACAAAGTAAAAGTCCTACATCCAAAAAAGTTAAAACATGTTTATCAGTCATTAAATATTCAGAAATTAGAGTTTTGGATGTAGGACTTTTACTTTGTAAAATATCTGAATTGAAAACCGGATGTTGTGTCACGTGGATGTCTCCGCTCGTTTGAATGCGTTTCCTATGAGCTGCATTCCCAAACAACCCGACTCTGAGAAGACCAGACAATACGTTTCTAGTCAAACGTAAATTGAGGATGCATTTTAGTTTTGGGGGAACGTAATTTTTAGGAGACAGGGTTGGTTTGAGGATGATCCCTTGAGTGAAGTTTGAGTTGTGCTTGCACCTATCATTTGCTACAATGAACTATAACACCGCTTACCTTTAATTAGCCTTGACAAGACTAGTGTCTGAGTCATTGGGTCTAGACTGAAGACAGGTGGGACAGAATATCATGCAGACATGGCATGATGTTCAGGAAACTGGAACTTTTGGCAGGTGTGTTGTCATAATTTCGGCTTGAAGACCCAAGTCAATCTGGTGTTCGTTGTAGGCTGACATGATCCTCTCTACAGCCAGAAAAAAGACAAAATAGAAAACATTAACAGTAACAACAATACCAATAATATAACTGTATACAGCACTTACAAAAAAAAAAACGTACAAAATGGTGAAAGAAAAAGAGTAGAATAAAATAAGAAAAAAAAAAGTATAGTATATCAATTGTAATAAAGTCGCATTAAAGTATATAAAAAAATAATTATGCAATGCCTAGATTTATACAGTGTTTAGCGGCAACGATACATGCATACACTGTTTGAACATGAAATGGCACAGTGCTTTAAAAAAAAATAGATGACCCTAAACCTTCTGTTGTTAAATTAACATACACTGAACTTACCACTATTTATCCTTGACAAAACTTGTATCCGATCATAAGGTTAGACTAGTAGAACAGCAAAGAAGGTGATGAAGTTCATGTGAAAGTCCATGCTGGTAGTCATAATCACACCTGAAAGAAAGAGTAAAGAATGAGGGGGAGGACATACATCCTTAGGTAAAAAAATTAAATCATCTCAAGCATCACATTTTACTCTTTTCAATGCAGAGGTTGTAAATTAAAATGGCTAAATTCACACTCACGTGTCACATGTTGTTATCATAGTGGCCAAGGTCTCTCTCTCAAACACAAATGGGGAAGAAAAAAATCTCATCTTTAAAAACAAAAAATGCTTGCTTTTGGCATTTAAATGGATTATAATGGATTATTGCAATGTCTGTAATTACATTTTACAAGATACAAGTAAATAGTCTTAATTATCTGTACAAACTGGTCTTGCATACATTTAAACATTGACTCTGAGGGAGACTCCCGTTTGTGACGTCCTCATCTGACAATGTGGGCATTAAATGAAGATTTTAACATGAACACGTGTTTGCATCCACTCACTGGACAGCTCACTGGAGATTCTCAGGAGTGGTGTTGTGTCTTCTTAACACCACGTGCACACAACGCCACAGCGCGTTCATGTGCGGTCACGTGGACAGCTGTCCCGTTAACAGACAGCAGAGATGTTAATGTCATGCCTCCGGTATAAATGAGCCTTAAACCTCAATATCTAACACATGTCTGCTTGCAACCCACTTCAAAGCACTTCAATAAAAACGTGTTTATTAGATGAAGTTTGTAGCAAGTAACCCCTTGTTGTCTTTACTGTCATGCCACAGTAATACACCTAGCCTATAGCTAGCTAAACATTACCATAGCTAACCTTTGATAAAGTAAGGTAACGTGCAACACATACACCTAAGTTATAACCTACGTTGCATCGATGGTGTTAAAGAAAAGTAAACACTCAACTATTAGATAGCTAAGTTAACTCAATAGTGATGTCCAAGGCGACACAGAAAGCCTCAAATTCAAATGTAGCTAACCGCTAGCTAACGTAACGTTAGCTCAATCCCTTACCAGAGGTTAAACTAACGCTACTATCACCTGCAAACTTAAGGTGTCACTAACGTCGACCGTTCAAGAAAGCTTTTATTCCGTGACTAATAAATTATGTTGGTATTCTTACCTCAAGAGGAGATGCCATGTTCCCAGGAGTCCAGCCATGTCATGTATCACCGGAGGAGAAGAGCCGCGCAGAGCGTAGAGCTGGCGCTCAAGGTTCACTCCCACATCGTGTTTTTTTTTTTTTTTGTATTGCTGTGTTGGTTTAATCACTGACACCTGTGACCTGTCCCTCTCTCCTTTGATCTCTCTCCCTCTGTGTGTGGCTGTCTGTCTCTCTGTCTGACTGTCTTCAGATCTTTGGTCAAGGCCAGAGTCTGGATTGATTTTAGATTTTTTTTAAGAGTATGAACAGCATGGAGGACTTTATTCAGAAATGGTGCTATAAGTATGCAATATATTGTGTGTCTGGGGACAATCTAATATTTAATGCTCCTTTTTAGCAAGGTATGAAGTAAATGTGCTTTGTCCTGATATGCTGATTGTTAAATAAAGTTGTTTTTTTTTAAATAAAAATAAATTAAAAATCTTTCTGACTGTCTGTTTAGTTTAGTTTATTTACTGGATCCCCATTAGCTGACGCCTTAGCGGCCGCTAATGGGGCCGCTAAGGATACATACAAAAACATGCAAAACATAACGTGAAACAAACAGTTATGTACAGAATAAAAATTAAAATATGTCAGATACGTAGTGCAGTCGAGGACTATGATGTATATTATGCAGTCCATCCATAATTTATACAAAGAAAAATCGGATAGGAAATAGCATAGGAAAACGTCAAGTGGTTAATGTCCTGAGGTGCGCTTTTAATTGTTTTTTAAATGACAGATTATTACCTGTATACAGTTATGTGAGGAGGTAGTAAATTCCAAGCAGTAATTGCACGAAAAACTAAGTAACTAAGAAAAGCTATTAAAAGACAACAACTTGATTGATTATGTATATATATATATATTATTATTATTTTTTATTATTAATGGGACTTAAAACTTAAAATGGGGGCAGAATTCTTCATCAGGAGGTCTTCCTCACTCTCCAAGTCCTCGTACTACCATGAATCGATACCAGAGCCACTGATGTGACAAAGCCTGGCCTTACAAGAGTATATATGTCCATTTGACATGTTTATAACACAATTCAACCATAAATATTAACATAAACCATAAATATGACTCGAGAGCACTCGAACGTGACTCGAGAGAGCTCCCCGAGTTATGAAAATATATATTTTTATATCCCTAGCTTAATGCTACACACATGATTGGCACACCTGTCTGGAAAGCATACGACCTATGGACCAATATAAGAAAGAAAGAAATGATCCTTTATTAATCCCCTTGGGGAAATTCTTCCCTGCATTTGACCCATCCTTGGTTAAGGAGCAGTGGGCTGCCCTGAGAGGCAACCACATTCCAGCCCAAAAACTGAAATATGACTTACTTATGGATGAACTATATTTCACACGGCCTTGCTTGGTATGTATTGGTGCATCTGCTTGAGCAGAGCCCCTCTGTTGTGGAACCAGAGGTGTCCAAGGTCCAGGAAGAAATCTAGGGCATTTTTGCTTTCAGGGACCTAAACCTACGGTACACGAAATGTGCACTAAATTAATTACTAAAAATATTTAACTTCACTTACCCAAAGTCAAACTTTGCAGAGATACTGTTAACATATAGTGCTATTTTATAGTAGAAAATAAAGCAATGATATGCATAAATAAAAAGAGAAAATACATCCTTGTGGGTTTGGTTTTTTTCGGACCTACTTATTTCTCTCTTGGCCAGTCGCATGGTAGGCCACATAGTTCTATATTACAGTGTTAAGTGTCTCATACAGGTTCACACTGACATCTTTATGGCATAATGATCCTTCCATTTTGGTTCTTGAGACCCAACCACTGAGTAGCCAGTTTAGTTGACTTTAAGAACAACTAACTTTTCAAATATTTCTGGTGTTAACCGCCTCCTCTGCGGATGGAATATTATTCCTGCAAACGAGAACAGTCTCTCAAACGGAGCTGAAGAGGGGAGGGTTGTGTTAAATCAAACAAACAGGAGCTTGATAAGTGAACTGTTTTTTGATTTGTGGAGAAAGTATTTTGAGTATTTTAAATACAAAATTACTCCACTCTAAAGTATTTTGTTACAAATTACGTTAGGTTTTTTATCGGCCATATCAAATACAAATGACAAAATACTCAAAAGTAATTGAAATACGTATTTCAAATACAAGTAATAGAAATACTGCCCATCTCTGTATAGTGTTGTGTCATCAGCATACATTACCATTTTGGAATTCTTAATTGACAAAGGGAGATCATTTGTGAAAATGGAAAAGTCTCTCTGTCTCTCTCTTGGTCTCTCTCTCTCTTGGTTTCTCTGGTCTCTCTCTTGGTCTTGGTCTCTCTTGGTCATGGCCTCTCCGTCTCTCTTGGTCTCTGTCTCTCTTGGTCTCTCTTGGTCTCTGTCTCTCTTGGTCTTGGTCTCTCTTAGTCTCTGTCTCTCTTGGTCTCTCTCTTGGTCTCTGTCTCTCTTGGTCTCTCTCTTGGTCTCTGTCTCTCTTGGTCTCTCTCTTTGTCTCTGTCTCTCTTGGTCTCTCTCTTGGTCTCTGTCTCTCTTGGTCTCTCTTGGTCTTGGTCTCTCTCTTGGTCTTGATCTCTTTCTTGGTCTCGGTCTCTCTCTTGATCTCGGTCTCTCTTGGTCTCTCTCTTGGTTTCTGTCTCTCTTGGTCTCTCGTGGCCTTGGTCTCTCTCTTGGTCTCGGTCTCTTTTTTGGTATTGGTCATGATCTCTCTCTTGGTCTTGGTTTCTCTCTTGGTCTCAGTCTCTTTCTTGGTATTGGTCTTGGTCTCAGTCTCTTTCTTGGTATTGGTCTTGGTCTCTCTCTTGGTCATGGTCTCTCTCTTGGTCTTGGTCTCTCTCTCTGTATGTTAGTCGGTCAAATCAAGAGAAAATGTGGTTTGAAGGAATCTTAAACGGTGAAACTGTACAGCGACAAAATATATGTTTTACAAATATTATTTGTAAAAATTACAGTGTTGGCTGTTATATATATATATATTACGGTGTATTTCTGTAATCAGTCCAATAGTTAGTACATTTAACAGTGACAAACTGTATCTTTTACAAATAATAAATGCGAAAATTACAGTGTTGGCTTTTCAATTTATCTTCCAGTATATTTCCGTTATTAACCCAGTGGTTCGTACATTTAACAGCGACAAAATGTATGTTTTACAAATATTATTTGTACAAATTACAGTGTTGGCTGTTATATCTATTACGGTGTATTTCTGTAATCAGTCCAATAGTTAGTACATTTAACAGTGACAAACCGTATCTTTTACAAATAATAAATGCGAAAATTACAGTGTTGGCTTTTCAATTTATCTTCCAGTATATTTCCGTTATGAACCCAGTGGTTCGTACATTTAACAGTGACAAAATGTATGTTTTACAAATATTATTTGTAAAAATTACAGTGTTGGCTGTTATATATATATTCCGGTGTATTTCGGTTGTCCGCACAGTAGTCCGTACATTTAACAGTGACAGAATGTATTTTTTTTAAGTTATGAATGTAAATATTACGGTATTGATTGTTGTTCATATTACGGTGTATTTCCGTTATCGGTACAATGTTTAGTACAATTAACAGTGACAAAATGTTTTTTTTACAAGAAATACATGCATAAATTACTGTTTGGGCTAATTTATATATTTACGGTGTTTCCATGTGATAGAAACAGAATATAACCGATTTTGAATTAACGGTCTCTTACTGTTGTGATTTAACAGTTATTCACTGTAAAATCTACGTACTTTTTTTTTACAGTGTAGCTGCTGTTGCACAATATTACAGGTTGTGATGGGTTCAAGGTTTTCTGTTAAATTAAAAGACCAAACTGTCAAGAACGTCTGTAAGGAGAAGCATTACCTGTAATAAACGACGCCCCCTGCATAAATGAAATTCTGTTATCAGTGACAGGATAATGAAAAATCAGGAAGATGTCAGTGGTATTTCTGTGTTTGTGCGCACACACACTCCTCCATGAATAAAGTATATCCAAGAGAAGTCTGTGCAAATAAAAATGGAATATTTTTGTTCATGATTTTAGTTGAACATGTGCATGTGTGTACATTTAGACTCATTTACAGTTATGGAGACATATGCACATATACACACATCTCCCTGTGCTGCCTGTTCTCTAAAGAGGGGTAGACAGCTGCCTCTCTAAAACTGAACTGTAATTAACACCTTTAAACCCAACATACCAGACGCATGAATAAAAGAAGCAGATTAGGAGCCTGGGACGCATTAAAAGTGGATTATCTCCAAAGATGTAAATATCCTGCGCTCATTTTCATCATAGCGCCTGAACCATCATTAGGGAATCGAGTGGGCAAACTAGTATGCAAATGTTGAGTAAGAGAGCGTATTATTAACAGAGACGTGTCAATCACACTTAACTTCTCTGGATCTGAGTCCAGGGAATTTATATTTTATAAAGTACACACCCATACCAGTTACCAGACATCAGAAATGTGCACGCACACAATAAACATAATGCTCAGCTGGAATCAACAGTAAGACCATTATTAGGAGTAATAATGATGGTAATGTATTAGTTTTGCACTTACATTTGTTTGCTATCTTAATGTTTTTTCTTTGCATATATATTGTATGGAGGTAAAATGACATCATGACGGTAGACTAACACATACTGACAAAACATGCCATGCCATGCCATGCCATTGTAATTGTAGCCATATTACGATCGTATTCTTAGCATAGCAGCTTCACCAGATGGCTTCACACTGATATTGAATTCAAGGTGTTTCAGAGTCTGGATTGGCAGGAAACCCTGGGACATTTTCCTTTTTGGAATCATTGCTCCACCACTATCAACACAGTGCTGCTTCACATATTCTCCTCAGCATGGCTGTTAACGTTCTAAAACAAGGTATCGGTGCTACGCTGAATCAATGAGGAACCAACATTGCACCACATGGTGTGAATTTATACGGAACAGTTGTCCTTTGTTTAGTAAATCTCTTCCATACAGCAGGTAAGAGACCGTTTGCCCGTAAAGCATAGAGTTTCATGGCTCCATGTTTTTCAGATGTGACCCAACATTTTTGTATTTGGCTTTATTAGAAAATGCATGTACTGTTTGCATATGAAGACACTGACACAGACTCGCACTAGTAATCACTGGCATACAAGGAAGTCACATTCTAGTTAGACTTGATTAGTCAAGTCATTACTCGTCAAAAACGGTTTTCAGGATGGAATCATCTGTGTTTTTCAACATAATAAATGTATGATGTTTTTTCTTTCCGCACAGGTTGATTAGCCTAATATGCCCCTTGCTGAAACACATAAACTAATGTTGTTAATAGCATGATAACTACATGATAACTACGTTAACATAAAAAAAGCTTCCTGTTTGTAGTGGTGGCAAAAAGAGAGGATCACTAAATAAAATATTTGTTTCTACAGTTAGGAAACCAGTGATCTGTAATCATTGTTTGTTATTTTCTCCAATTAGCCTGATCTAATGTGAGGTCCGTTATTGCTCAACAGATGGAAGGTTTTAGGCAGACGCTCGCTTTATCTCTCACCCGCAAGTGCAGGCAAATATATTTTTGTTTGTCACGTCTTCTACCATTATGAATGTAAAGTACTCGGAATACTGATAGTGATATCTAGTACCAGGTAATGCCTCTTGCTTTCCAAAAACCTGCTCCTTGTAAGAATCATTGCAGCAGCACCACTGCGGCTCTATGCTCATTAAAAATCACCCGTTTAGATACGGGAGCCCTTCTATATGTCTCCCTCTCTTCCCCCATGGCTCTCCCCTTGTTTCAGCTGCGTTTGAAGTGCTACAGCAGAAAAATAGACACATGGGGCTTTGGACTGAATCTCAGGAGATGGAGAGGAAAGATTTAGATGTAAAGATGGGGGAAGATGAAAGCACGGAGATGTTATGTAGGATGGGGAAGGAGGGAACAGGCAGGTGGTTGACAAGTATTGATTGAGCATGCAGAGTAGAAGTCGGACAGGCTAGATTGATGTCCCCGGCTGATGTAAAGTAACCAATATTCGTCAAGGTCGAGATCAATGCTGCAATCAGAGCTACTCTGTATGGGTTTTCTCTCTTCTCTGTATATTTGCCTCTTTGTCTTACTGTTTCTATTTTTCTCTCTCCTTCCTATCAAGTCTAGAGTCGCTGTACTCTTCATGGGATTCATACGAACAGCACTTTGTGCAGCCGAACTAAGACACCTTCAGGTTAGCTCACAGTAGCCTGACTGATACAATGGGGAATAAAGTGTGAGTTGCTGGTTTCACTGCTTTGCATCATCTAGCTAACAGTCTGTTTTACTCAAAGTCTGTTCCCTCAGCTTCTGTGTGTTTCCACTTCTAAAGTCTCCCCAGCCTCTGTGTTTGCAGGTACGCATGTGCAGGTGTATCTTCATGCAACTGTGAGGTTATCGAAGTATCACACTGGAATTTGTGCTATACTTTCACTCACTAAAGTCCCTTTAGTAAAAAAGTCACTGCACCTTTCAAGAAAAGCAAAAATGATAGAGCATCAGATGTCAAATTGTGAAGTTGTGTCACCTCGTTATTGTTTTTATGTGGATTTTATTCAAAGAAAAATGTACTCAACAGAACAGAACATCAGATAAGGAGATAAATAAAAGAAGCTACATAAATGAAAGATAAAACGATGACAGTTTTCAGTAACACAAATTCTGATTGATTAATATTTTGGGGATTAATTAAAAAGGAAAGACTGAAGAGGCTCACAAGATTTCCCTCAAACATCTTGTTCCACAACATCAACATTTTAACTGAGAACCATATGTCTGAAGTGTTCGGCAATTTAACTCTGAAACGTAATGGCAATTCAGTCTTCATATGTCTGCTTTTGCTGGATGCCGGTATGATACATGATATTTCAACGGTCCCCAAAGGATACATATGTTTTCCACTTGCCCCCCTCGACAGGGCGGTCAGGGTCAGCTGTGGTACAATGTTGGAGCCGGAAGGCAGTCCTTAGCACTTTGTGTTATGTTGGTGAGCAGGTCTGAAAATCCCGGAATATCACGGCCATCAAAAGAGAGTGTCAGCTCTTTTAGTGGGTTTGTATATCATGCTGTCACCCCCAGTACAGAGAGACGGAGATATAGTCTGACGTTAAGATGTGTGGATGTGGTCAGAAATGTTCTGAACACATTCATATCAGTTAGTATTTTGAAAACCGGATGTTGGGTCCCGTGACTCCTTCCGCCCGTTTGAATATTTTTCACAAACAACCCGACTCAGAGAAGACCGGAGCCGGCGCGAAGGAGGCTGTTACCGCCGGCCTAACGGCGGCGGCCAAGCGGTCTGAAGACCGAGCCCCGGTGCAAGCGGTCTGAAGACCGGCCCGTTACCGGCCTAACAACGGCGGGCAAACGGTCTTCGGCTCCCGGTGCGGCCGGCTCCCGGCGCGGCCGGCCGTCACTGGCCTCACCCCGCCCCTCCTTTCTTTTTTCTCCCCAGAGTTTAAAAATTAAAATATGCTTAAATGAAGCAAGAAAACAATAACACAAACACACAATTATAAACGTATTTGTAATACGTCAAACACAAACATAAAAACAATAAAACAAAAATACGTGTATAATCAACATACGTGTTTAATCAATGTATACGTGTATAATCAACGTATGTGTAATACGTCAAACACAAACATAATCAGGGAGGAGATACGTTTCTGATCAAACGTAATTGGGAATGCGTATTAGTTCTGGGGGAACGTAATTTTTAGGAGACAGGGTTGCATAAATACATGCTCTCAAAGCAAGGCCATCTTCCACGTACAATCCCAGCATTGTAGAGATGTCATGTCATCATCTCCTCATTCCATGTGATCCTAATTTGACGGTTCATGTCCTCACATTTTCCGAGACGGAAACGGACACCAGGAAAGGACGTCCATCCTCAAAAATCCGCTCCGAAACATTTTTTTTCTCCATTATCTGCAGTAATGGAGCTGCACAGTGTTGGCAGAGGAAATTTCCCCCCAGTTCATAGTTCACCACAATGCTGCATATAAAGCTCCCGTCTCATCCATCACACTCCAACAATAGAGATGTCGTCCACTCCCTAGACAGCTGTTCAGCCACAGCCCCCTGAAAGTGTGTGTGTGTGTGTGTGTGTGTGTGTGTGTGTGTGTGTGTGTGTGTGTGTGTGTGTGTGTGTGTGTGTGTGTGTGTGTGTGTGTGTGTGCCTGTGCATCTGTATGTTCATGTTTGCTTACGTAAGCAAACATGAGTGAATTTGTTTGTGTATTTAATGAACCTTTAGCATTACAATAGGATCATATTGAAAAAGCAATACTCGCATCATGTTGAAACATATTTGGCTGACAGTCTCCACATCGTGCCTTTGACACCATTGTACTAAGTTGAATGGCACTTAAACAGATTGATTATTCCTTTGTTGACAGTGACATCCATAATATAGTGGGGAAACTTTTTTAATTAGAAATGAAATTAGAACCGTGGTCTGCATAATCATTAAAAAAAATTAAAAAATTAAAGAAATAGAACTAGATGGATAACTCTTTCATTTTAAGTTGATGGAAAGTACAACAAGTGAAAGTGTGAAAGTCAGATTAGTATTTAATGAAAGTCGTCCTGGCAACCCTTGGCTGTCTGTCAACATTCAGGGTTGCCTGTGTGCTTCCGTGTGTGTGAGTCCGCCTTGCTCCTATGCCCATGCCACGCTGGTACCATCTGCTGCCGGTCGAAGTTCTGTCCGGCCCAGCAAGACTCCTCAAACACACACACACACACACACACACACACACACACACACACACACACACACACACACACACACACGCACTCAACTCACTGTGTCCTACTTGTGGTCAGACAGCCAGGTGGCATCGCACCAACTGACCAACGGTTGTTACGCACACACTGTGACCTCCAGTGGTCCACCAACAGAAAGTCCCTCTCAATCCTCCTGCTTCTTCCATCCTTCTTGATGTGCACGTAGGCCCGATTAGTGCGCAGAAAGGGTTTCTGTCTGTCTGTCTGTCTGTCTGTCCTTCCGTCTGTTTCTCTCTATGCCATTTGGCCTGTTTCTCCGCCTTGGACTGAGACCATGGGAGCTCTTCTTCACAACCACCAAACTGTGTGTGTGTGTGTGTTTTAGAAGACAACTCAGAAAAAGAACCCCTCAGAGGGGTGTCAGATGGCGTGCGTTTGTGTTGGTGTGTGCATGGGGGGAGAGATGACGGGGGTGGATGAAGGAAGGGATAGAAAGAAACAGGAGGAGGTGTAGATCACTCTGTTCTCTGCTCTTCTGCTTTTGTTCTCCAAGATAATAACTCTTCACCCCCCTGACTCCAAAAGCCAAGGGAACCCCTCCAGTCTTGAAGCCGGAGTTACATTCAGGCCTATGCTGTGGTTATGACAACTGGTTATGCATATTATCTGACAACATGATGCACTGTATTTTTTCAACAGTTGGTGCTGCAACTGTGCCAGATTCCTCATAGTCAATTATAAATGCCGTACGTTGCCCTAATTTTTTTAAATTTGGGCCAAAACTGAGTATGAGGGAAACATAGAGCCAGATCACCGCCAAACAGCCTGGAGGCCAGTTGAGTGTCTAATAGCAGGACCGATGAAGAAGCAAGCAATCTGAGTACAGAGAAGAGATGATAGAAGAGAAGATACATTTTAGATATTCTTACTTCCCTCATAAGAGCGCCGTATTCAGGTGAGCCGCAGTGTAAGTAATGACATAACAATCACAATATCTGCTCTCAAATTCTTCTTTAAAAACCGACACTAAATATGGGAAGGCAAACATTTAGGGGGAAACTGAGAGGAATTCAAGGCCATTGCATGTTACATTTAAAACACTGTTCTATTTGCTGTGACCTGGTTGAGTAGAGCAGCATCTGCAACCCACATGAAATCTAAAAATACTCCCGCACCATTGACTGCTACTATACCGTGGCGTGGATGAATTACTGTGTGTGTTTGCTGTGCTTGTGTGCATGTGTTAAAGTGGGAATAGGGTATGGACTACAGCATATTCTCAGGTTTGCCACTGCCTTTATTACAAGCCTCAACCTCAAAACCTCTTTGCAAATATGTGTGTGTGTGTGTGTGTGTGTGTGTGTGTGTGTGTGTGTGTGTGTGTGTCTGACCATTAGGTATAGAGGCATAAATTACTGTAATATCATTAATTTAATGGTATGACTGCTTACTGCTTTCATATGGAAGGGATGATAAGATATCGTACTGACAATTAAAAAGCAAAGTGAAAAACAAATAGCAAGACTCAAAAGGTTGCCAACAATAACGCTGGAATACAAGCGTTAGCAGTGCACGGTGCAGTGTGTTGGTGTAGTATACTTTGTGTTGGTTTCTGCTTACTTGTGTGTCTATGTTACAAGGTTATGCTTATGGGAATGCAAATGTAAATATGTCAGAAGTCTGTTGGCATCTCATTCAAAAGAGGTCCATGTTAGCAGATGTGGATTGTATAGCGATCCTGGCGTATTGTGTTAACCCGAATATAATAATGGAGGAATAAGACAACGTGGGGCATCACTTCAGTTTCAGTGGTTTCTCTGTTATCCACAAATAAAACTGTCAAGCTTATTGGCTGTTCTATTTGTCCATCAAACAGTATCTGAATTAACCCCACAAAGCCTGCATATGGCAATACAAATATTGCCAGTCCTTTCTATTTTTTTATGCAAAACAGTTCCATGAAAACAATCATAGAACTTTACAAGCATTGGGTTTTTGCACATAACAAAACCTCCAATGATCTGACAGTAGCCTATATACCTTTTGTTTTATTGTTATCTCAATGTTCTGATCTGATAGTGTTCATTTTATAAGTTATCTGAAATCCGGGCTATTTGTTATATTATTATAAATCTGCAGGAGGCTTTATAGAACTCAATTTCAATTTCCTTTTTGGTTTAAAAATAATAATTTGGCAAGCCTCTGCATTGTCAGACATTATAATGGACTTGATATAGTTGTTTTTCTCTCTCTCTCTCTCTCTCTCTCTCTCTCTCTCTCACACACACGGGGGGCATCCTTCCATCGATATTATGCAAGTATATATATATATATATATATATATATATATATATATATATATATATATATATGTGTGTGTGTGTGCTGCACCAATCTGTTTTCCTCAGTCTCTCTCTTCCTCCTCCTCCTCTCCTCCTGGCTGCACCGTGGTACCGTTCACCGTATACAGGTGCGAAGCCAGCAGCGGCTCGAGCCGCTCCGCCAATTAGGATCACTGAGCGTGACCACGTGAACAAATCCCGTCGTCTAAATTCCCGTTCGGCGGCGAGCAGCTCGGAGTGAGCGGCAGCGCTGAAACCACAGTGAGTGGGGAAGTAATATCGGCGAGCTGAACGGGAGCGGCGTGCAGGTAAATTGCTTTCCCCCCCCTGACTCTACTCTGCCTGGTTAGTATGCGGTTCAGATAGGAGGGGGGGTTGCATTTGGGACACTGTGTTTTGGATTAAATGTGTCGTCGCTTGCGGGTAAAGCTGTGCTCTCCTCCGATCCGCGGACAGGACAAACAGCATCATCGGCTGGTCGCCCTGCACCGTCTGCGCATTGAAACTGAGCCGTCCCGCTCCTCCCTCCCTCCCTCTCTCGCAGGCGCACGAGGCTATTGATAGTTGACAGAAGCCTTATAATCCTCTGGCTGATCTGGCTGACCGGCCACAGCCATTTGCGAAACAAGAATGTTGATTGAACTTTATTTTTCTTCTTCGAGATTTGTTTTAATTGGTAAGACCCGCATAGATTGACGCCGTGCAGCGGGAGTGAGAGTGAGAGGGCTGCTTTTGGTGCTGCATGCAACCAGGCAAGCAGAGGCAAGCTTTCATTGCTGAATTATTTATAAGACTGTCTGGGACTTGGAGAGAGAAATGCTTCTCTTGAGAGGGAGTCAAGATATATTCCTAGACTCTTTCTAATCGGGATTTCTCCCCATTTCCACTTAAATGCAGCCTGCTGCATGTATTGATATTGTTTTACTTTGACCAATTTAAGATATAGACTATGATCATTAAAAGCCGTGGGTGGCTTTTTATTTTGGCAAATAAATCCAATTGAGTGCTGAGAGGATTAGGCAAAAAATATATTAGCCGACCATCAGAAAATGACTAAATCAAGCTTTTAAGTCATAACGCATGTGTAAAGTAATAAGCACACACTCTGATACTCTGATTTTAGCTTCTTAAATGTGCGAATGATCTAATGTATCTTACTTAAGAGTGTGTGTAAGATAACACAAATAGTGCAAACAGTTTTACAAAATAAGCGCTCTGGGAACTTGTAATGGGCATTTGTCAGAATTTTTAGATAGATTACAACTTTGATTTAACGATTGATGAAGATCAATCTGAAAAAAAAAGATATTGACAGGTTAATTGATGGCGAAAATAATCAATATAGTCCCACATTTAATTACATTAGATGCACTATAAGTGAATAACACCCTTTTCTACTGCTCGATTCTCTAAATAGATCTGCGGTTGTTTATTTCACTGTCACTCTTCTGCTCGTCTCCAATGCTTCCTCGGAAGAATACACGAATAAACAGATGAACAGATGCAGCGCATTCTGCCTTTTTTCCATAGCCCTTACTCCACCGGAATGAATCGACTCAGTCCGCACCTGCGCACTAGCGACAACATTCATCTCTAGGGATCTCGCCCCTTTCTCTTGTCTCGTGCGAGAGCGGAGACACCAGCAGGCGGCTCCGCGGGCTCGCGCTCGCTTCTCCGGTCGCAATAAGGCACACACGCAGTCTGACGGCTGCACGGTGACAGCTCACATCGGCTCTCTCTCTCGTTCGGCGGATTTTTTTCTTCTCTTTGGATTTCTATGTTTTGGTTGCAGTGACGGACTATCGGCAACTTATTGCTAACACCGTAAGTTGGTTGATATTTTCTTTTCTTTTTTGTTGCTGTTTTTTCTTCTTCTCCCTCCTGTATTTCACATGCACGTTCCGCGCTGTCACAACGCGAGAGAACGTTTTCGGAGTTTTTGGGCTCATTTGTTTTTATCTTTCTCGTGCTTCTTGGTCCATAGTGGACATGCATTGTCTCGTTATCTGCTCCGTCCTAGCTTTTGCTTCCTCCCCCCGTGGCGAGAACAAAAAGAGGAACTCCACACGCGATGAAACGGTAACTTTCCTCGTGTCGTGGGTACTATGTTGCCAGTCGGCGTTTGCGGACGATGTTTTGGTGAATTACTCCGCGAGGAGCCCGGAGGTGGCGGTTTGACTGCAGCTCATCTTTTAAAGCAGGTGTCTGATAGCGCACTTCCGCACTGGGCTGCGAGGTATCGATTGTATGTGAACCCATTGAGGACTATTTTAATATGTTTTTCTCAACTCGTGTTCGGTTATTAGATGTCCTGCTTGTGTGGTTTTCAGATGCCCTGTTATCGGTCTTTTTCTTTTTTGACGTTCAGTATTTTTTTTTCTTTCATTTCCTATTTTTAACCCCACACGAGGGACTGTTTTTAGGGAACCAAAAGTAAAGTATTGAAACAACGTGTTTCACCATCGAGGGCATTTCCCTCACACAATACACCTTCTCTGTTTGCGTGCGTGCGTGTGTGTGTTTGTGTGCGCGTGAGAGGGAGGAGATGCACATGGTGCGTTCATGCGTTGTAAGTGAATGACAGAGTATGAAAGAAACCCTGAACTGCCCTCCTGTTCTTGCTGAACCAGCTTGTCGGCGTACCTAAACCTGTTAAGTGTGTCGATCGTACACGAGCACCGCCTCCTCGCCCTCACAATAAGCAGAAAGACCACAAAAGACATCTGATCTCGTCGGTGTGCTGCAGGTACAGTACAGCGGGCCTGTCATGCAACGCTTCCCAAACACTTCCTCTTGGTGCTGAATCAGCATTATTGCAGATTTGGCATCGTTTCTCAGTAGTGTTGTTTGTTTTTTTCCCATGTGTGGACTGGTTGTTGTTTGTACTCATTGACTGGCTAATTGAGCTGCATCTGGCCTCTGCTGCGGTCTATCGGTTCCCATTGGTCTGTGCTGGTTTCAGGAGTTGATGAGCTCTTTGTGCCCGGTGGTCTCCAGGCTCGACTAATAGCCTGTTGCCTTTGGGTTATTTTTGTGTGCTCCACCCTGTTTCGTGTGCAGGAGGTGTCCCCCGTTTAACACTCGGCCACACCTGCCCCGGCTAAATGTGGGGCGTCTTTGTTTTAATGCCTAGCCCAGAGCTGATTTGAGTGGAAATGCAGACGTCTTTAGTTGTTGCTTGTTATGGACATATAATGCTCCTCTTGTGCTGCGTACATTGGATGCAGAGAGAGAAATGGGTTTGTCTTTGCCCTTTTTAGATATGTGTGTTTGAGAGATTGTCTGTCTGATTTTTCTTGTGTGCATTCATGTGCCTTTTTCTGTGATGGACAAGTATCCAGCGGCAACTTTCCAAAGTGAACAGAGTACCAGGAATAGGGCCGGTTGAGAAAGTGTGTGAGTGTGTGTGTGGTTGAGTGTGTATGCTCCAGGCCCCCGTGAGCACTTTCACAGACTCTTGCTCAAAAGTATTGACTTTGCAGTGAACTCTCTATCAGTATCGATGAGATGAGAAGGAGGGAGAGAGCGAGTTTAATATTGTATGCTGCTTTTGTCTCCGTCGGCATTTCTTTCTTTAAGGAATGTTTTCTCTTGGTATTTCTTATTTTTATTTATCCTAATTATTTGGGGGAAAATCTGTGACTCATTCCATTTCTTAACTCACTATAGTTTTCTTTTCTTTTTCAAAGTTTCAAACAGGTGATTGAAGCGCCATGGATTTGAATTACTCGGTTGGATTTCGAAATTGCTTTAATTTCCACTAATGAAATTTACTTGGACCCAGATTCTCAGATTAAGGACACATGGGGAACTGCCACCCATCGGTACGCTGAGCATGCATGACAAAGACTAACACAAATACAGACTGAAAACACAAATGCAGTGGAGTGACAATTAGATCTCAGTCACAAACCAGAAAAAACACGGGTTTGTCAAGTACATTTGTTCCAATCTCTTCCACACTCAGTCAGGTAGTAAATAACAACATTTAATTTGTTTTCAAAGCCCAGTCAGTTTTATTTACATAGCCCAATTACAAATGTGCCTCCAATGGCTTTACAATTTGCACAGCTATCCTTAAATCCTCGATTCTGATAAGGAAAAACTCCTCCCGAAAAAACCTTTTTATGGGGGGAAAAAAAGAAATACACCTCAGGGAGAGTAACTGTCCCCTTGTCTGTCTACTGTAACCTCAGTATGTTTAGCCTGGATCAGCTCTTTCAAATCCATCTGTGTAAGTGTCTGTTTTATACACCTGGGAGCAGTGTCGCGGTCCCTCGGCTGCTTGGATTCTGGTTTGCTTTAAGTTATGTTCCTGGTGTAACCTGTTTAAAATCTCAGTTACACACTCTCAGTTGCAGAGGACTCACAGCTCCAGTTGCATCATGGGATGTCTCTTTCTCCTGCCACTGCCTCTGCAGCGTGTGTGTTCACTGGTGCCCAGTGCCTCTCAGCGAAACAGGAGTCTGCTTACCAGTTCTCAAATTCAAGCATAGAGTAGCACATTTAGAGTCTCCTCTGGCAAGGAAATGTAGCACTAATCCAATTGGCTGAAGCTTTAGTAAAAGCTTTCCTAATTGGCCAATAGGGCAGCTGGCTGCCAAGGTTCCAGTAAGCACAACAGGGAGTTGGGGAGAGTCCCAGTGGTGCAGGAGAGGCTGAACAAAGGGCAGATAGCAGAGTGTTCTACTGTTTTGAATATTCCCTCCACATGTTCAAATAATGGAAGGACTCGTCTGCACCCTGCTGACTCCGATCCATCCAGCTGACCATCTCAATTTCGGCTGTGTAGTTTGCCAAACACATGCAAATACACACATGCAAACACACACTGCCCTCACATTCCAGCTGGAGGAACAAGAATGACTTTCATCACACAGACATGTTTGAGGAAATACCAACTGGAAGCCAACTGGCTAAGGAACAACGGCATTAATATTGACTGTGTGTGTGTGTGCGCGTTAAAAAAACGCTGCTACGTACCAACATCCACTGCAGCAGTTCCTGTTTCCTTTCACCTCAGTGTGGAATCCAGGAATAGCTCAGAGTGACAGAGACAAGAGATGAGAGAGAGAGGGAGAGAGACAAAGAGGGACTGCCAGACAGACCGAGCGTGTGAGATGGCCATGTAAGGTTTCCTGCGCCACAGCTTGCACCACACAAACACTGAACCTGCAATGAACTGTTCAGGGTTTGGTTTCTCAAGTCACTGTTAACTTGAACTTTGGCTTTGTGCGGCTGCTTTACAATGAAACAAAGGGAGCTTTCACCACACGATGCATTGGGGAACTTGTGATACTAGTCAGTTCCTCCCTGAGGAATGGCTTCTGTTTGCGTTCTCATTTTATTTATCTACCTTTTTTATATGATGATTTTGTTCTCATTAGGCCTATGACGTTTCCCAATGAAAAGTAAACCCTTGACAAAATTAGTGCTGCTCAATACTCATGATTTGCAATATAAAAAACATTATATTTCCCTTTCCGTGCACACACAATAGTGTGTTTATGCGATCCAGTGAGGAATGAACACAATCTTATGTGGATTCTCTATTTAGTAATTCTATTAATATCTTCTTAATGCAATCAATATTTTTGAATTAATGTAGCTGTTGCACACACGCATCAAAGACCTCAGCACTCATTTGGCTTCATATAAAAGGTCAATAGTGAAATTAATGGAGAAGCAGAGTTTGATGCAAACTAGATCGACCTATTTACCTCGGAGATTGAGAAAAATCTCAATTAAATAAATATCAGTGTTTCCCCCACCGTTAGAATAGGGGGGCGGGGCGCGTGAAAAGCAGACCTATATCTGCGTTTTAAACGCTCCCAGGGTGAAGATGGCAACAGCAGCTCTCATGTGAGGAACACCGGAGCAGCTCTCCTGCTCCAGGTGAAAGAGACAAAGTGCTCGTGTCTTCTACCAACAATGAGCTGCTGGCTTCACATATTACAGAAGTACAAAGTACACGGACATAAAACTAAGTCATTAATAAATACATGGAGAAAAGCCTGTACTTTCGGGTAAATGTTTACGTTATAGTTAACAGGTTACGCTTGCGCATGCGCATAGCGACTCGCCGACTCGCCGACTTTTGGCTCTTTGCCAGAAGTCTCCGTGACGTCCTTCCTGCTGCTGCGTCTCTTAAAACAGAAAACAGATCTCAGCTCAACGTTGAGCATGAATTGTATCAAATCTACAACCACGTTTATAAAGATGTGTAGAGGCTCACTGCTCCACTAATACTGATGCAACCTGATGATCACATCTCTGCACCCATTCTGTTTCGTTTGGCAAAAAAAAAAATAGCTTATTGTTTTCCACAATGAGCTATTTAGTAGTAACTAAATATTAGTTATTTTTTTGCACAGATACAACTTTATTTTCATTGTTCTAAGTGATTGCAATTTAAAAATAAAAAAATGTCCGATGGAGCAATCTGATTTACTTTATTCTGTTATTTCTAAAAGCACAGATGGAGTCACAAAATGAAGTTATTTACAGAAAAAGTTTGAGAACCACTACTTTAAGTGTTTGTGTCGGTGTCGTCGCCGCCCCCGCCGCCGTGCCCCCCCCCCCCCCCGAAGCTGCAAACCTAGGGGAAACACTGAATATTAAGTTCTTTTATTAGCAAAACCAGTGAAATCCAAACGACATGCAGCGTGAGTGTGCTTACCATCATTGCTTTGCACAATTAATTAAAAATCAAATATTGACATATTTAATCACAATGGAAAATGCTCCAGATGGCATTGTAAACCACTTCATGTGGGTTTACGCAGAATCCCTGTCCTCCAAAGTGAGATGAAGAACACAAGAGGGCTGAAATACAAAACCCTCTTACTTGTGGTGTGTGACATGAAAGCCGCTTCCTCTATTGCTCACATTTAGTTTTTTATATATTTGAAATCCACCTTTGCATCCTTTTCTCTCTGAGACCTTTGTTGTGGTGTGCACAATCAAAACTCTTACGGCAACCTTGAAATATTGTTTTACATTATTATTACAACATTCAGTATAGAGTCTTCCTCTGGCTTTTTGCAAAATGATGACACGCGTGTACACGCATATCCACAGAAGGAGAGAATGATCGGGGGAAGAGAACGTCTTCAGCTTGACAGTTTGGTATGGGCGGCCCATCTGCTCCGTCACTCAACGACTGTGACTCACTGAGTGTCACCCCTTTGCTCGGCCTTGCAGTCGCTCACATGCTGACAGAAACATGTAACGCATTTAGTGCACACATGTTGATAACCCATTTGCTCAGACCCCATCCGAACTCTGAGCTCACACACACACACGCACGCACACACACACAACCTCCCCCGATCCCCCTCCTCTAATGTCCCAGCTCTGCTTACTGCATCAAAAAGAGCTTAGATCAGGGAAACCATAGCTCGCTCCGGTGTAGACTTCCTGGAAGATCGGGCTATTTATTCAAACCAAGCAGACCATGTTTGGACTGTGACTGGATGGTTTCCAGCTCGAATCCCAGTATGGTTTAACACATTTGGTTGAAACAAACCACGGTCAAAGGTGCAGTCACCTCCTTTTGCTCCAACAAGCGGTTGAAGACTTGTGGTTGTACTGGGATGTTTTTGAGCCTTTTTTTAACTGTCCATCAGTCCGTCCGTACCATACTCTAGAATATAATGGTTTATTTTATTATAATATGATAACTCGTGCATGCTGGTAATTTATTTGAAAAAATTGTTGCGAAGAAATTTCGCAACAAGGAAATTTCATTGCCATGCTTTCACCAATGTATGAAAGGCTGTTTGTCGAATCAGTGTGACACGTTGTGTTTATGAGCTTCATCTGTCAATGTTAGGGCTCTCCATTCATTTTTCTTATTAATATATTAGACAGAGCAGATGAAGCGTTGTTGTCTACCCATTTTTTTTTAATAACAAATACAAAATACTGCCAGCTCAAGTTTGTAGTGTCTGTTTGTGTAGTTGTTAGTGCCTTGAGAAACATAATCCAGCTCAATCTACTTTAATCGGCATTTGACAACAGTGCTAAACACTGGTGGATCGACTTATTTTCTAATCAAAAGAAGCACTTGTTTCCATGATGTAGATGTGAAGTAGCCACCCTCGCACCATCTTTTAGGGTTATACTCCCCCTCGGCTAGGTTTTAAACCTCGTCATTAAGAACTGCAGTCAAGCATTAGACCAGTCTAAAGCATGCTTTGAAAGGAACCCACAAGAAAAAGTCTTGGGACCAATTTTGAGTCCTTCACCACACTTTAGAACACAGGCAAAAGATGGAAAGGAAAAAAGAAAAGAAAAATATATTTGAATTGCATCTCTGGAGAAATGAGGAAAAAAGATTCTCCTCTCTAAATAAATCTCAATGATGTGTGTGCATATGTGTGCCTGCAGGCATCCATCTCTACTACAATGACCCAGTGACCGGTGTTAGCAGATTAATTGCTGCTTTCATGTTAAACTGTGGCGTATCACCCCGTAATTGGTAATGGAGATTATCAGTGAGATGCTGTGTGCACAGGGGTGTGCTAGATTTCTTTATCTGATTAGTAAGTTTATCTAATAAAGTAGGATTTATAGGATTCTTGTCTCTCCTCTGTGTGCACACACACACACACACACCAGCCCACACTGACAGCGACTGAGCGGAGGAAGAGGATCACATCGAGTGCATGTCTGCAGAGCCGCATGTTCATGGAAAAATGGTATTGCATATTGCAATGCCTTAACTGAATGCTCAGACCTCTACGTGGCTTCTTTTTCAAGGCTTGCAGCTAAAATGGACCATCGTTGTTAGTGCTGAGACGATTTGTTGTTGATTTAGACAATTGACATAAAGTTAGTTTTAAAAGCTGATTTAGTTAAAACTCCAAAGATGCATAGGTGACAGCTTCTTGAATATGTTTCTAAATGGAAAACCCTTTAATTTTGTTTGGCTCGGACAAAAGAAGCTACATTTAAAGTACCTTTTCCGATTTTCTTTGACAAAAAGACTATTATTAATCGCACTAAAAGAGTATTAGCCTGAATATATATATATATATATATATATATATATATTTTAATAAATGGATACAATTATTCTCATCATGTGTACATGTATACGCTACTTCACGGACACACAGTGTAGAATCAAAGATTAAGGGTTACTAATGTACAGTAGACACACATACTTGTGTCATATGCCTCAGAGCTGCTGCGGTGTATCCACCCGTGTTTGTTGTGCCTGGGGATGATGGGGATAAAAAGGATGCAACAGAGCAACACACACACACACACACACACACACACATATGCACATCCTTCACCATATTTCTCCTGAGATCCTTTGGAGCCATATCATCGTCTCACTCCAGCACACACATGATTGTCAGCCTAACTTGCGTACGCGCAGCCACCACTCAGCCAGCGGTTTCTATATGTGTGTGTCTGTGGAAAAGGACAGACTGGAGAGCACGAGATGTGTGTGTGTGTGTGTGTGTGTATATATATATATATATATATATATATATAGTTTTGTTTTTTGTGCATCGTTTCAGTTTTTTTAGATTGATTAGTCATCAGTAAACAATTGAAATAATGACACTTTTACACTCACAAATTTCCTTTTTTGTGGAACGTAACCTAAATTCATGACTATTTGTTTGCATGTGTGTATTTGCATTACATTGTGTTGTTAATGTACTTCAGTAATCTTTTGTCAGTGAGGACATGTTGCAATTTATATTTTTCCTCACATTTCTGTGTCTCACACACCCATCTCACACACTTTGCACTCAACTGTGGGTTTTATGTGTAGGTGGGGAGAGTAAGAGCCACATGAATACACTAAATATATAAGTAATAGAATAATGATGCAGATAATATTTAGAAAAGGAGCTCTGTAAACTGCACTCTTTGCTGTGTGAACCATACCCAGTCTAGTGTGGGATGTACTGTATTGGAATGAAGACATTATATGGTTTTCATCCGCAGCTCATTAGAGCTATAGTCCGACACAGGTCTCACCAAACAGTCTCTCTCTTGCCTGCCCAAACGCAAAAAACCCCGGATAGAAACCACACATCGCACTAGCTCGAACATGCATGGTGAACTCGTGATTGCAAACCGACTTGACTGCCAGGTGAAGCTTTGATCGGTGAGCACTCCTAAAGAGGTCCATTTTAAAGTCAAGCAAACGTCAGGCTCTTCTGCATCCTCGTACTCTCACCAACCACTTGCAGTACTTCTTCTCTCTCTCAGCCCGAGCGAGTGTGGGCATGACATAGTTATTATCAAGTGGGCACCTTCCTTCACAAATGACTAAGAGACACAACACCTCAAACAAGTGTCTCCTTGAAACACCCTCTTCTGTTCCCAATCTCAACAGACCCCGTCTCGTTACCCTGGTATCGTGTCATCTTTCTAGCACAAGCTCCCCTTGCAGGAAATTGCAACACCAGAGAGTCGAGTCCCAGTCCCCTTTGTTAGCAGCTCTGCTAAGAGGACCAAACTGTACTCTGCTCATAAGTGATAAAAAGAGGTCTGATATGTTGCTGGGGGTCTTTAGTTATCAGTAAATTTAAGACCTCCAAAAAGGAGCCAGCGTAGAGTTGCTAAACAGGGGTGATGTGATTTGCTGCTGCAGTTAGCAAGAGCAGCAAGTGGCAAAGATAACAACTCAAAGACCATGATTCATGACTTGGTTGTTTAATCAAAGATAAATATGTCAAGCATTGATTTATAAAACACTGCAATCTGCTGAGGTGCCCTCTCTCTGTGTGTATCTGAGGAAGGAGGCCTTTTTTTTGTTAAGAATGATGTCATAATATATACTGTGAGTTGTATTACATTGTGTGACTCATAACTTGGACTATTTGAGCCAACCATGCATTAAATGGGTGCTGCCTACAACTGTGCCAGCTGCTGGTGAGTCCAAATGGGATTATGCATGTTGTGTAGTTTAGCTGTTATTTGCCGTTTTTGACCAAATTAAAACTCTTCTATTGTACTATGGGTAACTTTGCTGAATATTATATTTAGTTTGGGATGTTTGCTCTCCATGGTGCTGAAGTTCTCTGCTTTATTTGTATTCGCGCTTGGCGCCATAGCGCCAGCCTCCGCAGACGGAGTGCAAGCTCTGAGTATGTATGGAAGTGCTTATACTCTTTGCACTGTGCACTGCATTATTCTCCAAAATGCCAGAGGATGTACAAACACAAAGAACTGAAGAATCCAAAAGACAATGAAGGTAACTCATAGATATGCCCATAGAATGTGTAACCGGTAAAAGCCATAAACTAACCTCCACAATGCCGAGGAGGAATTGTAATTATCTGTAAACTCATATCTCCCATTCATGGACAACTTTATTGCCTTTGCACAAGCCTTGTAAAGCAATAAGTAAAATATTACATTTATTATAAGGAAGCAAATGTTTAATATCATGGAAACAAATTTGATTTGGCGAGCTAAATATATACTCGAATGAAGATTTTTAAGTCCACCTGTTTCTAAAGTATTTAAAAGCGAATTGGTCTTTGTTTCTTTTTTTTTCTTTTTTTTTGTATAATCCCACGACATGTAAATCCTTATATCAGTGAACTATTTATAACAGTCACGTGGTCGCATGCCAAGGTACAACAATTCAGAGGTGCACGACCAAGCGGCCCACGCGCCAGCTTCCCTTCGCCAAGTATAAACTAAGCTTTAGTCGAGATTTTCTTTGTTCGAATTGCTTTTGTACCAGTTGCTCGATATCAGAATCCATCCAGCATATGTACCTCAAATATATTATTACTTAACGTGCCACTGCACAACTGGGTTTTAGATCCCATAACTTAAACCACGACGGGTATTTATGACTCCCTAGATTTAGCTAGTTTAAATGTTTAACTGACGGTATTAATAGACATGTATCAGACCACTTAGGTCTTTTTTTTTTTTAAACGAGTATTTCAGCATGAAATTGGTAAACTGTAAAGTATTTGTATCTTGTTCTTTTTTTATTGCTACTTAGGATGAAAAATGGGCACATTTATCTGCGTCCACTTTGAATATTTATTTACTGGAGCATCACAAGGCCTGTCATATTTATGCAATGATTTGTGTTCCGGGAAAGCAAAAAGAAGGGAGACAGAAACTCAAAATTGGTCCACATAATTAAGTGAAGTATTATACGAAGCGATGCAGGTGGAAGCTGTCGCTCATTGTGACTCCGTGGCAGGTTTTTATTTCCGCTGGCATGCGTCGCTATCATGGAAACTGTAGGTCGCTTAATGGTGAAGAGAAGATGTAGACCACGAAGAGCGCAGCGATCGACTTTCAGGGCATGTCAGGGGAAAAGCTAAAATATCAAGAGTGTAAATGGGTTGTCATAACAACTCTCCTTCACCAGCAGAGGAGCTGCGAACCGGTCAGACTGAGGGAAACATCCCCTTTGGGACATCTCAGTTTCAGGATGCCAAAAAAAAACAAGGTGTGTTTGGGTCATTGACCGACCCAAACAACCAGCACATTTGAGAGGAAATCAGCTGAGAAACATTGCAATAGCAGGCGCATCACGTCGCGTTCATCCTGTGTTAGCGAGGATATTTTTACTACAGCTCTTTTCCAGGGACGAGAACTTGATTTGGTGATGTTAATCAGCATGAGGGAATTACGGTTAAGCAATTTTCTTTTTGGACAAATTTACAGTCCAGCACACTGTGGTCATTAGAGAGGAAGGGAAAGAGGCCGTAGCACTCAGTGCTGGCAGGCACATGGGGGACAGAGGCTGTCAAAGTCGTCACAGTATTTGGACTCTGATCATGATTGACTAGTATGTGGCGTCACTCTCGTGTTTTATTCATATGCATCCTGCATATTCTGTTCAATATATGTTTGGAATTGTTGATTTTTTTTTCAAGGCGAGATAATATATTGTATTTATTCTTGTCATCGCTCAACGTCATTCGTGATTATTTGATCACTGCGACACAGATTAGTGGCCTTCTGCTTGTGCTGCTTTTGATTAGTGGCTCTACCTTTTAGCCACCTGTGCTGTCTGTTTTGTGGTGATATTGGCAGTTTGAAATTGTGATATTAGCCAAGTGATAGCATGTCAAATACAAACTAATACCACTGTTAAAATGCATCCATGCTAAATAGATTTCTCACGAGGTGTTAACCATAACCAGGCTGATGAGCAATGTCAGCCACATTTGAAACCATGTGGATGTTTCAACGCTGAATGTTTTAGCACTGAATGAACAGCGCTGTTATCGCAGAAGACAGGATCCCATTCTCTCACTCTGTGTGGTTGCAGTCAGACTTCATCTGTGGATTATGTGTAGGCTGTACTCTAATCTGTGTCTATTTGCTAAACTGTTTCCGATAAAAGCACACACAGGTCTGTAAGCACTATGTAAGTCAGAGATGGTGGCTTAAGGAGGGTGTGTTGAATTTCCAAGCAATGTGTTTCTTAAAGAGCAAAGTCCCAGTGAAGATGGCATATTTTAGGTTTGCTAAACTCTTGTTCAGTCATAAAATGTCTTTTATAGTTTTAATGCATATGGACTTTAAACCTTTCGGTAAGTGGATTCTAAACAAGAAACCTACAGCGGTTTGCAAAATTGTTGTTCCTTTTGATTCAACTCGTATGGAGGTGCTGAAATAAAAGGAAAGGAGTACACATGTTTTATACCCATGGTGTTCAGCTCACAGTCTCAGGGCTGTGGTGCAGTAGATCATGGGCACACTCTCATAACAATACATTTCATTGCAAGACAGATATTTGTATTGTTCCAGGAGCTTCTGCATTAGTTTTGTGTTTTTTGCATACTGCATTATTGTTAGTCACAATAGAGTATTGAGCAGTGTTTACAGTATTAAAATGCATAAAAAGCCCATTGACTCTGATCACCATTAGAAAAATGCCATCAATAAAAAAGTATCAAATACTGTACAGTTTAATAGTGACATTTGTTTTAATTTACAACTATAAATATTGCTTGAATTACAAGTTCTTGAATTGTAACCTTCAAGCATTTTAAGGTTTGTCAGCTCACAACAAACACACAATAGCCCTTTTTTTTTTTTTTTTTTAATTTTCCACTAATGCATAAAAACACATAGAAGGCTTACAGAGCGACATAGTGCTTCCCTCAGTGACCCTGTGTAGTTATTTGCTTTCAAAGATCTACTGTAGCTACACTACTGCAGTGTTTCCTCAACTAAAGGCCTCCACATGACCAGGGTAATAAAGTGTTTTATGTTCATAAGGAAAGGCTCTCTCCGGGCCCTCAGTTTAAAACACTGCACAGTACCACTGCACCATTATTAAGATATGAGTTATTCAACCCATAAACATTTCTCCTCTTCCATTCCATAAAACACATCAGCCATGTCGCCATCACATGTACACTCCAGTTCACAAACGCATGATGTTGTTCTTTTTGCTCAAACACAAATACAGCAGGTGGTTTAGATACAAAGACATGGAACCCTGGAGGACTGCTGCAGTGCATTACATATGCTGTAGTCAGCTCAAGCTATTTCTGTTGCCCCAAGTCAGCCAGCCAAGAAGCAGCCCTGCCCATTTCAGACCAACCCTGCAGGTTAATCCATTGAGGGCTTAAGTTCTTAATCATTTTAAACTCTGTACGCATTTTAAGTAGCTCTATCCAGGCACATGAGTGTATGAATTCATTGCGGAGATTGGCTAATCTGCACATAGTTAACAAGAAAGATTATGAAATAGCAGAAACATGGCAAGTAAAAGAAACAAAGAGGTGAAGGTTAGCTTGATTTATAAGCAGTAGATTGACCTTCACCAGAACCTATTTGCATAATACTAATTTCTTCACATTATTGCTTTCCATTGCCAATGAAATGACATATGACTATTTGAAGTAACGAGAAAATGCACAGGTGGGAATTCCCCGTGTGCAATAGCGCTCCCATATTAAAATTGTCTTCGAGATGTACGACTCTGGCTCCCACGCATACAGCCAGTAAAGTATGTACAGTAGCCTGATGAATAATCTGCAAAATAGTTAATATGCTTACAGCGGTCTTCATCAATAAAGATTTTAATTACTGCTCAGAATTGCTGACCCACGCACATCATATGGTTTATGGCTGGCTCTTGTAGCTGCACAGTTACTGAGGGAACAGTAACACAGCAGACCATGAAATATTTGGTGCATGGGATTACATTTCATAGATTAAAAACTGTGAGAGAGAAACTAGGAAAAAGCTTCAGTGTCTTTGTAATTTTGAGTCCATCTAAAAATAGTTCAAACCTTGAGAATAATTCAATATGATTGGTTTTGTCCAGTTATGTAAACAAATAATCTTTAATCCTCAATTCACAGGAGCTGCATGAACACCAAAGAGAAGCAGCAGTTAAGCAGATACAGAGGGTAAGAAGAAGATGCGTTTTAGGAAAAGTTTAAGGACGGTATTATGCTCACATTTAGCTAAATTGTTTCCAGGTGCATATGATATTTCCACATAGCTACTTGATGGGTAGGAAGATGTGGAGAGAAATAGAAGAGCATGCAAAGAAGATTTGAGTGAAGATAATGCATAAATAATAGGAATGAATAAAATAGGGAAAAGTCCAGATGGAGAGACCAATGAAAAAGTGTCTGACATGGAATGGTGTGCAAAGCAACGTGTGACCAAACTTATTTATTGATGCAAATTAGTCTTTGAAATTAACCAAATCAAAATGACATTAAGGGGGTGGTTATGGAGGCCCAGTAAATGACCAGAAAGTGAGTATGCGATGTCCCATTAACCAGTGACTGATTTTGTCCCACTGATAATAATACAGACTGGAATATAGTAACTCAAGTTCCCACATTCTTCTTATTCCTACAGGCTCATCAGTCCACTATCATCGGTTCTGGAGGCGTCACATGTGCTTAACTGCTGGGCAATAAATGCTGTATTATGAATTGATTAACGGGCAACGCAATACACGCCCGGTTTTATTTACCCATTTCGTGGGATGTGTATTTACAGAGCAAGAAAAGAAACACAGGGAAAGAGAGTAAGGTTAATTGCAAGAGGGGAGCAGAGCGCTAGAGAGGTTTGTGTGTGTGTGTGTGTGTGTGTGAAGTCGAGGCCATGTTTATTAGCAGAGGAGTGACGGGACGAGGGTGTTAACAGAGCAACTAGTAAGACAGAGGAAAGAAGATCGATGGATACATAGATGGATGGATGGCTAGATGGATAGATTAGATACAAATACACAGAACGGATGTGCACGGAGATGCCTCTCAGCTGAGGTGAGGAGAGAGACTGACTTCTGCTTCACACTGATAGCACAGACTGAATCAATGTGAATCCCCTCTCTCTCTCTCTCTCTCTCTGTGGGAATTCTCTGACCCAGTTAGCTCCTCCACCAGGCAGCAGCAGAGTTATTTTTACATATTAACAGGAGACAATACTTTTTGTCCTCTACCCGTCCTCCCCTCATCGGCATGCTTCCTTCTGCTCCTCTCCTCCTCCATCTTAGTTCTCATCCTTTCCTTCTCGCACTGTCCCATGCTTTCCCCTCTTTTCTGTGTCGCTTCTCTATTTGCTTTGATCCTTTGTCCTCCTTTAGAGACTCCCTGCTTTGTTCGGTGGTATTCTGCTATCTTGATGGCAATGTGACGACAATAACTTGAGCAAAATGGCAGACTATTGTGCACATAAACAAAAGCAAATCATCAATACAATTATGACGGCTTTTTAGATATTAGTGCCACATTTTGAATTATACTTATGGGATTTGACTTTATTTGGTGTTTATACTCGGTGCAATTCACAAAGCAAAGCATTGTACTGCAGCACAAAGGAAGGAGCAATGATTCAGAGTTTACATTTCAATGCAAATACACACGCAGTATGATTATCGCATGATCCCATACAAACACACAGCCAAAGTGTCCCTGTCTAAGTTATGCAGATGATGTTCACTTCACAATACCCTGAGCACATTCAAATTAACAGACATCACAGCTTCACTTCATGTATCTGTATTTTCCTCCTCTCCTCTCCAGAGAGTAAAGGGACAGAGAGTGGTTGCAGGTGTAGACCGGTCATCTATTCGCCTCCTAATGATGATGGATGGCAGGACTGCAGAGAGCAAGAGCTGAGAGAAAAGTGGAGCGATGCAGGGAGATAAAGAAATAGCAGAGTAAGAGAAGACTGTGTTTATATTTGTCTACTGGCGGGCAGATGGTGGGAGTTTTAGTGATATGTTGATCCTCAAGTGTTTATATCATTCTTGTCATCTTCAGTACCTGATGATGATGATGACGGCACACACACACCACACACACGACACACACACACACACACACACACACACACACACACACACACACACACACACACACACACACACACACACACACACACACACACACACACACACACATCTGTGAGGTGTGTTTGCAAAGGGACATCTGGTGCCTTGAGAAGCATGCTTCTGAATACACACATGTACCTTGAGCATGCATGAGTGTGTACACACACGCACACACATTTTCTCACCAACTCGTGGTAGTTTCACAAACAGTGCTGTACTCTGTTCCTGTATTTTAGTGCCATATTGAATACAAAATAAAATAAAAAAATCCTCTTACCTGAACAGATGCTTGTTTAGTTAATAGCAACATCCCTGTATTTCGGGAGATAATCATATTGTCTTATCATAAAAGAAATCCTCGATGTATACCAAACACACACTCCAAGAGATACAAGCTACTGACAACAAGTACATCAAATGATTAACACTATGTTTTGTTAGTACTGTTTGTGATAAGTCAAACGCAGAATAAACAGTAAATACAATATGGAGTAAGGCTACATCTAATTATATAAAAAAAAAAAACAAGATAAAGTTAATCAGGCCCAAAATGAGGTCTTCAAATTGCTTGTTTTGTCTGACCAACAGCCTAAAACCCAAACATATTTAATGTATAAGCATATAAAGCAACAGATACTCACATTTACGACGCTAATGCCGTAGCGTAGTTCTCAAAACGCAATACTTTTTGGTATTGTACATTTTACATTTGAGAAGTTAATAAAAAATGGAGTAGAGTCTGTTCTCTGGCCCCACAGTAGAAACCTCTTTAGAAACGGTGTCGGTGCTGAATGAGAAGACACGTGTTGGGTCACAAGCAATCACATCCGCCACACTCCAGCCTCTTCCTCCCTTCTCCTAGCCTCGCCTCCCTTCTATCTGACAGCTTCCCGTCCAATAGGAGTGTGAATGTAAGGTTGACGGATAGGAAGTGTTACCACACATCACACATACTGCACACACACACACACACACACACATGCACAGACACAGACACGGTGGTACAGTCTCAACCTTCCAAAAGTACAGGCAAGGAGGCAGGCTGTAGCTATGGCAACCCAGGGAGAAGGGAAATGATTGGGCAAGGCTTGAATTTGTTAAGTGCTACTGTATGAAACCCAGGGCGAGACTTAGTCACTCTTTTTCATTTGGTGTGTGTCGAGGCTTCTCTTCCTCATTCTTCTTCCTGTCTGTCTTTTTCATGTTCGGTCTGATCTCTCCGTCCGTTGTCGGGCTGTTAAGTGATAGATCTGAGTGAGCTTTACTCACTGCAGCATGGTCCATAAACCTGGAAAAAGAATAAATGGCATTCATTGGTTGCATTAACTTGCGTGGCTAATTGAATAAAATCCAATATAGGGGGAGATACAAAGCAGCAGCAGAATACAATCAAATGGACCATGTAAGCCCAATGTTTCAACTCCCAGTTCTTTTGTCCTTTCTTACTGTATCAGATAGGAGCTTTGTTTTGTGATTTGTACCTATTTTCTGTGTTCTCCTTATCGATTCATTATGTTCTTGATTCAGCGATTAATCATTTAAAAAAGGTGGAAAATGCCCATCCCGATTTCCCAAAGCCCAATGTGACGTCTTTCATTGCTTGTCTTTTCCGACTAACAATCCAAAAGCTGGAACCATGAAGGTTTGGCATTTCTTAAAAGAATGAATCAGTTAATCGATTGTTTGTTTCAGCTCTAGATAAAACACTATACTCGAATAGAGGATCCCCAGCAGTTTTGAAAATACTTCTGCAATACTTCCCTATACTGGTAGTTTAATTTCCACTGATACAAAACAACACTTTCTCTATCACACATCATGCTGTCAGACACAAATGAGTTCTTCCTATAACATCATAACATCACAATGTTTTCTATGTTCTTTCCTTGGTGTGTCAGCCTTCTACGCTGCGTTGGTGTATACGGTCCTATGTGTGTGTTCTGCTGCAGAATGGGTCAGTGTTAAACCACCGCTGAATGTAGACTCATTTGTGATTTTAGGGACCCACGCCTAGATGTACAAGTGTGCTCACAAACCACCACCAATTGCTGTAGCATAGAGGGGGTCTTTATTGATGTTTGAAACTGAGGCGTCTTTGTAGATGTCAGATCACAACCAATGATTGGGGCTTGGTGTGTGTGTGTGTGTGTGAGTGTATGAATAGATGTGTCCTGGTTCAGAACAGTGTGTGGTGTTTTTCCCGTTGGAGCCCTGGCTCAGTGTCCCACCAGCTTTGCTTGAACAAACAGAGTAACTCTACCAGAATTGATGTGGCTTGTTCATGAACCTCCCGGATCATTTTAGCTCACAAAGGTTTGGTCACCAGATAAATTTCTTTCACAAGGGAAGGCTTTTTGATTTCTCTGAGCACTTGCTCCTCAGGAATAAAAAAGATGCATTTGGCAGCAAATTACTCTGCAGTGGCTGCGTCTGTGTATACGCTTAAATTGTGTTTATAGTTGAGTGGAAGGAGGTCACACACAAGAATGAAGAACAACAGGCTGAACCTGGAAACTCCCTGTCTGCTCTCGTCTCCACTTCCCTTCTCATCTGCCTCCCACGTTCTTTCTCTGAACCTATACACTCTTATACCTCTCTCACCTTGCATTGGGAGCGTATTGGTGTCTTTGTTTCTCTCCCTTTATCCTCCTATTTCACTGCTGCATTCTGTTCCTTGTTGTAGCTCCGGAAGGGATGCAAACATGTTTTTTTTTATCCGATGTTGTACACACTAGCTCTTCACACCTTCCTCCCACCGGCTCTCCATCTAGCTGCAACCCATCTCACCCTTCACCCTCTACTTGTTTCCTGATTGGAATTCTAAAGCCAAGGCTAAATCGGTGCCTCTTATTGGATATATAGGCGCTTCCTCCACTGTTTTTATGCATGCGTGTCTTTTTAAACACGTTATAAATCGGAGGCGTGTATGCAAGAGCATCACCGTAATGACAATGAGTTATGGCGGAGATTATCTGGATTAGGATTACTTGTAATATTTTCAAATTAAGAATGAGTTTAGGCATACTCTCTCACATCATAATTACTATTAAAACGGGTTTGCCATTTAAATTGTATTTCACAAATTGAATAGCCAAACTAATTTAGAATTTAAAGTGGTCTATTAAAAAAATAAAAATATGAAAGCACTCTGTCGCACAGTGAGTTTGAGTAATTCCCATGAGACGTCAATCTCACTCGGGTGCAAAGCTAAAGAAACTCTCAATGACCAAATTTTCACTGACTGCAATGTTAATAAACACGCTAGACTGAGATAGAACAGGGAACCTGAGAATCGTTGACTTGACAGAAGTACGGCTTCAGTGACTCAATGACTTACTTTTGAGTTTGTGTTTGTCATGAAGAAACTCCAGAAATGTTCATAAATTTCTTGGAAATAAGGAATTCAGCATGAAAAAAGCACAAAAAAACAACTAAAACTATTAGGCTGGGTTGCACCAACAAGGATTAACTCTTAAACTAGGTCTAAACCAGGTTTGTCTTTTAATCCAGTTGCACCAATCTTTAAACCTAGTTTAACCTTAGTTTACAATTAATCCTGGGTAAATCTAACCCTTTGGCAATCTCTGTTTAATTTCCTTTTAAATCTAGATTAAAATCTGTTGCACCAGTCATTTTAAACCTAGTCTAAACCTGGATAAGCAGTTTTATTTAAACCACCCCTGGAGGAGGTTTATCTCCGTTTTATTGACTACATGGCTGCATATCTTCGCTGGATGGGGTTTGGCTTTAGCCTTGAGGTTTTTTCCAACAGACTTTCAGTTGTGCCCTGTCCCTCGTCTCTTTGATACCGGTAGAGCCATTGAAGCACTCAGCTAACTGGACCCAGTTCCTCGCCTTCTTATTTAGTGTACTGCCGTCAGTCCTCTTATCCTCAATTGTTACCCCAAACTCCTCCATTAACTTTTCAACATTTGAAAAGTTTGACCCTCTTTGACGTGCCATAATAGCTAGCTAGCTGGCTAAAGTGGCAGAGTTTATTAGCTATAGCCGCTGTAGTGGTAGGCTATTGTAGCCGAGGGTTTCTCTTGCGCCTATACTTGTACAATACTAATAAAATAACAACACGCTGCTCCGTTAGGTTAGACAAGACGGCAATCACTTTATTCATGTCGCGCTCCTCACTCCAACCAAACCTCCTCTCTCTCCTTCCGTTTTCCAGAACACTGCTTCATAGAGAACTGTTTAAATACACAATACAATAGCTTACACTATGTTTACATTTCGTCGGACCCCATCATGGAGGACATTGAACATAAACTAATCCTGTTTTAGCCCTTGTTTAAACTAGTTTAACTAATCCAGGGTTATAATTAAGATGTGCAACACATTTTAGATTTACTAACCCTAGATTAACTCTAAACCGGGATTAATTTAATCCATGTTGGTGCAACCCAGCCTTAGTTGACTAATCGACTTGCTTTAAACAGCCACCTATTTTGTGTCCACACATCATTACGTTTATTATAATTATTTATTAGTACATCGCCACACATTACACTGTGAGGGCTCAAGCTGATGAAACAGCTCCTTTAACCAGGAACTCTGTGATTGTTTCACCAGAGGCGTGAAGGCACTGTGAAGGCACCTGCGCTCACGAGAACACAGCGCACAGCGACAGTGTGAAGATATGTGGTGAAACGTATCCCATGAACTCGGGGCTGTTGGTGAGTGTGTTCTCATTCTCGTGTGAGGAAATGAACCGCTTAAATGGTGGGGCTGACTCCTAGACCTGGTGAGCACTTTGCTTTATTCAAGGAGGTAGATAGCGAGTGCTCAGCCCTGCCGCTGAATCCTCAAACAAGCCGGGGGGGCTCTCATGCAGCGCGTGGACCAGCAGCTCACAGCAGCTGGACAGACGAGACCACACAGACCTCGTCATTCATTTCTGTGTTTATTGTGGCATGTGTACTTGTGTTTCCTCATTGGTGTGTACTTTTCTCTGTTCACACGTGTGTTTTCAGATGCTTTTCCCCCAGCTTGTCTGATTAGAAAATGCAATCAGGGACACTGGCAATCTGTCACTAACAAGCTCAATGTCTTCCAGGTTGTGTTTGATGCATTGAGTCAGGTTCTCTTACCACCTACTGCAGCAGAAAATTAAATGTGTTTATGCTCCATTGCACCGCAGTGTCTCGGTTTGACACAGAGCTTCTTATTTCTCACTGGCAGTAATGGTTTACAAATGAGATGTGAAGGATAGTCAAATTTAGATAATGCTGTCGGCTGAAGGTTTATTTTTCTTACTCTATTGAGAACACGTGTCAGTCACTGGAGACCATTATCTGACAGTACGTCTCCATTAACCGCCCTCCCTCTAGTGCTCTGCCACATCAGGGAAAAATACAAATCTGTGATTTGAGCTTTTTGATATTCTTCGTCTTCTTCTACAGGTGTGAAAAATGATGTTCAAGCCGAATCTACTTTCCATACTTTAACTCTACCTAATAAATATGCCAGTTTTCTGTGAAAAATGACTATATAAAGATATTTTTTTAGATATGATGTGAACATCTCTTAACAGTGTGGCTTCATGTTTTGTTTGTGATCTGATTCGTACTGTATGTTCATTTTATATTGAACATGATGAACCGTTGATATTTGTTTGTATCAAACTGTAATTACGAAAACAGATTGCTGACTCACAAGTTTGAATGATGATCAATCTTTTGCTTGCAAAACAATTATCATTTTCATTTATGATTTACTTGTAATGGGGACCAGAACTGTCACACCTTGTTTCCCAGCTGTCTAACTGGCCCAAGTACACAACATTTAAAAATAAATGGTGTAATTAATTTGAATTGGTCAGTGACAGTCTAGACATTACTCAAATAAATGCATTCAATGTTAAAGTGTTAAGAGTATTTTAATAAGTACAATTTATTTGATCTTGATAAGGTATTATTAAAACTAACTGCCATGGTGTTGACTGCTCATACCGCATTTTCTAGCACTACAGGAAGATTAAGTGTGTGTGTGTGTGTGTGTGTGTGTGTGTGTGTGTGTGTGTGTGTGTGTGTGTGTGTGTGTGTGTGTGTGTGTGTGTGTGTGTGTGTGTCAGTCAGACTTATGTGAATAGACAGTCTGTGACTGGGAACCAGTTTGTCTTGAAGAACCATGGCATTGCGTGTACACCAACCAACACCCACCTCAGTTATGTTCTACTAAACGAGGTGTGACTGCTTCCCCAAACAACACAAATACCGCATAACTCTTCTGCTTTGATTTTCTTGGCTCTGGACCGCGTCTCCTATTTGTAGGAGGGAGCACCAACGTCTGTTCGTTGTATCAGGTTTGTCAGGATCATCACTGTCAGACTTTGCTCCACAGGGAGGGGCCAGTGTTACATAGTGTCAGTATTATTTATTGTATTTTATGCACTGGATAAGGATTATTACTGTTTCAGACACGTCATAAATCCACTCATAACTAATGAACCAAGCAGTGTGATATTTCTCAGTAGTCCAGCAGTCAGGGTTGTTCTTATTGATTTTACAATAAGGCAAATTAAACCCAACAAGATAATTTAATTACGCGACCTTGTTCTTCCGTTAATGGAGCCTAAAGATGTGTGAGCTAATAGAAGAAAGAGGACCATCTAAAAACCACAACTTAAGGAAACTAATGTTCAGAAAGTATGACATTGATTGACAGCGCAGGTGGGTGTTAAGTGTTACTGTAGCTTTGTTTCACACATAAGTCTGAAATGACTATAGAGAATGGTAGTCAGGACAATGGTAGGAGGTTTACTGGAGAAACCAATTAGGGCTATACAGTAAGTGTTGCCATTGGCATCCATTTTGAAAAATTGGCAGACAATTCTTGGCCTTTAGGTGACACTTTTTTAACACGTAAAAAATACAGACAGCAAAACTTGCACCCCATTTATTTTATTTTTTTAGGTTTCTTGTATTAGTGATGTTTGAAAGACGAAGCCAGACAACGCTGCATGTGTGTTCACTCGTGTGCGGTGAAACACATTTGATTGTTTGACTATGAGGTTAAAAATCCTACTAACAATGAACCACAAGAACCTGAACTAGAAATTTGTGAAGTCTTAGGAGGTGAAGTATCCCAGCAACATTGAACTGGAAGAGAAATCCAACTGCCCCTGCCAATTGGATATTTCACAGTTTTTATGTTTAAAATGTAGTCTATGCAAAGCCGTTTGGTAGCTACAGGTGCTTATTACAGTGTGGTTGTACATCATGTCACATTTAATGTAAAGTAAGCAACTTTCCCATGCCATGCTGGGCGTATAGTAGAAGAATGGGTCAGCAGTGCTTGAGACCAGCTTTGGATAGTTGGGAGAATTCAGCGGACATGCTTATCGGCTGCTTTTCTCAAAGTAAAATGTGTCCTTCAGGAATAAACCACAGCATTCTCTGAAAATCTGTTATACAGTGCAATATGTTTTGGGCTCACTCTTTGTAATCTGTTTGCATGGAAAGAAAATGTGGAAATGGAATTGATGTTGCATGCATGTATTTATGTAGCGGCACATAAGCAAATGAGAAAGGGAGGCCCCACTTCCTCTGCAGGGACAGGGTCTCAATTTTCTGGTCAGTGAGTGTTTACACACTTAGAAAAACTGTTTTCTCCACAAGTAGTTTATTTCCGTTTCTGTCCCTTTTTTTTTTTTTAAATAATCCCTTCTTTTACTTTTCTTTTTTTCATATTATTTTCTTTTTCCTAGCACCTGGGCCCTGTCCCTTCTGCCCTCACTAGTTCTCCACTGGTTTTTCTGAGGATGTTTTCAGGAAGAAGAGGGAAAAGTACTATCAAAATGAAGGGTTGGCTACATGCATAAGTGAAGCAGTCATACTTGAAGGCAAAATAAGTACTCTCACCGCACAGAGAATAAATATACACTTGCCTAATAGAGGTTTTAGTCTTTCAACCTCTCATCTTTAAGTGTCTGTTCGGCTCTCATACCTCAGATGGATAGCAGTGGAGTGTGTCTCTGTCTCACATGCTTTTGTTGGTGTGAGTCCCTCAGCAGACTGTCGTTGGTTTCACACAGGACACAAAGTCATTGTGGATTTATTTTACCTTACTTTAGGGGAAGTAACTTACGTGCTTATCTAATGCCATCTGTGTTAGTTCCGTAATAAATTATTTTAACCCAGAGCACGATCTTTTACACAACCGAACCTGGTGGTCTTGTTGCCTAAACAGGTTCTGCTCTGCAGGGACTTGCTCAGGCGCTCTGATCACTTATGACGCTGCACAATTGTAGAACGCATCATAAGACATCATACGAACCGTTGTATGAGGATACATTATATTATTGAAGTAAACAAGTATATCCTTAATTGCACCATCTGTGATGTCAGCTGGTGAGGGTTTCATGATGTCAAGTTGAACATGATCCTTAAGTGCTGTCGCACTGATGTTCACTGACCTTTGAACTCTTGTCTTCTCAGGTACCGAACCCTGCCTGCTCTGACATCGTGACTCCAGACAGACACACTGGCTGACGGACACTGAATTTGAAGTGGGCAGATAAACAGATTGGAGGAGAGAGGGAGGTGAGTGAAAATAATAACAAAATCCACTCCTATTTCTCCATCTGTATGTTTCTGTTTACTGCTGGGCTGCTGCAGGATGGTTGGCTGGAAAACAACACATATCTATGACTCAAAATCTTCCATCACCGTCTCTCTCTGTCTCTCTCTCGCCCTCTATATATATATATATATATATATATATATATATATATATATATATCTCTATATATCTCTATATATATATATATATATATATATATATATATATATATATATATATATATATATATATATATATAGATAGATATATAGATATCCCTTCTACTGTGTGCCAGTATGTGGTCTATACCCATCAATGCATGCTCTCTCCCTTTCCCATCAGTGTATTTTAATCAACATAAGCCCCGTATTCATCTGGTGGTCAGGTCCTCAGTATTCTAGATGAACACTGAGGTTGCCTTTATGTTAGACACGTTTCTGTCTCACAGCTGGTCAAAGTGGTTGCAGAGTTCACTCGCTGCTTTGGTAAACTGCCTACTTATATATGTTAAGTAGCTTTTATGTATTTCACCCAGCGGCCTTCCCCACTATCATCTCTGTGGGAGTGTTTTGGGGTCTGCGTGCGTGTGTGTTTATGTGTAAATAATTGATTGCTGTAGAGGTTTTTAGTGGATCGCTGGTAAGACTGAACCAGGCAGAAGAAGGCGCTTCCAGGCCCTGGTCCTCCTCAGTGGGCATAACATTACTATAACATGTCTGCTGCCGCTCAGTGGGCTCTCTGTGTTGTTTGGGGTGGCGGGACATTAATTTGTTGAAGATATTATTGTTATGACAATATAAAAAAAAACAACACACGAAAGCTGGATTTTGTAAATTGAAGATGTCACTATGAAACCTGGTGAACTGTCATTTATTTTAGAAATTTCTTTCACATGTTTCATAGTAAATGATGAACTGGTTAAACTAAAAATAATAGTCAAGGCATTAATAATGACAATTATCTGTAGCTTTAGCCTTAGTTTGTATTTTGTAACAGATTCAAGGTAAAGAGCCAAACGGTGTACACGTTCTACCCGTGTTGTTTCACTTTCACTATAAGAGGCACAGCCCTCCTTCTTTCCATCTCCCTCTCTTGCTCCACTCTCATTTGTGTGAGTTTTCTTTTTTTCTGCTTGTTTATTTATCCTGCTTGGCCTTCTATCACTAAATGTCTTGATTTCTCTCTGCCTCCTTCTTGCTTCTTCTTCCTGTGTGTCATCCCTTCTGTCTTCCTTGCCCCTTAGCCGCAGTGTCCTTGAGAAAGCAGTGACTTTGCCGGTGAGCGCAGCAGAGCGCCTCTCTCACTCACACTCTCACACACACACACACACACACACACACACACACACACGGTAGGTCCATGGCAACACTGTCAAGCAGAACCAGCCCTTACAAGTCTCTTTCCTTTAGTCCACATAAATAATTCATGACCCGTAACATTGGCTGTACTTTATGCAAATATTGACAAACCTATCGCTGAGAAAAAACGAGACAGGCGTGTCTTGTGCACAATTTATGCACACTTACTGTTTTCAGAAACATGGAGTAAATCAAACTGCTGCTACAAATACAATATCTCAAAGTCATGGCACACTAGAGTGTTCCCAAAATCATCTGTTCAGAAGATAGTGAAAGGGAGTTATTAATTATATAAAAAATAAAAAAGTCGACCAATAATTCAAACGTTTCTGTCAAATCCTCATCTGTTTAACTGATGAGACATTTCAGAAAACTGGATTTGTTGCACAAGTTAAATTACTCTTCCTCAAGGTTTGTTACAGAATTCGAACAAATTGCGTGAGTGATACCGCAGTTAGCTGCCAGCATGGAAACACGATCCCTTCGTGGCCTCCTCCTCATTAAAGGCGCCCTCCACTAATCTTAGATCATGACAGCCCATTGTCACAGTTTTCCGTAGCTTTTGAAATATAGATGGAGTCTGATTGTCTGGTGGTAAGATGAGATGTTATAGTCTCTTGATGCTGTTTGTTCTCATTGGGCTCTGTTTTCCATTCGAGTTCATAGAGTGCGTATTGGGTCACAGCGTTTTCCTGCAGTCTTACGTGTTTTCTGTTGGAGATCAAGTATCTTGTGGTTACCTAGCTGCAGTGCTACAGCCTTTTATGGGAGACGTGTTTTTGTAATTGTATTACACTGAAAAGTACAATACTTCACGCAATAATTAATTTTTTTACCTTACAACAGTGCAGTAACAATATATCAGTGCCGCCATGTTCTCTCTCTTTCTTCCTTATGTTTGGCCTACGTTCAGCTGAAAATGCTTCCGTAGCCATGGCGACCAATCCCAAGTGGGAAAAGTTGATGCTGAATCTCTTTCTCACTTTCCTTTTGTCTCATGCCATCTAATGCTGTACACGCGCACACACACACACACACACACACACACACACACACACACACACACACACACACACACACACACACACACACACACACACACACACACACACACACTAGCATGCCAGAATCTAGAAGACGCAGTTTATGAGTCACATGTTGTTTTGTTTCTTTTGGAGTAGATTTGATTTGAGCACTGATATAAAATAAGTAGGTCTGATTGGCTCACCTCCACAGTAGCTGCAACCCAGTCTGTGGTGTGGGGAAGTCGAGCACGGTGCAGTTCAGCGTGCCGAGATGCCACCAAAACATGCAAAAGTATGCAAGCCGCCGGTGGCGATAAAAATGAATGCAGTGGCGGCGGCATTTTACGCAACTCAGCGCTTCAATTAACATGACGGGTGTCGAATTAAGTACTAAAATGAATTACTCTATTGGTGTTTGTATCACTTCAAGGATACCGGTATTGGTAATATTATCGTCATTTTTTTAAAAGCGATACCCGGCCCCATAAACAAGTGACCTGATTGCTGAGAACCAGTTCACCCAGGGACAGAGTTCAGGATCTTTTTCTGTCTTCACTTCCTTTCTTTCTTTGCTGCTTGTTAGTGACCATGAGTGTTACGGTTGACCCTTTGGACGTTTAACACTCGCACACAAAAGAGGCTGAAGGAGAAAATATATTCAAATAGAAGGAAGATGAAGTGAGGAGTAGAATAATTTCATAAGAATCTGGAGCTTGGATAAGAGAGCGTTGGAGTGAGCTGTCCGACCTCAGCTGCTGAAGGGTGTCATCACACATATGTGTGTGTGAACATATTGGAGTTAATTGAGACATGGTCTAACCTGGTCCTTACAAATTTGAATCTCGCAACCATCCAAACACGTTTTTGTGCTATTTGATTTCAGTTTTATTTGAGTTTCTCCTGTAAGTAGACCTTCCTTATTTATTAAATTATCTTTGAATCTCTGGTTTTAATGGACACAGCCTTGGGCAAGACAGACTGGAGATTTAAAAGTGCAGGAAATACAATTTAGTGAATTAATGATAATTAATAGTTAATTATTAACGACAAGTTCTGTTCCTGTGGCTCTGTAAAGTTAGTTTTAATATTAATATAAAACATTTGTTATAAAGTGTGAAAAAGACAGTTGAGATGAATCATTTCAGTCATGGCTCCTCGGGCTCTTCTTGTCATTTCACGTCATCCCTTCTTTCTTTTTAACTTCACATCATCCCCCTTGTTCTTCCATCCCCCTGCCTCCCCTTCCTTCCTTCCTTCCTGTCTCCACCTTTCTCCGTTCATCCATGTTTCCCACTTCTGCTATTCTCCCTTGCAGTTTATATTCTTCACTATTTCCCCACTTTTCCTCCCTCACCCCCCTTTCTTCTGCCTTGCACGCCCTTCCTTGTGGCTCTATTATTCTTATCTAAATCAGCCACACCCTGTCACCATCTCTTCCTCCTTTATGTCATCCTGATTTCTATCTTCCTAATCTCTCACCCTCCACCTCCCACACTAGCGCATCATATTCCACTTAACTCCCTCTCTTCACCACATGCACCTTGTTAATCTCCCTCATGCTGTTCATTTCTTTCCTTTCCTTCTCTGGTTTTTGTCTTTTCTAACCTCCCTTACGCTTTTTCTCCCACCGTACACCCACTTAAATCCTGCCTTTCCCCTCGCTCGCGCTCTCTCTCTCTCTCTTGCTCTCTCTCTCTCACCCCCCCCCCCCCCCCCCCCTCCTCCTCCTGTCCCTTCCTTGCTCCCACTCGGTCTCTCCGTCTTCTCACCAGAGTCGGAGAGGCAGACAGGAAGGAAGTGTGTAATGAAACGGCCATATCGAGCACACTGCCCAAATTGACCTGGAATGAATGGAGTCACTGATCGGCTCCAGCTAAAGCTGTGCAGATGAAGAAGTAGGGGGCTGGGAGATAAAATTAAGCTGCCTAATGTATTGCACAACGTATACTATCAGACAGAATGAGTACACAAACGTGTTTAATTTGGGCATCTGTGAGTCAAAGTACACAATCAACAACGCTGTATGTGTGTTTGCTTGGGAATATTATTATATTACCAGTGAGCTGTATATTGAAATAATGAATTCACGCATTTCAGCAGAAGGAGGAGGAAGCGAGCTGTATTCAAGATGATTTCTCTGCTGTTTGAACAGAGAACTGAGAGGCAGACGGGCACGGCAGCAGCTAAAGAGAGGCACGTCTAGGAAAGCACCGACAAACAGAAAGAGACGGAATGATACGATGCCCTCTCCGAAGTCACTGAAGTCGTTCCATGTTCATTAATGTAAGATGATGTCACTCTGAGGGCATCCTGCGAAATTAATTTCTTAAAAATATTTGAGCCTTCAATGCGATTTGGCTTTCGTGATACACCGCGCTAATCTGCTCATCTGCCGCCACACGACTGCTTTTATTGATGAAAATAGACAGAGAGCGATAGATAGAGAGCGATAGATGGGGAATCGACACACACACCACTGGGATATCGTGTGTGTGTGTAATGTGTTGACAGCTTGCCAGCCAGTGTGTGTGTGTGTGTGTGTTGTGTAGTAGAAGCCCATTAGGGAATTGGTCCACATCTGGACAACCCTAGCTGTCCTCATGCGCTCACAAATCGTACTGTAACGTGCATGTTTCAGAATAGCAACATTCTAATTGATTGTCAATTCTCTCCAAATAATTTAAGTGACCCGTCTAGATTTTTTCGTGACCTATTCTTTTGCTTTGACTATACCTCAACCTTGAAACTCATTGTTTAAATAGATTTTCATCACATTCTATTAGATTTTGTTCTCAATGTCATTGACACAGCTGGACCAAACATGAGGTTATTTTCTTTCTGTATCTCACCTCTCTTCTCTTTCTATCCCTCTCTGTATTTATTCATTATTAAGTAACAAAAGTGTCAGTAGGATGCAGCTTTTTGGCATTTTCTGGCAGTTATGTGATAAAGTGTTTATAACCACTTACATATTCACAAACCTGCTCAGACACACACACACACACACGCGTACACACGCGTGCACACACAAAGGGCGGGGGGGGAAGAGTGTGACAGCTTTGTGTGTTGGCAAACATGAGCTTAGCAGTGAAGAGCCTTTCAACCAGGATTAAGCTGCGAAGTGTCAATGGAACAGACAACTAGGCCAAAGACCACTAGGATATCACTTGCACTGCGACAATCAGTGTCCGGACAGTAGTATGTAAAGTAGTGTGGTAGATTAATGGTAAAAAGGAAACACACACACACACACACACACACACTGTATGCACATTCACAAGTCTTCCCACAGGGACTGTGGAGCCTCGGCAGAGCCCTGGCAGCACCATCTGTTCCTGCTGAAATCAGCACAGCAGGAGCCCACACACACACACACACACACACACACACACACACACACACACACACACACACACACACACACACACACACACACACACACACACACTTGCAGCATGCTTCAGTTCTGGCATAGTGATAGTCTATTTATTCCCCCCGCTGACGCAGGACAGTATTCAATTGTGTGTCTGTGCGTGTGTGTGTATGGCAGTTAAGTTTTCAGTTAAAAGTAAGGTAACCCATGGAGATGACAGGTGTGTGTCAGAGATGACTAATGCTAAGCTAATTTTAAGCTGATGTGGATGCACAAATATATTATGTAGATAGGTAGATAGCCCCGTCGGTCAGCAGGAACTACACACATACTGCTTTTCTGCATTTTAATAATCGACCGAGGGGAGTTGCATGCCCCTGTCAATGTTATCTATTTCCCTTCCAGAAGCAACATCAGCGTTTCCTCTGCTTTCTGCCGCCTCATCAATACTCTGTGGTCTGACCTCCCCTGGCCTCCACCTGCACAGAACCATATTGCCCTACTCTAAAACATGTACAGGGTAGCAGGGTTGTGCAACTCACATTTTAGACTTACATTTGATTTGATCACAGGGAAGCTTGTGCCTACAAATAGAAGACAAAACGTGAAAATGTTACCTGAAAGAAGCTCATCAGCAGTCACAGTTACTGGGTTTAAACAAAGCCTGGCCTAACCTTGTCCTGCTGATGAATGGATTAGATCCCGATTTTAATCAATAAACCAAAGCTTGTTTCCAAGGTACCGGCTTTTGTCAACTGCATCAGGCTGCATTCCATACGGTAGGTGCAGCCCTACAGTGTGTTTAGTTTCTTATTGTGGGCAATGCTGATGCATTTCCTGATTGCAGGCTTTTAAAAGCAGCACAGATGTGTTTAGAGGTAATAGCCATTGAACTGTTGTCATTGTGGCAGAAGTGAACCTAAATAATTTGAGTCATCACACTGAGCATCTTTTTGATTGAAGGTCTTATTTTTTTATAAAGAAAACATTGATGCAGAAAAACATGTTCATCTCTTTTTAAGTTCTGTAAATGGAATAAAAACCTGAAAGGCTTACATCAACATCTCATCACAGAAGAAACATTACATTACATTACATTTCATTTAGCTGACGCTTTTATCCAAAGCGACTTACATTTTTGCTCTATACACCGTAGACACAGCAACGGGAAACCACAAGCAAACTTAAACTGTTAAGGATGACAATCACGTGTAATACCAGACTTACTGACTCTGAAAGACGGAACAAGTCGCTAATAAAACAGCAGGAAAACACAAGAAATAGGAAGGCTACGATCAATTGGAACAGACCAGGTGCATAAGTTGAGATCAGTGGGGAAATCAGCTAGGTAGAGTACGTATTAGAAGTAATTGCTTTTGTGTGTTTCTGCAGTGGAGTCGGTGTGTGTCCACTGTGAGGAGAGGAGACTCATGCTTACTCCTTAGTGAGACCATCTATGTTAGACATTTTTCTCCACAATATGTGGCCATTAAAATCGCATTGTTCCTGAAAATATCAATAAATGAAACACTTAGCAACTACAGAAGTGTAGTTGCATAAAACTAAAAAGACATAAATGTCTTTAATAATGTACCATTTAACTATTTAATTTGCGTTCCCCCTTACTCTCGGGTTTAAAATAGTTCCAGATTACACAAATGAAAACCAGCAGGGCTCATTGTTCCGTGGACTGGAATCAAGAGCCATAGTTTTAAATTAATGTGATGTTTTAATCGGCCAATTCCTGTGATTTCAAGTTGCAATTGGCCGTTGTTCTGCCTGTATAGTGACACCTGTTAATTAATCTCCTTGCCAACTGCTCCACAACTGCAGCGTTGTCGAGGAACGGACAGAGAAAACAAGACAGAAAAGAAATATACATAAATCAATAAAGGAGGAGCAAATTGGAAAAAGAAACAGAGACATGGAGAGAAATGGCAAAAGGAAAGCCATTCTAAAGGAATATAAATGATATACAGCGTGCACATACACCTTTTTATTCTTCGAGAGAAACGCAACTAAGAATGAACAGGAATGAGGAGAGACAACAACACGCCTCCCCGCCATCATTATGACTCGCATGCAGAACATGCCTGAGATCATATCCCCGGTGTCCTTCGTTCTAATATCCTTAAAGCATGTGTCGACGCTGCTGCATCGCGCTGCATTAATGAGACATAATGCAGACAATATCCACAGCATGTCACTTACTCCTGAGCGTGCCTCGCTATGGAGGGTGTTAGAGGGCATGAACGCTGATACCTTTGGCATGTTTTCTGTATTTATACAGGTGGAAATCGTAAGAATATGTGGGCAGGAAAAACAGCATTTTTGAAGTATTTAAGTTAAATCTCAAGATCTGCTTGACATTTAACAAACTGGACTAACTATTCCCTTGCATTCATATCAAAAGGAGCTTCACACTACCGCTCTCTGTCACTTGTAACCGACTGATTAGCACTGCTCGTTTTTTTGTTATCGCTACTCCTGGTAGATTCATAACCTGAGGATTGGCTTTCCATCCTTCTCTCCGACAAACAATCAAGGTGATCTCACCATTGCACGTCCAGGTTATCTCAATCAGTGTAGTTCCTCATTCACAAAAAGATTGAACTGCTAACCCGCACCGCTGGCTCGAGAGGGCTAGGAGTTTTTAAAAGTCTTGCACTTTAGAATATGTTGTGTTTCATATTTAAAAAAAAATATTTTGCATTTGTGGCCACTGGCCAGGATGATCAGTGTAACGTCCTGCCGTTCAGGAACGCCCAACACCTTTACTATGGAAGTGGAAGTGGCCTTTTCACCGACACCGGCCAGGCATTCCACTCATATTTTAATCACTGGCTGATTATTTGCAATTCCGGTGCGAGCAGTGCCTGGCCTCCTCCGCCAGGTGATCCAGGAAAGCCTTCCAGTGAACGAGAAAAGGCAACCTTCCACTCATCCTGGCATGTCTCTGAACGCTCAATGGAATACAGCCTATTACTTTGGCTGCAGGGCAAGCTTACTCAAGCCTCCACAGTAGTGCCATTGGACTTGCCCCTCCGATCTGGATAAGTGGGCTCCACATACTGCACACCGAGCAGAACATGAACAAAAGGGCTCAGCGTGTCCGACCTTTGCCTCCGGCCCTAAAACAATAAAAAGAACAGTGTGTCTAACCAAGAGCTTCTCTCTCTCATTCAAGTGTCTCCCCTCCTCTGTTTTACTCGAGTTTTTTTTGCGTTTAGACTTTCGTTATCTAGATAGTCTGACCAAGTTCACACCCTGGTTATTGTCTTTTTCTTCCCATGACTTCTTGTCTACAAAGGAAGGACTTCCTTAATTCTTAAATTGAAAGAAATGTAAGTTGTTTTCTGGGGAAGAAATCATTGTTTATTTTCTGGAAAGGAAAGCAGTTCATTTTGGGAAGGAAATGCCTTCACAACCCAAGTTTAAACTGTATAACTGGATTGGTGTCACGTTGTCAATAAGTTACATTGGTATGAGGATGTTCATTGTGTGTTTGTCTAAAAGTAGTCCATTAAGTTTTGTCTGCATGTTTGTGGTGCTTGTTATAGTTGTGACAATAAGCCATGATGAAATGAAATTGTCACAGAAATCCTGCTACTGGCAAGTAGTCTTTGCTGCTCTCTTCCTGCAATTAGTAGCAACTTTATTTTTCTCATAATACTTTCTATCAGCATAGCTGTGAGTCATTTAACTCTTGTGGCAACAGAAGAAGACTCTCGGCCCTGCTTTCTCCAGCCCAGATTACATTCAAACTATTGCAAATTCTATTTTAGGCGGCCTGTTTGTAGTCGAGTCAGTTAAAGTCTGCTAAACTTGAGCATTTTAATGTGTCTGCAGCACAGACAAGATCGTGGAAATAAGGAAATGGATGAAAAAAAGTGTTGTAAAGTTGTAGGAGAGATGAATAAGATTGTGTGGGGAAACGGACATGAAAAGAAAATACACGAGTGTGCAGAGAATCTTAATGTTAATCGAAATTCTGTATTTATTTTTACATTTTCATGAAGAACGGAGACCATATTCTCCTTTTGAACACTTGGGAGCTTTTCTCTGCAATCTCCTCGGCAGTCCAAAAAAAATTATTTATGAAATAGGACGCTTTCTTTTTTTTCTACCTCTCTCCCCGTCTCAGCATGTCTCTCTCTCTTCCTGTAATGCTGTCGATATTTCTGACCGCTTGTCTCCCCATCTGTCTCTATTTGTCTCTGTCTGGCTTTTTCACCCCAGTAGAGAAATAGATGGGAAACAGGGGTCGCGGTCAGCGAGCACCTGTTTACACAATGCCTGCTCTTCACAACAGAAATGGTTAGAGAGAAGTATAAGGGAGCGTGATTCTGCATCTATTCTCTTTATTGTGCGTCGGCTTCTCCTGTGAGTTTGTACGTGCTGTGTGTGTTTGTGTGTAAATGTGTGTGTGTGCATGTTTGTCCACCGCATTACCACAGACTTTTGCAGATATTTTCCCAGATGCAAACATTATGGCAGCAATAACCCTGGAGCCCGCCACACACAAGTCAGTCCTAATGTCACACAGAGACTACTCACACTCTCTAACAGCCTTTCAGGTGTGTGATGAATGTTTAAACATGATCAGAAATAGCGCTGGTGAGGAAAAAGCATTCATGAGAGCAAAAATACATTACCCAAGAATAAAAAGAGAAAAATCAACAAATTGAGCTTTAAAATAACTTAACTGCCAGAAGCATCGGCCATATTTACACCTGCCTAAGATTATCTTCATGGGCGTGCTTCAGTGGAGTGCGTAGAGACGTCTGTACAGTTTGTTCAGTCGGACATGTGACATCAGGGCAAGAGCTGGAATCCACAAAGCTGCAAGTACGTACTGAAGCCTATTGCCTTCTTTAGGGTTCCTCAGCATCCGATTTTTATGTTATTGTATATCTTAAGTTTTAGGGTTGTCCGCCCGTGTCTGTCTGTTGAATTCTCGTTCACGTGATACCTCAGGAACGCTTTTAGTGAATTTTTTTCAAATTTGGCACAAACTTCTACGTGGACTGATGCACTGATTACATTTTGGTGGTCAAAGATCAAGGTGCATCTTTAAAGAAGACAATATATTGCAGTTAATAATGGTGTTAATTGATAGAAGCTTGAGTTTAGACCTCAAGTGTCGATAAGTCGTATGAAGGTTTTTTGGCACTGACATGATTAGTTGATTAATTCATCATTCATTCATTCATCATCATTCTTCTTCATTCATCAAGCAAATACAAGACCAATCGCTGGTTTGAATGTGGGCATGTGTTGCTTTTCTTTGTTTGATATTTGGGTTAATTGAATATCTGAATATATATATATATTGGGTTTTGGACAGTTGGATAAAACCAGCAATTTGAAGACATCACCTTGGGCATGGGTAAAGTTAAATAAAGGGAATACGATAACCAGCAAGGTGGAAGTGAAATACATCGTGTCTAAAGCAAACCAGTGGACCAGTGGGCTTTCTCGGTTATATTCACTCTACAGATGTTTTTTTTTTTTTATTGTAGATCATTAGTTTTGGGGTTGTCTAAAACTCCCTAACACAAAAAGATACCAATTTGTTGTTTTGTATTTCATAATTTTATAAAGCGCCAGCACATTTTGGTTGTGGCTGTACCACATTCGTCCTCCAGCTACCATGCATGTCGCCAGCCGTTAATTGGAGATACTTTCCTTTCAATTCAAGTACAGTGTCTTGAATTTTGAAATAGATGAAACACTTCAACCGAGCCTTAATCATGGAACATCAGTCCACAACATTTTACAGAATGACGGCTGATTTTCTGATCACAATATTAAGCAGATAAACAAGGCGATGCATTGGGGAAAATGAGCTCCTCCAACACTAATTAGCACACTCTCTGGCTTTTGTCAATCCTCTGTCTCCCTTCGCTCCGTGTTTTCCACTGCTCATCACATTTGATGGTTATCAGATGAGAAAGGTGTAAATTGCTGCTCAGAGCCATCTCAGCAAATTCCCCCAGCTCCTCCATCTCTCCTGTAGCGTTCACTTCTCTTCCCAAGTTTCTTATCCTCTGCCTGAGTCCTTTCATCAGTGGAGGGAAAATGGGATGTTATCACCAACTCTTGGCGCAGGAAGGACACAGCACAGGTGTGTGTTTCCTTCTGCAAAAACTTCGAGGAGAAATATATTCAATAACTATGGGACCAAATTGAGGTGCTGGCGCGCGTGTGTGTGTGTGTGTGTGCGTGTGCGTGTGTGTGTGTGAACATGCTAATGTCGATGAGCCACCACCAGTGTTAATGAGGCAGGACCTCGGCCAGATTCCCCCAGCCTCTCTCCTCTTCTTCTCTGGAGAAAAACTAAAAATCCGTCATTAATGTCTCACCAGAATGGTGTGACTAAGAGAGAAGAAAAACAATGAGTGGATACTGGTGAGAGGCGTACATAAAGAGATGGATGGGGGGATGCAGGGAGAAATGTAATAATTGGTCAGCTTGAGCCTAAGGAAGAAAAAAAAAATGAGCAGGCAGCTCCAGTTTGTACAGGCGCAGCCCTGCAAGAATAAACATGGTCCCTTCAGTCGCCCTCAGTCCCAGTGGGAGACGGAGGAGGCTGGGTACCTGTTAGGCCACATGTTGTTGTTCTGGAGAGCCACGGCTTCATTTCAGACAACACAAGCATTCTGTTTTTCTTCTATTATATGTTTCCACGGGTGTATCTTTCATTCGTGTACACATGATTTTAATTAAAGAAAAATGACAAGGAAAGTGCCATGAGACAGAAACTAAGGGAGGGAATTGGTGTTGTTGTGTCTCACTGAATTGTTCTGATAATGAGAATCGAATGGGAGCTGGCACGTTGTTATTATGCTTCTTGGCAGGGCGTTTTGTGTCTGTGTTTGTGTGCGTGCGCTACAATAATGTGCATACAAGCCTAAGTGGCCTGGCCAAGCTGGAAGAGAGCTTACCCCCCCTCAGGCACAAAGTGTTGGCTGTAAGGTAACTGGCAAAACACAAGTGCATAGACACGGCCGCTGCCGCTGCCGCTGCCGCTGCCAGGTGTGTTGAGGAGGTAACAGCCAGTGTGGCTCGCCAGCGGCTTAGAGAGGGAGACCTGGAGGGAAAGTGAGGAGCAGCCTCTGGTAGAGTCTGTTTGCCCGAGGGGGAAGCTCAATATCTGCCATTCCTTGTTGTTTATCCGATTGCCCTCTGTCCCCTCACACCACTTCGTATTCTCCTTTATAGTTCAGCTCTTTGCCTCGTTTGCCCGCTCTCCTATGTGCTCCTGTTCATGCACATTTCCAATCCCCCCCCTCCCCTTTTTTCACTGACCTTTCTTGAACTACTCCGTGCATCTCTATCTGTCTCCTCTCTCGGTCTTGTTCTCTGCAGATCCCACTGAGCTTTCACCGAGAGGCTGCAGCTTCAACGCAATGAAATCCCCCAGCAAGTCCACTCACCAATATGCACACGTGTGTTTATCTTTTCTGTCCCCTGACAGCATCCAGATAGAATCCTGCACATAAGAGACGGTGTTTATTTATCAGGTAGAGCATAAAAAAATGAAAAACTGACTGATAGTGCTGCACGGTGCAACAGCAGAGATACAGTCTGGTGTCTGTAATGGACTCAAATAGATATATATATATGTGTTTCATTCTGCTGGATTCTGCTACGTGAATCTCCGTATTGTTTTCCACAGCAGTGCAGTGTCTGCTTAATCTAATTCCTCAGAGATGATGGGGCTCTGGCAAGTGTTTATTTTGGAGGCTTTTTGTTGTTGTTGTTGATTTAAACGATTAGCCGATCAACAGAAAATGTATCTGCTCCTATTTTTATGATTGATTAACTTATTTTAATAATTTATCATGCAAGTCTGACGCAAAATCTGATGCAAATTTGCTTGTTTGAGTTTCTCCAAAGTGAGTGTTTTATTTTATTATAAGTTGAATATCTTTGGGTTTTGGAGATTTGCTCAGACAAGACAAAACATTTTAATCATCATCTTAAATTCTGGGAAACTGATTCCCCCCCTGATATTTTCTCAAGACAAAACAACTAGTTGATTAATGGAGAAAATAATCAGCAGATTAATGAATACCATGTCCCATTATTGTCATCATACATTCAAGTTTTTACTTGTTTTTAAATCCCATTCTAGCAAAAAATTTGCAACAATAGACAAAAAAAAAAAGAAGACATTTTCGACTGTTTAAAAAAAAAATGTTGCCACTGATTTCATTAATAAAATGAATGTGGCTGCATTTTTCCACACCTGCTTGAATAGTCAAACATGCATTTGGAAGACCTCTGAGGAATCATCTCATACACTCTTGTGTGAACACATGCGCAGCTCTATAAATGTCATTGCTCTGGTTTGAGTTCGACCAGATGTGTCTGTGTACTGTCAGTGGTGATACTGTTGACATTTTATGTTGTGACTAGGAACGCTGTGTATCTGTTCAGCTCGGCTTGCTTCACACTGATAAAGCTGGCATGTATTTTCGTAACAACATCAGATGTTGAGGTTACTTTCCGGAGCCCTGTGAGCGAAAGGTAAAAGTCACAAGTAGCTTCATTGAAGTTCAAGATTGCAATTAATTAACTTTTTAGAAAATCACTAAGTCACAAAAACAGGCATGGAAAAGCATAAAGAATAATTTGATTACTGGCATTTCTGACAGGAATAAAAGCCAGGAAGATGCGGTTAGAACCATAACTGTCACAAATATTATTGGCAGGACCACTCTCTCTCGCACAGTGGTCCGGCTCTCGCCAAGCACTTAATATTGTAATTTCATATCCAGCTCTGAGTTTTCTGTCCCTTTCTAGCTGTCACTTTCTCTGCTGTTCATCTCAGGGTGATTTCAGAAGCTCAAAAACACAATATTCTCCAGTAATACATCATATTACTGGAGTGTGTGTGTGTGTGTGTGTGTGTGTGTGTGTGTGTGTGTATGTATGTATGTGTATGTATATATATATATATATATACATACACACACACATATCTATGTATATAAGGTGTGTGTCTTTTTCCAGAAGAAAGACTAGTCAACTAGTTAGTGTGTGTAAATGGGGGAGGGTGTGGCTTAAGTGTGTAACCCAGTGTATAGAAACAAGAACATGTTTGTATTACATCCCCCTCCCTCAGAACCCTGCCAGTTCATGAAAAATTAATGAAAGCCCGTGTGTGTGTGTGTGTGTGTGTGTGTGTGTGTGTGTGTGTGTGTGTGTGTGTGTGTGTGTGTGTGTGTGTGTGTGTGTGTGTGTGTGTGTGTGTGTGTGTGTGTGTGTGTGTGTGCGTCCGTCCGTCCACGTGTCTCTCTCCACATTGGTTGATCAACCATTCTGTCAGATCTTTTACTCGAGCAGCCCTGCTCAGAAACCGTGTGAGAGTAAATTGGGTGTTACCGGGGGAAATGAAGGTATGGGTGGAATTGGGTTCTGCAGGGTTAGACTAATGCTGTTTTAATGTGATGGGATTGATGCTGGTTAGATGATGATCATGCTACTGGCTTCGTTTGATCTCCTTTGCTCTTTGTTTAAAAAAATATATTGTGTCGTAGTAATACTTTAGTTATGTATACAATCTAAACTTCTTTCTTTTTTTGCCGTTTTTATCTGGAAGAGATTGCAATTCCCCCTTGACACCCCCTTCCTGTAGTTGTTGATGCACAGATCTTTCATGCTTTCCCCCTCTTCCTCTCTCTATCTGTCCATCACTTTAGAAGCACAACCTCTCGTAGAGCGGTGGCCAGAGGGACAGAGGAGCACATGAGGAGCGGAAACGGCGTGACAGCAACATCCTGACCGGTAACCTTGCTTCTGCACCCCCCCCCACCACGAGCACAGCAACTCCAGAAGCGGGGCGTCAGAAGGAAGGAAACGTGCGACCACTCCTCCTGCAGGCATGGTAATACACTCTCTGTCTGCAGGTTCTGGTGTGAGTGAATGCCTGTGCTGTGGTTGCGTTTGCTTGGATGCTGGTGAATTATCCTCATTAGAGCAACACCCTCGAGACTAGAGGGTGTACGAGTTCAAGAGATTGTGCATACTCCTGTAGTTAAGTAATTCCTCGAGAAATGAATGCATTAAATTCCTGCCCGTATTCATTTGTTGACGTTAAATAAGAAAATATGAAAATGAGGTTTGTTGAAGAGACGTGTTACAGGAGGAAGAAGATGCAGGAAAAAGAGCTTGTGTGTTGTTAAGGAGGAGGACAGGGCGTCTCAAAAGATCAAAGAGAGCAGCGGAGGGGGAAACGACAAGTGGGGGGCAGATAAGAGCGTAAAAACATAAATGATGGACAGAAACATGAGATGAAAAGCGGAAAGGATATAGGAAGCAAAAAGAGAAGCGTGGATTGAAGAAAAGGGGGAGAGAAGTGAGGTGAGCAGAGAGAGAGAGAGAGAGAGAGAGAGAGAGAGACGAGGGATTGATTAATGCTCTTGGCCTGTGACAGTGGGAGCTTTTCCCCGAGGGGCGAGCGGAGCAAAAGATGAATTATTTAAAAACTAGAACAAGAGGAGGTAGGAGGAAAAATGAGGGGGAAAAGGAAGAGAGTGGAAGAGTGGTCTGTAGGGGATGGGGGGAGGAGGAAGGGGAGAAAAAGGACTGATTGAGAGAAAACAAGATGTTGCTGATGGTGCTGAGGTTGGACACTGCAGGAGAGGGCACATGGTTAAGCTCATAAATAACCAAGGGTAATGAGACACGTGTGTGTGTGTGTGTGTGTGTGTGTGTGTGTGTGTGTGTGTGTGTGTGTGTGTGTGTGTGTGTGTGTGTGTGCAGCTTGAAAACACAGTAGTGTGATTAGTCTTGAGTTATGGTGATGCAGCAAATACTGAGGGTGACCTTGGCAAGGTTGTCACCGCGCAAACCGCACAACACGCCAAACAGCTTCTTTATTGACTTTCCTCTGCGCTTTCTGCATTTAATGAATTTACATCTCCACAGTGCTTCTCCGCGTCTTCACTCCCTTCCTACGCACACACACGCAAATTTTGGCTTGATTATTTGGTATCTGTCCGGCAGGTTGTATCGCTCTGTCCTTGTCATCAGTTCCTGGAGGAGACGCTGCGGATGTTGCCAAGCGGAAAGTTTTAACAATTTTGTGGTTTCAGTTTCGCTTCTCATATCATATTGAATGTAAAATATTCCTTCGTTGCATCTTTGATGTACACTTTGTATAAGACATAACCACATTACGTTATAAAACAATCTGAGGTTCTTCCATATGACAGTTTTATGTTTATTTTATTGTGTTCTGGTATTTCCCTCCTGTAGACATGACCGTACTCAATACTGTAATAGTATGGCCAGAAACAGTGCCATGTCAGCTCATCTGCTTCTAGCGCTCCGGTCATAATATTTTATAGGCAGACCATAAACCTTTTAAAACCAATGCCGACACATTAAAGGGGGCAAAAGGCGTAGAAAGGAAACTCTCTTCCTCTCGTGCAACGTAGGCTGGGTACTGTAGTTTGGAGTAGCTGGTTTATAAGCTTGATTGATGACAGCACATTTTCAATGAATGTCATCTCTGCTGGGTATTGTGCAGACGTGATGACTATGTATTTCCTTGTATCGTGTTTTTTGTAGTTTTCCATGAACTTATCCCTTTGGCCGGTTTGACATGGACAGCTTGTTTCATTGTTTTGTTGCGCAATGATTTTTCACATACATTTTGATGTATACAGACAGAGAGAGAGAGACCCCCAATAAAACAGGATAGCAGAGTGCAGATAAATCACAGGATGAATTTTTAATGCAATCTCCCAGAGGCTGGTGTGTGTGTGTGTGTGTGTGTGTGTGTGTGTCTTGATCCATCACTTCGAGACAGTTTTGTGAAGTTTTTCCTTTTCAACTTTACTTGCTTTCATGTTCGGTTTGACATTTTGTCTCAAAAGGTTTTGCGTGGTATTTATGGGTGGTGATTTATTTATTTATGGGTTTCAGTGTATTTTTACAATAAAAGATGTGTTGTCAGCTTCAGAGCAAAAGAACGTTTGTTTCTGCAGCTGGCTAAAAATATAAAAATCCAGTTGTCTTTATGTCTCCCTGCATCTCCTTCTGTCGATCTCTGCTTTCGGAGCCTTTCTCTGTCATCCTCTTCTCGCCTTCATCTCTCATTCTCTCTTCACAACCTCGTCTTGTGTGTTGTCGGCGTGCACTTTAGGCACATGACTTATTAAAAATAAGAGCACACAAACACCTCAGGCGCACTGCCGTCGCACGCACACACATACAGTGCAATGTTTCTATATGGTGCTCTAAAAATAAATGATTTTTGTAGACAGAAAAAAAACTAAACTGTATGGAATCCAATCACAGCTGCTTTTGTTCCAGTGAGTCTTGTCCTTGGCACTGGGTCAGGTAATTTTTAGCAGATGGCTACAGAGAGAGAGGATGACACAGAAAGAGACTGAAAGAGACAGGCGGTGATGGAAAGGAGTCATTGGATTCTGCTGCTTCTAAAGGGATGTCGGTGCTACTGTCTGGGTGCTCGTCTAACCACAACACCTTGAACTGAAAGGTTTTCATTTCAGGGCATGACGCACATAATGAGGGCGGGGGTGTGATGGATGGGTGATGCATGGGTTTTATCTGCACGTGTCATTCATGATTTTCATTTTTAAGTGACGAATATGTTGGATTTTTTTGTTTTGCCATGATGTGTTTAGGGTTTTGTGTGTGTGTGTGTGTGTGTGTGTGTGTGTGTGTGTGTGTGTGTGTGTGTGTGTGTGTGTGTGTGTGTGTGTGTGTGTGTGTGTGTGTGTGTGTGCGAACATTAGTTTAGTACGCATAGAGTTGTAAATGCTGTATAATATGGTTATGTAACTTGGGCCTGCCAGCCGGTCAGCCCCACTGGAGCCTGAAATGGAGCGTAATTGGTGAGTGTGTGTGTGTGTGTGTGGTCTAAGAGCACTACGCGACTATGGCATTTGTATGTACACACACAAAGCACAGTGCATGGTGTGTGCTGGTGGCTTGCAGACAGCTGGGATTCAACAGTGCTATGAGTGCATTTCTGTTTGATTCCTAGAGGGGAAGATTAACAAGCAACAGATTCCCTTTATAAAATTGTACACATTCTGTATTATTCAAGGTTGTCAGTTGTTTTGGATGTCTGAGCTTTAGCGAAACAATTTGCTTTGGAGCAAGCTTTTGAATTTATGCTCAAACTCTGAGAATACACCTGTACACTGCCACGCCACAATGTAGATCCATGCCCAGGTCTTCATTCAACAATGATACAATAATGTATATCCTTTAATTGCTTTATAATGATATGCAGCATTACTACATATTTCCATTGTTATAACATTAATAACACTTAAACAGGATCTAACCGTGATATACAACAGCTTAGTTAAGGTTTTTAAAAGATTTATTCTGAGTAGATGTGCCAACCGTTGGGGGACATTTTATCCTGGGACTTGTTGGAGGATAATTCTGGCGTTGTGTTATTTTCATTTATTTGGTCATCGTTCAAACGGCATTGCACTCATCAAGCTAATTGCTGATATTTTGGGAACATGAGCAGTGAGACAACCAGACAGGCTTTAAATAATTAGCCAATTTAGAAGAGTATTGCTGACATTTTGTGCGCACTCAAAACAAAGTGGTTTGGATGATTTGGCTAAACTGTTGGCTTGTTTACAACTTGGCTGATTCTCTTAACTGCTGTTGTGTCTTGCCCTTGCACACTTTGTTGTGGAGATGTTGCCAGGTTTAATTATTTACAGGCAATCAACAATGTTATCGAAACTTAATTTGAAACTGATCTTGATTCGAGACATCAGACCAGTACCAGTGGTCTGCCGTCAGGACCTTCTAAGCCTTCACTGCTGGCCTAAACAGAATCACAAAGTTATAGCTATTTTATAATTTAATTGTTTTTCACAAATACACTACATGTATTATAATAATTTTTTCCCTATCAGCTTATTTTCTCATTGCACAGATCCTGTCTGCCGCTGCCTCCAGCCTGCAGCACTGCTTTTCAGGGCAGCAGGCTTTCATCCAATCACATTTTTTCTCTCCGGTGTCTCTATGTCAGCAAAGCAGTTTAAGCAGGCCTTTGCAGATTAAAGTACACTGAGAGTGAACGTTGTGGTTGATTGTCATGGTCTTCAACAAATCCGATCTTTAGTTTGACAAGCTGGGCGGATGGGGGCGCGCTCTGCGCTTTTGACGGACGGACGGGCGCGCTGTTAAACAGCTGATGGAGTGATTTAGGTTTTTCAGCTGTAGAGACGCATTGAAGGCGTAGTTAGGAAATGCACGGCCCGCCACTGACCAGCACATATAGCGCCCCTTTTGAGGGATGGAAAACCAAAGATCCTATAGATGTCAATACAATACAATTTGATGTGTGGTCATTTCGACAAGTTGTATGCATTTTTTTTCTTGTTAAACAACCATTTTCTTTATACACACAAGGCTTTTGCAACCATGTCTGAACCTGAGCATTTGCGATACCTTAATAAATTAGGGTTTATCACCGTCAGGCCTCTTTAGTCTTTTCTGATGGGTTTCAAAAAGCCTCTGCTATCCCGCTACACAAACGCTTTTCGGCATATTCCTGTTTCTCTCCTAATGAGACAGAAAGGTTTCTTTCTCCCAACAGGGAGCCCAGCCTTGGCGATTCTGGTCTGGTCTATGGCTGTGAACCATAAAGCCCATCTATTATAGCTATACAAGGCAAGGGATCAAATCAGCAATCAGCGCTGGGATTTATGGTTCAGGCAATTTAAAGCGGTTTCTTTGAAGTAGAAATTTGGAGATTCAACTTCTTCCCTTTACATTCTTGTGGTCTACGCAGAACGTAGGAAAGGGGCGTGGTGTTAAGAGCCAACTCTGGATGTATATTGAATTTGTAGAGATGGTAGCATATAAGGCACCTGAACTGTTCCCTTCCAAGGATCAGCTTTAGGTCAATGTGCTGAAATTGGATACCGTTTTATTTTGTTAGTTAGTGACACTGGGGGTTGTTACAGGCATCTGGATAGAGATCTGTGATTTATTTCACTCTCAATCATACGCTTGCTCATCGCTCACGTGGACAGGAGAACATATTGTGTGATTGACCTCTGGGTTATGTGCCAGGCAGGATGGATTCAAGGACAACCAAGGTGTTGTCTTCAACAAACTGAGTGTGTGTCTTTTCAACCAGATTGGGAAGAGGGGATGAGAGCAACTAGCACCAACTCACCAGAGAGCGTTTCAGACGTATTGCATTTTGTTTGTTTGGTTCATTACATTTTGCAGTTACCATGACATTTTCACTCAACCTTTCTTTAAAACTAGTGTGAAAATGTAAAATCCTGGATCACTTCCTATCTTGGCCACAGTTGCTTACATATCATGTCACTTGTCTAAATGTCTGCAACATTATCTGGACACACGCTGGGCCGAGGGGGTCGATTCCTGTCAGTGAGTCCTCCTTTACTGCTCTGATTTACATGGTGATCAGAGCGCCTGGGCCACAACTCCCCCATGGTTGAGTAATACCGACACACACACACACACACACACACACACACACACACACACACACACACACACACACACACACACAGATCGACACTCTCTTCCTAATGTGGTTTATGGCAGCAGAAGCTCACATTAGCAACGGCTCATAAAATGTGCGACTGTTGGTCTGTTAAACACCGCTCTAAGACACGCAAGTAAAGAGATACACATGTAGGTACAGTTTTTTTTTTTTTTTTTTAACGGTGCTTTTTGCTGAAGCCAAAAATATAATATTTTCTCTATAAAGAGGTAAAACATCAGTTGGAGACTCTTAGCTCAATGAAGGAACAGTGAGTTGATTCCCAATTTTCAGTAACAATGTAATTAATAAAAAATGCGTCAACAACTGTATCTTTTTTTGTTTGCCCAAAAGCCAAAGATTCAAATTTTGTAAAGATTTAAAAGACACAAGAGACCTGCAGGAAAGTGTTGTATTTTGTTCATGGATTGTATTGTTGTCAACTGATCAACTGATGTGCTCGCACAATTGAAACTGTTGACTGTATTGTTTTATCCTGATTCCTATTTCATGCCTCTAAAGGATGACACTCATGAAGATTTATACAAGACAGCATTTATTAAGTATTGATTGTCGGAAAATGTCAAATGAAGCCGAGTTATGTCAGTGTATTTATAATAAGACACGATGATGGAGATTTTTAACATTGGCATTCTTTCAAGGTATTGAAATTCACTCCACGTCACTCCAGTGCCAAAGTGTTAGAGGATTATTTTTCCCAGCGAGAATGTAGAGTCCAACCCTGCTGAATATTCGTGACACACTCTACACACTGAGCTACACAGGCTTTGAGGCTGCAGCTATTGTGCAGTGCTTGTCCTCCATTCTGTTAATAGCTTTATCTCACTCAATCTGGTGAAAGAGAATGTCACCAGTTCAATTAGGAATGGGATGAAAAGCGTGCATGCGCACACATACACGCAGTTGGTCCTTGGATTTGATCTAAATTTATAGTAGAGCTCAAGCTGCACTATCAATACTACAACAAAAAAGGTCATCTCTCGTGTGTTGTGTGTTTGTGTGTGTCTCAATTAGCATGCCTGGTGTGCGGTTCTCTTTGAGTAGATGTGTGTCGTGAAAAAAGGGAAATGTGGGTCTTGCAGATAAGCAGCCTACTCATGTTAAACTGGGTCATGTACCTCAGGCGCCCGGCACAGTGCGACAACCACTAATGATTGAAAATGAACCTCATCAGATTCAGGTAACCAAGTGATAAACAATACCTTGTAATCTTAATTGTTTCCCTCAGATATATCTCTATGTTTCCAAAAGAAAATAAAGAGTGGTAAAGAGAGTGAGAAAGTGAAGGAAGAGATATGAAACTATTGTGATATTTTGTTCACACCAAATAGTTGAAAGTAGTTAAAGAATAATAGAAAATTTAAAGTGTGTGTGTGTGCACACACACACACACACACACACACACACACACACACACAGTATATTCCTTATCTGTTGTCTTGTTATTAATTATACAGATTATTTTCATAATGTGTATTGCTGCAAATGTTATGCTTTGATAAAGGATTATAATGCTCTCTCAATGTAATTATGCTGGCAAAGGGTTATCCCATTGACCCTTCTCTACATTGACACTTAAATTCCTCGTATCAGTTTTACATCAAATTATATTAGTTTATAGTTAATGGTCAGATGTTTAAATAATCTCTCACCTAAGGTTTGGGTTCAAATCTGCGGTTGCACCTGCGACTCTCCTTCATCTCTTTACTTTTCCAGCTATCTTTGAATTATTTCTGCCTTGACGCTCCTCTGAAGCTACCCCCGTCACATGCCTCCCACCTGATCTCCTCCTTCCAGTGGTTCCCTCCACATAACTGGTTCCCTCCACATAACTCCCAGACAGTAAGAAGGAGCAAATGAGAAAGACCAAAAGGGCTGACATGAATTCCCAGGGCCAGAATGTCTGATTGAATTAGGACAGGTGGAGAGGATACGAGGATGGAGGTCAGATTAATTTGATAGCTGGGCGTGCATTCATGAGTGTAAGGGTCGGTGCCATTTAAGGGAGATATATTTCTTTCCCATTAAAAAGATACATGCGCAGTCTGCAAGAAAGCAACGCCACACACATTCACAAAAAAGCAATTTTCACTCACGCTTGGTGGGACAGTAAGTGTGAATTAGTTTTTTGCTGTGCGTTGTGGTGCACGCATTTTTGCGAACGTGTGTTAGTTTGACTTGTGTGTGTGTGTGATGAGAGAATTCAGGTCCAAGAGGGAGACCAAAGCTTGATGGATTGAAGCTCATTCTGATGTTGAAAACCTCTTTCCAATGGTGCCCTTGTTGTGTGTACATTGTTCAGGTATTTGTGCAGCTCTGTTTTGATGTTTCCTGTCAACTAACTCCTTATTGCTTCCTTTCCAGAGGTCCTTCCGTTCCTTCAGTAACGATGACCGCCACGTCATGGCAAAACACTCCACCATCTACCCCTCGTCTCATGAGCTGGAAGCCGTTCAGACGCTGGTGTCCACTGTCGAGGGCGCCCTCAAACACGTCTCTGATTGGCTGGATCAGAGCAGCAGCAATGTCGACGGCCAACCAGCAGCCAGTACAGAGGAGGTCGAAGCTGGCGATAAGCCCAGCAATGAAACTGAGGATTCCACTGACAGCTACAGGTGGGGTAGTGGTAACGCATAGTAGAGCTGCAACGCATGATGTATATGGAATAGGAATATGTCAACAGCGAAATACACTTATTTAAGAGTAAGATGAACAACAGAGCCACCTTGAGCTCCAGTAAATAGGAGGACATTAACTTAAACATTTGATAAACTCTGGGCACAGTCTCCATGGTCAGCTAGCTTCATGAATCGTTTTATTAGAGGTTCACCTTGTGTTTAATCTGTTAATCAAGATGTTTAAACATATTGAAAGTGTCAATTGGAATTTGTGGTATTATGTTTGGCAAAAGGCGTCAGAAACGTCTTTAGGGCTGAGTTTGAAAATAAAGACATGACGATGATGTAACAGTTTTTTTCTTTAAAATGTAAACATCAAGTAATTCTTTTTTGGGATTTCCATAATTTATTCCATGTGCAAGCATAGATTTAATGGAGGAAAAAAGGGATGTTATAACGTTTTAATTTACTCGGCTGTTAACTCACGCGTGTCCTCATTGTTAACTACATGAGATACGAATGTTACCTGTTGTCTGCTTCTCTTTAAAAACAGAGAGCCCAGCAGTGGTGGCGTGCTGTGTGGAGTGATGAGGATTGGACTCGTGGCCAAAGGCCTCCTGATCAAAGGCGACATGGACCTGGAGCTGGTGCTGATGTGCAGAGACAAACCCACACAGACACTGCTGGACAATGTCTGTCACAATTTGCCCACACAGATAGAGGTTAGAAACGCACATCCCTGTATACAGGCACACAATGCTGCTTTTTTAGTCTCTTTTGTTTTCTCACACGCACACTCGCTGGCAAACATACTGCTGACACACAAAATGCATATTAGCCCTGCATCAAACCTTCGGTCATAAAAATGTAATCCAAAAAGCTCTATTTGTATTGCACAGTTCTCTGCAACGTCAGAAATTAGTTTCCACATTTTATTGAGTGTTTCTGCTTTGGTTTGGCAACTTTCATTGGTGCGTGGGGGTGTGTGTGTGTGTGTATAAAAGTGCATGCGTAAGTGTAGAGAGGCGCTTGTTGGCATAAGAAGGCAAGTAGCATCAATGTCGTCAAGTGGGATGTTGAGAGGTTTTAGTATGCATGTGTGATTAATGCTCTCGTCACTACCTAAGTGTCTGGTTTCCTCATTAACAAGTCATGATACAGAAATACAAAACACACTGATCCCTACAATGCACATTGGATTGCACAGAAAATGCAGGAACAAATAAGCATGACCTATTTTCATAATTTGTACAGTCTGTGGTTTTAACTCTTGGACTTGTTTGCATGTAATCTTAAATGATCTGGGAATTTAAGTGTATTGTACTTTTCAGGTCAAGGATTAGAGTCCCACTTGTAAATGTTACGGGGTGGGGTAAAAGAGGACCCAAAAGCCAAAGCAACAGTGCAAAAAATATTTATTTCAAAAACTAATTTAGGACAAGCCTCCAAGGGCAGAGGGGAAAAAGGAGATCAACAAAAACAGGACTCGCAAGAAACCGGACAGGAACGAGACTCACACAACCAGGGAATCCAGCAGGACAAACAGTCTATTCGCCCATAACACGCAGTACGATCCCACACTGGGCACAAGACAAACAGGGTTTAAATACACAGGGAAGGGGCAGGTGATTAGACACAGCAGGAAACAATTAGCAGACAATCAGACTGGGCAGGAAGTGCAGGGGACAGAGGACACAAGAGACAAGGACCTTCAAAATAAAACAGGAACACATAACACACCACATCATAACAGTAAACACCTTAAGTCATTATATATATATATATATATATATATATATATATATATATATATATATATACATACACACACTAGCATTGACTGTTCTTCAACTTGGCCAACTAGTGCATCAAATATTCAATGAATAGATTTAGTCCCTGTGCCTTTTTGTTAATTGTCTTTAGTAGTTAAGTGGTGTGAGAGAGGGAACAACATTACGTGTGTGACTGTGTGTGTGTGCGCAGAGAGGTAATCTCATGTCTCGGCTCAGTGAACAGAGATTTACATTTTCTCATCAAGACCAAATGGGACGTTGTCTGTGTGTGTGTGTGTGTGGTTGTGTTGAAGTGTCTTTGTGGGCGAGACTGCAGGTCGTTTTGAGATTTGAGGAGAGATTTTTGCGTTGTTGTTATCCCATTCATTCTTGTATGTATTCATATGTATGCTAAAATGCATGACTATCAGCTGAATAAAGCATAGTGTGTATATATGGACAATTTATCAAATAGATGTGTGACACTGAGAAACAATAGATGTCGACACAAAAACACACACAAGATCATTACAATGTGTAGGAGGATAAGAGCTTGTACCTTGTAGCTTTCATACTACACATCATTACTTTTCTTTTCATCTAATGCGTTTCACAGCTTTCCTTTAGTGCCCTTTATTCATTTGCATGTTGTCACAAGTAAAATCAAGATGGATGCTGTAGTGTTGGTACGAATGTGACTTTTAAAACAATTCTGTATTTTTGGCCATTATTATGTGTGGACAAGCAAGTTTGATACGTCTCACATTTCAAAATCTTGCTTTACATCAAGATATCAGTCACATCTTAGAGACCAAAATATCAAGAGATCATCCGTTTCTGTAATGATTCATTTGATATGTCTTCTGTCATACCTGGTCATGTTGTTGCAGCATTGTGAAGCAGTTATTTTCCTGTTTTATTTTTTCATCTGTACGGAGTCATGTTGTGACCTTGGCCGCTCTGACCATCTAGTTGTGTTCTTTTGACACATGACAGAAGCTGACAGAAGAGAAATATGAGGTCACAAGCTCCCTGCTCGAGGCGGCCATCTTGGTACGAACTACAACGGACCCTAAACTCACACTGACGATTACCCTCACCTCGCCGGCTATGAGGGAAGATGAGGAGGAGGAGGAGGAGGAGGAAGAGGAGGAAGAAGAGGAGGAGTTGGAGAATGGGGAGGAAAGACAAGAGGAGGAGAAGGAGGAAGAGGAGGATGAGAAGAAGGAGGAAGTGGATGATGAAAAGGAGGAGCAGGAGAAGCAGAATGGGCGAGGTAGGAACACACAAGTTGCAGTTTTTCCCTATTTCTCACTACACACCCCAATGTGTAATTTAATTGTATAATGTATTTGTATATTTAATAGAACAGTTGTATTTCCCTCAAACAAGAGGTATGACCTCATAAACTGATGCTGACACGAGACAAGACGGCCGCAGGATGCATACAAGAGCTGAAACACACACAAATTGTTCAGTGTTCAGTCTAATAACAGCCCCATCCCCGCCCCCCAGCAGCAGGAACTGATTATAAGTGGTTGTGGGAGGTGGGATGGGACGGCAAGGCCAGCAGGCCAGCAAAATCAATAACCCAGCAGTAGCAAGCTGCTCATCCATCCTGTGGCTCCCGTCCAACGAGACACTCAGGTCTCAGAGAGAGATGAAAGATAGCGCGAAGGTTAGCCGTACGTCGAGCCACGGCAAGACGGAGAGGGCCGCTCGTATTTCTCTCTCTCGCACATCAGGAAGAGCACACGGGCACGCACACACAGTCACACGGAGGAGAAGGAATGCACACACAGTTGTATTTTGTACCTGACGGATAGAGACAGCTGTCACACTGGATGTCTAATTGCTCAGATATCATCGGGCACCCGTGGCGTTGAGGGATGTGGGCCAGTCTGTCTCATAGGGTCACATCGTAAAAAGGAAGGGTGTAATGCTTTTACACATTAACACATGCATTGACCGGCACAGATACCGGCGGTGTTTTCCAATGTCAGCACCTCCTGCAGCTCTCTTACAGCTACGGCTGCTTATGTCCGGTCAGAACCTTTTATTAGCAACGCATTTTGAGAGTGTTTCTACTGTTTCTGAAAGACACACCAGCTCATGCACACCAACGTAGTGCACACATTTAATAGGATTAACAGCAGTACGTTTTGGCTATTTAAATGTTTTGATCAATAATGCCTTGATGTGGAATCAACCCATTGATTTAAACTAGTGCGTGGTCATTTATTTTTACACTTTAGTCGGTCACCATGTGAATCCGGGTTACTGTGTTTGCGTGCTCTTTGCGCTCAGATGCCGGTCACTGCTTTGTGGGGTCACAGAGGGAGGGAGGGTGCTGTGACAGTAAAAAAAAATTTAATCAGACTAAAAGAGAGTAACACAGAAGGAGAGAATGATAAAATAAGAGTGCTGAGTGCAGGTTCAGCAAGCAGAGCGTTTGAGAGAGCAGTGGGAGGACAAACACTATAATGATCCACTAGCAACAGAGAGGTCCCACGTACAGCTGGGTTCCCGCTGACAGACCTTCGAATATACCGTTATACATCACGTAGAAACACAAATACACACACCACTGCATGCATTAGACAAAGGGAGAGCTACGCTGCAATAACGACCGGATGAGTTCAGGGATAACGTGAGATAAATGTGCTCAAGCTGCTGGCTGCACATTGCACACATTTGACATTTCAACTTAATATTTCTTCAGGGAAGGATTTTCTTTTCAAGGGAGCGTGATTCAGAAAATATTTACCTAGTCGTGTTTTCATAGAGACCCAAAGGGCTCTTTAGTGTGTTTTATGTCACTTCCACTAGATCCTGCACACAATAAACCCTCTTCAGAAACCCATGTAACCACACTCATTCATACACAGCTGCGTTTGATTCAGCTCGCCTTGCACATCAGATTTCCCGGATACTAAAATAACAGAATTGGTGAGCTCGTGGTAACTCAACCATTGGGGTGTGCTTGGCAGCATGAATCAAACGCTTACATATAAAAGCTCAAGAATGCTCCTTTTTACCAACCCGATGCTCTTGACTAAACCCTGCCTGGATCCCTCCTGTGTTGTGTTTGTCTGAGACTGGGTCAAACTATCTTAGATTATTTCTTTTTTCTTTTCTTTTCAGTTCTACTTTAGGAGCGCTTGATTCTGTGTTTGCCCAGACAGGGAGTTGATTTGTTTTCTCTGCAACACATTTCTTAAAGCCTGTGAAATCAAGTGCACCTTAAGTAATCCAGAAGAAAAATAAAACTTCTATTTTGACTCCTGCTTGGCGCGGATTGGATCAAAATAAATGAAATCCTCCTCAAATACATAGAGGAGAGATTGATTTACCTTGTTGGGCACAGCAAAATGAATGGATGTGTCCCAACAATGGCCACACATTAAATCAAACACTCCTTCGGTATTTGTTTGGTGTATGTCTTTGGGGGGCTCTCCATCCCAAAAGGTTGTCTCTTCCCTCATGACCCCAGTTGCTCTCCCTTTCACTGATCTGTCAGTGACTGGATGGATGAAAACTACGTAATCACTGTTGAATAGTGTGTTTTATTTTCAACACATGTACTGTATGTATACGGGGAATGGTGCATCCTGTATGACTACGTGCTTAAGATGTCAACATGTGATGCAGTTAACATGTTAGACTTATCACAGTGTTGAAAATGACACATTGTCCATAGAGTGAGGTGTTTTTTCTGTGCATTCATCACAGATCTGTGACCTGTAGAGAGTCAGCGCTTTCTACAAGGAGGGGAACAACTTTATGGCATGAAAAGCACCTTGTATGTACCAAAATATCCATGCATGTGTGTGCGTGTATGTGTGCATTCACACTCATTATCAAGTGGGTCTGCACACATTCACGCACGCACAATTCAAACACACACACTCAGACATGACGTGTGTGTGTGTTTTACGTTCTCTATATTGGGTTGTTATTGTTTTGTGGCAGTGTTGGGTGCTGCTGCGCAGACAGTGGAGGCTGAGGAGGAGGAGGAGGGGGAGGTGCTGGATAGACACAGATGTCTGTTGGCCCTGGCAGCGCTGCGACACGCCAAGTGGTTCCAGGTCGGCACCCACTCACTTCCTGTCTTCCTGCCCGATGCTTATTGTAGCCTGACGATTCACCCAGAGGGCACACACTCGCTGCCAGCTAATGCTGCGATGCTAATTATCAGATCAGTCCGGAAACACGGCTTACTAGTTATCAGTTTGAATTGACATGCTCGAATCATTACAAATTATCTTAAAGTTAAAGGAAATATGGCTGATGACCATGTGTTTGTATGCATGCCCATCACCAGTTCTGTCAAGCAAGATTTTGTTTTTCAACATCGTTGAACAAATATTTCCCATCAGATACGTAAATACTTTCGGATTCTCAGTCTTTCGAATTATTCCCAAAATAATTTTTTTGCACTCCACCCACTTTATGAACTGGCAAAAATATTATTGTTAGAAGAATCGTAAGGCTACAAAAGCAATGATTAATACTTGTTTTTCTTTTGGCTATTATGTGAACCTGCCTGCTCTGTTCAGTATGTCAGTGCTTCCCTTTGATTCCCCTCCCATACCCCTTCCCATCTCCTCACTCACGTACCTTACTGACAACATTTTACTTCAGAATGTAGGCCTTTTCTGTTGACAAAACTATTAGATTATTATTTTTATTAATTTAGAGGAATATATTGAATAAAACATGATTAGTGAATACAAAATGTTTAGTGTCTTCAGAACTCAGGATATTCATTCTCTGTGGGGGTTTTGACAGAAACTATCACTTCATTATGTGGCTTTGTCATGTAAAGCAGGCTGTTTATATGTGTGTGTTTGTTTAAATACCACTCCCTCTTTCTGTTTAATCTTCCTTCTTGCATCCCTCCGCCTGTCCTTCTTCTCCCTCGATCGCTCGATCTTTCTCAGGCTCGAGTGAACGGGCTCAAGTCCTGCGTTATCGTTCTCAGGATACTTAGAGACATGTGCAATAGACACCCCGTCTGGGAACCTCTCAAGGGATGGGTGAGTTTTTTTGCTGTCACTGCCCGCATTTGAGTGTTAATCCTATGAAATATAAAGAAAGCGTTAAGCCCCCTTGAATTTTCATTCATTTTTTTAAGCCGTTGTCTGCATTTGTGCAAACAAAATCACCCTGCTGTATTGGGAGGTTCCTATTTTTATTGAAATCTGAAGAGTGAACCGTGTGGCCCATACAAGGCTGAAGAATTCCAGTGGACACCATAAAATAGGGTCTCATTAATATCTGATTGATAGAAGCGCTTTTAATTTTGTTAGCAAGAAAGATTAGTTATGAGAAAAAAAAAAAACGCTAAATATATTATGTGTACACAACATTTAACTCCCTGAGGTCTGAGGACAGTTTTGCGATTTTACATAATTTCTTAAATTCACCTTTTAAAGGCACTTGCATATGAGATACAAACCCATGTGTTATATCAACATTTGCAGAATCTCAGCTCTCTATATAACGAAGGCACTATTGTCCTAAGGCACAGTTTAAAGAGATAATATGGCCCTAAAGCTGAAAAATGTAAGCTCGATTTTTTTTAAATTCTTCAAATCTCTTGTGAAAACGTACCTTTACTCATGTGGATGAACTGTTTTGGTGCTTGAAATTGGTTTACCAAAGGTCTTAGGTTCACAAAAGCAGTGGAATATATAAATAAAATGGTAGATAAATGTACACATTTTGTATTATCGTTTTTTAAGTAGAAGTGTTGTTGCAACGGATGGTGATACGTTTTTCCAAATATTGTTGCATGTTCATCTGTCTTCATAAGTATGTGTGTATACTTGCAGCCCTTGGAGCTTATCTGCGAGAAGGCAATAGCCACCTGCAACAGACCTCTCGGGGCCGGTGAAGCCCTGCGTCGAGTCATGGAGTGTCTGGCCTCAGGAATACTGCTACCAGGTATGGATCCACACACCGCTGGAAAGATTAAAGACATCATCAGAGGAGCATGTGTGTTTCCATGCAAATTGACGTCGCTGCTGAGCATAGCGAGGGAGCATGCTAGGTTTGGGGAGATGAGTGGATATATCGAGGCTCTGCTTGGCACATCTTTGAGCCGTTGCTCTCTAAGAGAGGTCGATGCGTGACCCAGCAGAGCGCAGCTGTCGGAGGAAAGTCATTATTATGAGAGCATCTTAATTAGAAGCAGCTGTAGGGTTTCTTGCAGAATGTCGTATACTCTTTGCAAGTATGGGAAAACTGAGTTTCATTTGACTTGATTTAAGACATTCTATTTGGATGCTAAAGATACAATAAATATATTTTTAAGAGGGGAAAGAGCAGTGCATACGAACGTTACATTTTAATCTATAGAATTACTTTACAGGAGAAAAAAGTGCTACCCTGGCAGGAGAATATTAACCTATAGATATAACCCAAATGTGGAGCAATTAGAGGATGAGGACTTTTACCTTTTTAATTAAGTGACTGGTTTGAATACCTCACAGCCAGTTTGACTAGTTCAATTTGCTCTAATAGCTGCGGTTGTCAATTACGATTGTCAGGATTTCCATCAGCATTTATTTCACAACAGTGAAGCCTAATTAAATGTTGTTGAGCGAGAAATAAAGTGACTTCTTCTGTGGCTTCCCCAAGGTGGTCCAGGTTTACACGACCCATGTGAGAAAGAGCCAACAAACACACTAGCCAACATGGCCGACCAGCAGGCTGAGGCCATTACCTGCCGTGCACAGGTATACACACACACACACTCACACACACACACACACACGTCAGCTTAAAGACACAGTTGTTATCACCCAGCTGCCCTCGCCCTGAGCTGTCAGTGTGTGGGAATCTGTAAGCAGCACACCGATTACCAGACAGAAATACCCCATCACCACCCTAACCACACAATCTGCATGCACAAACACACACACTCCAGAAAAGACCTATGTGGTGCTGCATTTTAATGATTGGTGTGGGAAACTATTGCCATTGTAAGCCATAAATCCATCTCTGACAGCCCGAGGACAGTATTTGCGTGCATGCACTTTGGGCGTGCGTGCCGTCATGTCCTCCTTCACTCTCCCACACACACACTCTCATACTCACACACACACTCGACTGAGCAGGGCAGCCTCTGAGCCGCATGGCTTAGTGAATCCTGCCGTCCATTTCCTTTGAAGGCAGCAGCCTGAACGAGGCAGGAATGTCAATGGGGATAATTGTATTGGAGCAGATACAAGAGCAGATATTAGAGCGGGAGCTGTTCTGTCAATGAGCTACACCGAGCCTCATGAATATCTGAGACACTCTGCTTCCCTAATGGTTTTGTATTAGCAGAGCCACTTTGGCCCTTCTGGTTATCTTTCTGATTGTTTGTGTACAGTAGATTGAGATAAATTAACACACACACACATACTGGTCAGTATCTTTCAATACAAACTTGATTATCTGTGTTGCAAGATAACTCTTTTTTTTTTATAAACATGTCGACATTCATTAATGCACAGACCTGGCCGAGATTTAGTGCTCATTTACATATGTACACCTGTGCCCATGTGCTTCTATGTTTAGACTTGGCCTCTTGATATTTGTGAAGATGAATATCATTACATCAGCCTTAATATTCTCGATGAACTTCTGCTCTGTCTCAGTTATTCAACCAGAATTCACCACCTTTGTCCTATATTAATACAGGCAGCTTCACTTCAAATTTAATGAAAATCTAGGATCTAACTTTCAGTTAAGTGCAATACAAAATTGCTGAAATACCTATATGCCAGTATAAGAACAGCAAACTATTTGACTATTAACGTCCATACTGTCATAAAGGTTTGAATGCATCTTCTCAGCTTGTCTTCATTGTCTCCTGTGCTTTACGTCCAACAGCACGCTCTCAGACTCATGGCGTTCGGACAGATCTACAAGGTGTTGGAGATGGAGCCTCTTCCCTCAAATAAACCATCGCAGAAATATCCTTGGTCTGATAAAGAAGGTGTGTTTACCTCCCCCTGTGTATCTCTGTCTTGTGTCCAATATATCCTCCACATGTCTGTCTTACTGTCCTCGTCTGTGCCTGATTATTTGTCCGTATGTTACCACTTTGTCTGTGAAAAGGCTTTGTTGTCAGTTCGTCTTTCTTACATGAAGCCTATAGCATTCAGGCAGCTGGCATTCGGTCATAGGTCGGACTTCCCATCAACTGTTTTCACAGGTGACGTGACCTTTCTGGATGCGTTTGGTGTTTTCTCTACAAATCAGCACTGACAGCGCTGTCAATATTGCTGGCATGTGACAGACCACAAAAATATGATGTTTCACCTGCTTTTTTCCACTGTGGTTTCCCCCCCCAGTGTCGCACTAAAAAACCCGGTAGTCTTTGTGAAGTGTGCGTCGTTTATTGAGGAATCTTTCTGCTTTTGTTCATTGTTGGCACATTTTCAAGGCGACTTTCATGGAAAATCAATTCAAGCTTTTTGTTGCCTCGTAACGCTGACATGGCAAATTGACAAAGCATTTACCGATTAAGGTGCATGCAAGAAAGAAGCTTATACGTCTCCCCCATTGTTTGACTTTTAGCTGGTCTGCCTGTCTGTTCTGTTTATCTTCTCTGTGGGTTTAGCCATCAATGCTTCTTCTCACATGTTGCTTGTTTCCTCTGCCTTCGCCTCCCTTTCTTGTCACACATAAGTGCCTTTGTTTGTGATCATATTAACATCTCTTGTAGTCACTGATTGATTTGTAAATCTATGTTTGTTTCTCTCTGGGTCTCTCCCTCTTGCTTTCTCTTAGGCTTAGGTCTGAAGAGGCCATACGAGGATGGAGCAATGGATGACAAGGATCTCATCAAGAAGATGAAGAGGAATCTGAGGAAAGGTGAGAGAGGGAAGGAAAGAACGAACAAGTGTTTAGATCTGTTTCTCATGCTATTTCCGTTAATTCACACCAATTATTTAACATTTTATTTTCATTCAAACAACTAAAAAACAAAGCAGCACAATGCTTAGAGATAAAAGTAATCAGATGTCTGCAGTCGAGCATTGCTTCTCTCCTCCACTTCTATTTTTTCCCTGTCTGCTTCTCTCCACATTCCTTTCATCCCTCGGAGGCAGATCAATAGTATTGATTGCTAACGTTTTAGTAGGCCACCCAACCATCCCCAGCTCTTTCTTCATACAAGGAGAAGATGATACACGCCTAATGGAGACAGAGAGGCATTTTTAGATATTGACAAACGCAAGGAAAGTGATTGAAAGAGAACGAAAATAGAGAGACAGTTTTATTCATCATGAAAACAACCGGCGAGTGTGCTGAAAACCTTTTTAGAAAATGTGATTTATTACATGTATCTCTGAATTGGCCCGGTCTGTCCAATTTCGTCTGAATAATTGGTACACCTTCCACAAAACCTTATTAAATTTATCCTAATATGCTCTACTTTCAACTGTAACCATACACCCTTCATTTTTTTTTTTTGTGCATTAGTCCTGGACAGTAAAGCCATAGACTCCAACCAGCCAATGAACGCCCTGATGCGGTTGAACCAGATCCGGCCGGGGCTGCAGTATCGCCTGCTGTCCCAGTCGGGCCCGGTTCACGCGCCGGTCTTCACCATGTCTGTGGATCTGGATGGGACCATTTATGAAGCATCTGGATCCTCCAAGAAGACCGCCAAGCTCCACGTCGCTGTTAAGGTAAGGGGGAAAGTGAATAGGAAAGAGGGTGTGTGTGTGTGTGTGTGTGTGTGTGTGTGTTATGTATGTGCAACCCACAGGTGAAGAACATCCTCTCTGATTTATTTTGTGCTTGTTTGGACATACTATTCACAGAACAGCGAAATGATAAAAGACCTATGAATAAAAAAGACAGATCATATTGGCTACCTGAAGAACTTTCCAAGCCCAAGCGGCAGCCCTAACCTGTGTGTATCTATAAATATGTGTATGCGTGTTTGCATGTGCGTGTGTGTACTTGGAGGGATGGAGGTGGGCAAATCCATGTAATCCCAAAGTGGTTGTGAACAAAGAGGCTCTCCAGAGCACAGAGCCAGGATAATCCGCTATCCGCTCCATTTCCATAAAAGGCTTTTTCTCCCCCTTTTCCATTCTTCTTCTCACTCTCTTTCTTTCTCTCATGTACTGCCCTTTTGATCTCCCATTCTCTCTCTCATTATCTCTCTCTCTCTCTCTCTCTCTCTCTCTCTCTCTCTCTCTCTCTCTCTCTCTCTCTCTGCTGTACTTACTCACTGTATTGGCTGGTTCAGCAGATGCAACGCAATCACCTATTTGGGTCAAAAACGTGTCATACTTCTATTCTCTTGTGTGTGCATATTGTTCTGAATCCCTTTGCTGCTCTGAGTGCTGTCCAGGACTTACAGTAGACTTGTGTGACTCAGCAGCAGACAGCATATTGTAATGGCTTTATTGTAACCATTGTGGGAATTAAATTAAAGTGTGTATGCTGCAGTATTGCTGTATCCGGTAGAATTGTTTTGTTAAAATATAGTCCTTTGTGTCATGAACACATTTACCTGTCTATGCGCTCCTTTTCATTCTTATTGCCCGAGGTAGCAGCTCTCTTCCTTTATGGCTATTAATGCCAATGAAGTATGTTCAAAACAGAGCCATCACACACAAAGGGTTATAAATGTGCCAGTGGGAATTTATTATCATATTTTAAGACCCATCCCATTTAGTGTTATTTTATTACATAGATTGTGTGTAAGGACAGTAGGAACACAATGTTGTTCTTTTAGTCACTTTGGATTTTCACATCAACGAAAACAACACAACAAAAGTAAAGACTTTAATTTAGGCCTGCTCAAAAGCAGCAAAATACAAGTTGTTAAAACATATTTTTTGCCATAGCCAACAATCTAAGCTTTTTGACTGCTTTCCTCCCAACAATTTTTTACCCTTTTTAATATCATCTTCCTTCTCTAGGTTCTCCAGGCGATGGGCTACCCGACAGGTTTTGACTCAGACCTGGACCCCATGAGTTCAGACGAGAAGTCGGATGGTGAGGGGAAGAGCGAGACGTCGTCACACACTAGCAATAATCCAAAACACTCCACGGACAGTTCCAACACACTGGAGGTGGGGCTTGAGATACGTGTGCTGATACAAATGCATCCACTAAGTTCAAATCCTTTTAAATCTAAGTCTGACACAAGTGATTCAAATGTGACCGTCTCTCTGGTTTAAGGGCCTAAAAGGTATCCAAACTTTGTTAAATATTTACGCTCAGTCTGCCAGGTTTCCTGTACACCGTGTACTGTATCTAATATAGCTAAGAAGATAAGAATTATTCATAATCTTTTCTCACTTTACAGGTGCGAACTCAGGGTCCCATACTGACAGCAAGTGGGAAGAACCCGGTCATGGAGCTCAACGAAAAGAGACGAGGCCTCAAATATGAACTCATCTCTGAAAGTGGAGGCAGCCACGACAAACGCTTTGTTATGGAGGTGAAAACTTAATGTACACACAGTCTGACTCTGATAAACGATTATAAAACATGTCACATATTGTGGAGCGACATGGAGTGACATATAATCCAAATAATGTAGAACAATATAAGTGCACATGCACATGAACTTTAGCCATGCGAAGACACACACAGAGGCTAAACCACACACACACGCACACACACGCACACAAAGAAACGGGCTGGAAACCGGGAACGTCAATCAGTCAACTTGGTTCCTGGAGCAGGCCTGTTCTCTGTGGGGTGTGTTGTTTTCCGACATGCCCGGCTGCTCCATCGCTCTGCTGATTGATTAGCAGGCCTACTTGACAGCAGGGACTCGCTAAACAAGCCGTCTTGTTCAGCGCTGGCTGACTTACTGATGACTGATGAACGCATGGGTTTTGGGAAAAATGATTGTGGGATTGTTAGTTTTCACAGAGCTGCAACATAAAATATTAAACCACTAATAGCAATTATAATTAGAACAGAAAATCCATTGTGGAAAAAAATACTTTTCACCTGATGCACATGTGTTATTTTTGTCTAACTCTAATCATAAAACATGTTCGGACTGATATTTAACATTCTGTGTGTGTGTGTGTGTGTGTCATGTCAGGTGGAGGTCGATGGACAGAAGTTCCGTGGGGCAGGCCCCAACAAAAAAGTAGCAAAGGCCAGTGCTGCTCTGGCGGCTCTGGAGAAGCTCTTCTCTGGTCCCAACGCAGCTGCAAACAAGAAAAAGAAGATATTGCCTCAGGTGAAGAGATACACACATACAATGCATACCAGACACAGACGGCACGGTTTCAGTTTGGGGAATTTACACACGCACACACAATGAAACGTATAACTGAAGCAATCTGTTGCTCTCTTCCTTGAGAGACAAACTGGAGCTTAGTCTTTTGTGATCAGTAATCATCAATTCTGCAGAGCTGTTTGTCCACTTTGTTCAACCTTCAGTAATCAATGAGATGACCAGTCTCCTATGGAGGACTGAAAATGACTTAAGTATAAATAAATAAATGCAGGAATAAATACAGGAATAAATAAATGCTTAAATAAATGTAGAAATAAATAAATAAATGCAGTAATAAATAAATAAATGCTTAAATAAATGTAGAAATAAATAAATAAATACAGGAATAAATAAATAAATGCTTAAATAAATGTAGAAATAAATAAATAAATACAGGAATATATAAATATAAGTTATACCTAAACAGGACATCATTAAATAAATCTGTTTCTACATTTCTGTATTTATTCATTTATTTATGCCTGTATTTATTTGTCCACACGTATTTATACATTTATTTATTTCTGTATTTCTGTGTCCTTGTATGCAAATGAGCTGGGGCGGTCCGAACCTCTGTCTTAAGCATGATTGGTCACAGGAGTGTGATCGCTCCTGGTATATTATGCTCTACTACTTCTGCCTTCACATGTTGTTGAAGTTGGCAAGCTCAGCTAACCATTAGCAGAAGTCCGGATTTTCAATGCCCTGTCCGGCGTCCGGCGCAGCATCAAGCCGGACGCGTATTTGTCCTCCTTTTTGCAGACCTGCAAACTTGTCACCTTACGGCGAAATTCGCCGTTTTGAAATCAAAATATATGAACTGGCCGGCCAGCGTTTCTGAGATTGGAGTGGTCATGATCTTCATAATAGAAGATCTTTGATGAGTCTTGGCCAATCAGCGTTAAGATGTCTCCAGCAGCCGTTTCTCAATACGCGTTCTTCTCTGTACTTGATGAGGAAACTCACAACTGAAAGTCGACGTTCTCTGAATACTACTGTTGTTGAGTCACAACATGTACTTTTAGGATGTTTTCAGGCGAGAAGTTAGTTGTTTAAGCATCAAATCTGTGATCGGTTATTCAAGAATCAGCCGACTTAAAAAGATACGCCGACGAGTTGAGTTCCTGCTCGCACTGCTCGTAAGAGCCGCATGAAACCAGGCAAAGAGCCGCATGCGGCTCGGGAGCCGCGGGTTGGCCAGGCCTGCTCCAAGGAGATCAATTACAGTAAAAAGGGCTCACATCTCTCTTCACACTTAATAAAATCAAACTGCACCCCTCCTGTGCAATTATTCACAGCCTCACAAAATACCGCATAGTAGTGTCCTCCTTTTTGGTGTTATGGATATGGTCACCCTGGCCTAGACAGCTTTTTGACTTCATCTACAGGGGCCATGTGAAGGGATCGATTGCTTCTGTCTGGCTCTCCTACTTGACCAATCCTGTTTAACAATGAGGTTCGGCCCACCCCAGCTCATTTCCATATGAGGACACAGAAATACAGAAATAAATAAATGAAGAAATACGTGTGGACACATAAATACAGGCATAAATAAATGAAGAAATACAGAAATGTAGAAATAGATTTATTTAATGATGTCCTGTTTAGGTATAACTTATATTTATATATTCCTGTATTTATTTATTTATTTATTTATTTATTTATTTATACATTTATTTAAGCATTTATTTATTTATTTATGTATTTATTTATACATTTATTTATTTATTTATTCCTGTATTTATCTATTTATTTCTACATTTATTTAAGCATTTATTTATTTATTCCTGTATTTATTCCTGCATTTATTTATTTATTTATTTATTTATTTATTTATAATTAAGTTATTTACGGTCCTCCATAGTCTTCCACTTATTTTGTCAATGAGCCTGTGTGCCAATCGATTTGTGAACAATTAGACCCATAATGCATTAGTGTGTGTGTGTGTGTGTGTGTGTGTGTGTGTGTGTGTGTGTGTGTGTGTGTTTAATTACGTATGTGCACCATATTTATGCAGACGTACATCTTTTAATCTATGCATCTAAAAACAGTGCGTGCCTGTTTTAAACATGTTTTAAACACTCTCACTTACAGTGTGTCCGTATCCAGACTAAAGGAGCCCTGGCCGCGGCAGCAGCAGCCTCAGCAGTAGCAGCTCAGGTAGCCAGAGGAAGAGGAAGAGCAGCCCTTGCAAGAGGACCCTTCGTCAGTGCAGCCGCACCTGGATATGTCACACAAGGTAGTTAGAGGATAGCTGTGTGTGGTTTTCTTGTTTTTACTGTATATGTGTGGGTACATATATAATGTCTAGGAATGTTTGCCCCAATTTGTTGGATGCTCACATCAGGTTTGATTGAACATGATAATATTCATGGCCCTTTTTACATTTCAGTTTGTGCTGAACCTCCACTCATATATGAGCCTGTAGTTTGTGAATGAACAGTATGTTGATCTTGTTAAGAAGGATAGTAGCTTCCACTCGGGTGCCTTACCCTGAACCTATACCTGTCTGCTAGAGTGCAGGATGATTTCCAACATGCAGCCTGGAATTAAACAAGTGCACAATTGAATTAGACGCTGTAACCTCTTCCCCAACAGGCTTTGGGGCACCGTATGGCTACAGCCCTGCTGCAGCAGCTGCTCCTGCATACGGTATGTGCTTCTTGTTTGTTCACCCTGTCGACTCGTTTTACCCTCCGTCTACCATCTATGACCTTCTTCCACCTTCTCTCCTCTCTTAACCATACAGTTCCTTTCTAATCCTACTTACCATAACTTCTAACTATTTGTGGGTTAATTAATCATTCAGTGGGTTTATGTTATTCCTCCAACACTTCCTCGCCATTGCCTTTTAAATTTAATTTCTTTCCTTTTCTCAAAATAAACTCCCATTCTAATACAAGTGTCAGTTACAATTACTCAAAGCCTAAACCGTTGCTTCTTTGTTACGTGCTTCAAGCTAATCAGTCTGTTCTTTGGCTTATTATCCGCTCACCACTTTGATCTTAATCTGCTTGTTGCCATTCTCTGTCTCATCTCTTCTGGTTGGATCACCAATCTGCCGGTAAAGAGCTGCCATCAGTCTCAAGCTTGTATCTCAGTAGAAGCCGATCACAGTCTGTCTTGAATTGAACTGGAAAAGAATAGAGGACTGTACGATAAAACGGCAACCTCTCACTAAATATACAAGCTCTTTTAGACTGATAATAACCCCGGCACAGTGCTTTGCTGCAAATATATTTCCGTTGAGATTAGCAGAACACATAGTGTGAGGTTTGTCACTTTACCCGGCACTTTATTTAAGATAGGGTGACAGAGCACCCTTGTCACTGCCCGGCTGCTCCTGTCATGTCACTGCTGCTAAGGGGCTTCATGTCATCACTGCTGAGAGCGGCCACTGGGCTCTCTCTCTCTCTCTCTCTCTCCCACACACACACACACACACACACACGGTGCATAGGATAAAATGTATATGAATCCTTGACCTTTGACAGCAGAGGTATTGGTGCAAAATGCAATCACCCATGCGTCAGACAAGGTCATATTTACCTCGACAGACTCGGCCTTGTGTAGCGTGCGCACACATGTAGCATTGGGAGGCCTTTCTGTCCATCCTTCAGCTTTGAGTTTGAATGGGTCTTATGTGCTCGGAGAAACTGATCCGGGGCCCGGGGCACTCGTCTAGTACCCTCCTGAGACCCCAACAGCCCTGAATATGAAGTATGACTTAGTTTTTATGTTTATGGTGGAGCTCTGCATTCGTTTGGGGTGTTTCGTTTCGGTCCCTGGTATCCGCACAATTTACTAAATCTTTACTGAAATACAAAGAACTCAATGGTAGTTTCTGCTTTCATCAACTAAAACATTTAAGTGACAGAATTATTTTATCATGTTTGTTCATGGCCATGACATCCAAAATCTTTGAGAAGGCATTCAGTAGGCCGCTTCATGCCTGGCCAATGAAAAGACTTGGCAAATAAACAGGTTTCTACTGTGGGGGTGCAGGGCTCCAGCACAAGATTTTGGAACAACACTTAATCACATGCAAGGCAACACATTAAAATGTTTCATTTATTTGTATTTTAATATACTAATTGTGTTGCTAATAAATGCTTTAGTAATGAATAGACAATTTACAGAAGTAACAATGTGCTGTTTTAATTTGAACAAACAGTCACAAAGGGATGTGGTGCTTTAATTTTTTTTTAATCATGAAATTAAATAGTGTCTTTTTTAAACATAGACATCAAATAATAGATTCTGCGTACGAGGTGCCATACCCACCACTAAGAATAAAGTAGGTCTGTCATCTTGTGACTGCAAAAGTCACAAGATGTCTCTCTCTCTCTCTCTCTCTCTCTCTCTCTCTCTCTCTCTGTGTCTCTCTCTCTCTCTCTCTCTCTCTCTCTCTGTGTCTCTCTCTCTCTCTCTCTCTCTCTCACCTTCAGTTGCACTCTCAGAATCTACACGTCGTTGATAAATCAGAATTGGTCTTTTTTTTAAGTACGTAAAAAGTGCCATTAGTGTCAATGCAAACCAGCGCCCCCGTGTTGGTGTGGACAGGATACACACGCACACACACACTCGCTCCCAACTGGTATTTCACATGATATAGGGTGATGATTTTGGGAAAAGAAAAAGGGGCTATTTGCAAGTCACATCGGTGCACCTAGTTATAAAGATTTAGGAGCACTTACTCCAAAGATTGTCACATAATGCGCCTAAATGGTCTGGAAGCTCGGGGTGGTTGAGCGTAAATCTTTAACTGTGTCTCTGCCACCATGACTCAGCAGTCTACTGTATCACGTATCCTGGCGGGTGATCATTGTGCGTTCAGCTGACCCTGAGCCGTAGCCTCCTCCAAGTAGGTAGGATGTCAATTCAGTGTTTTAAAAAAAGAAAAGACAGACATGAAAACTAGAGTTATACTCAGAATTTGATTCTGGGAGGAAATGTTTCACCCTCCCAATTTGTGTCAGCACAGCATGTTTGTTGAGACCTTGCTGTGCTGGTGTTTGTCTCTGTTAAGCTTGGCTCGCTCAATGGGTCCCAACGTGTGGCCAGAGACTCTGAGTTAATACACAAATATATACAAAACAGTAGATGCACTTGCTGTTAAGGTGGACATTTGTAATATAGACAGTTGACTTATGATGCAGAGCTGTAGATGAGAAGAATAAGAATGAGAAATAAGATTTTTTTTTTTTTACACTGCTAGAATTATTAATATAATAATACTTCCAGAATAAGAGGAAAATGTGTCCTAATTAGTAAAAACATCTTTGGGGGGCCCCATTGGGGCTCACATTTCAATGAGCTGGAAGAAAAAAAGGCACATGAAAACACTGGGAACTTCTCCTTGTAACGTTTGGAAACAAAGCTTTCATCCTGTTTCCTGCTTTTTCACTGTGCTCTGGCACCCGCAGCTGCTTTGGGCTTTCTTGTCGGGAAACACTTACAATGCATTCTCGAATACTGCAGGGCTCACTAGAACCTTCTGTGGAGCCTTTTGCATTACATCTTATAGCACAGCACATTAGATCACTAATGTACATTATGACTCATTTCCTATACATTACACTACAACTTCTCCTGCTCAACTGTCTCCTTTTTAAATAATTATTCCACTTTATTACAACGTGGGTCCTAGTTTTGTCCATAATTCCAGTCAGTAACATCCACATTGTACTCACCAAGTTAATTGCGTAGATATGGCAATGTGACATCATTGAAAAGAACCAAACCCCAGATATGCCAATATTCTTTAAAGACAAAACAAAGGAAACGTTTCAACGTTGACCTGCACTCCCCAGCAATCAACTTGACATGCGTACAGTGTACAATTGAATTATCGATGGAATGATCAGGCAACAGTGACAAGACCCAAGTTGTAATAAATCAAAATGAATCGTTAACTTTGGCCGTTTGTTTTCTCCTCTTTCATTCTGAATCGCTCTCCCTCTCGGTTCCTCTAACCACCGACGAAGGGTGTCACTTTGTGTACTCACAACCCCGCCTGTTCTCGCACATTTACACTCCCCCTTTGGGAGCCCTCTCAGTGGAGTGAGAATATAACCACGAGGTGTGTTTGTTGCCCTGGACTCATGCGGAGCTGTGCTCTTCTCATGTCTCCCCTCTAGGTTTGCCCAAGAGAATGCTTCTGTTGCCTGTCATGAAAATGCCTACCTACTCCACCCCCTACTACCACTTCTTTTAGCACACACACACACACACACACACACACACACACACACACACACACACACACACACACACACAGTGCACTTTTTCATCCATACCAAACATTTTTATTCAGACCGTACAATTAGCTCTTTTTTTAAGAAGGGAAACTTTTTCTACAATATCTATGATGGGGAGAGGATTAAGGATTTAAGATGGAGATTTTTAAAAGCGATTTTTGCTTTTCAACTTTTATGAATATGAAAAAATACTGCAGGTTTAAGTTCTTAAGCGATAAAAACTTGAAGGATTTGTACTGTGAATTATAACCTCATTCTTTGAGTCTAAATTATATAAATATATATATATCAGCCTTTTGTTATTGTGTTAATTCTTTGGTAGGAAGAGGAGAACCTTTGCAATATGATACACACAACACACGCATTCTATGTAAAAAAGAAAGAAGGAAATAATAACAAGCTGTGTGACGGATGTATAGGAATAAATTAATAATGTTGACAAATGAATAAAGTTTATCTCCTATAAAAGCTGAACGCCTGTTCATCTGATTTGAAGGCTTTAATCTGGTAAGAAATTTGCTGCAGTAGCAACTTTTGGTTTTGGGTTGGACTTTGACTATTTAAAGCAGTTAATGTATGTCACTTAACATGAGAAAGGATTTACCCACTCTTTCAAGCTGCACAAAATACTGTGTTTAATATTCCAGCCTCATACATGCACGGATTGAACTTCAATCTTTCTACGTACCTCGGGGCTTCTCGTTATTTCCTTTTGACCCTCAGTTTATAGATATTCAGAGAGAAATGCACGAAGACAACGGATGAATTTGGAAAGCTCTTGTTAGATCCTGCATGTTGCAGTCGGCGGCACGATCCCATTACCTAACGTGGATTAATGCTTGGCAGATCAGTGGTATCAACTACAGTATAAGCAGAGCCTTTATAGGGAGTCACGTTAGCCAGCTGCAGCCTTTTTGCTGCATACATTTTAGAGCTCGATACGTTATTGTAGTTGGATCAATCGGTTTAAAATGGCTTTAAAAAAATACATGTTACTTCTACATAGACCACTTCCATATCCCTATATTGTTATGCCTCCATACCATACTCGTGGCCTGAGGAGTTATGTTTTCAGGTTGTTTGTCCGTCCGCTCAATTCTCACAAACGCGATATCTCGGGAGCGCCTGGTGGGAATCTTTTCATATTTTCTTCATATTTGGCACAAACATTACTTGGATTCAAGGATCAACTGATTACGTGGTCAAAGTTCAATGTCGCCGTGACCTCACGTCCTTCGCCTCGGGAAAGCAATATCTCAGGAGCACCTGGAGGGAATTGCATTACATCTGGCACAAACATCCACACGGACTCAAGGACGAACTGATTATATTGTGGTGGCCAAAAGTCACTGTGACCTCACGAAACACATCACTGGGCCATAACTCAAGAAGTGATATCCCAATTACGACACTTTCACACAAATGTCTAATAAGATAAAATGATAAAGTGATGACATTTTGGACAACTTGACAGGCTGGCTGAGACTTACAACTGTGAGGTGGTAATTCTCGTTCCTATTGGCTTGTTATCAAACATGTATTATAGATCTGGAACTTAAACTATGGTCCTCTTTACAATCAAAAGCAGCAATAAGGGACCCACATGTATTCATCAAACCTCACTGTGTTTTATGTTGTTTTATAATATCAGTACCATTGCTGTTTTGTTTGTTTTGTACTCAACCGTCAAAGAAGAATCTTCACCAACTGAAGCGCTGAAACTATCCCTGACTCAGTCTGTTTCAATAAAGATTTACATATTTGACACAAGAATGACCTAATGTCAGAGGTAAAAACAGTACAAAAGAGCATATGCTCGTAGAAGGTCGGATTGTCCTTCACCACATCTCAGTCATCCAACCAGCGAGAGATAACCGCTCACAACGTGATTACAGCGGTGAGGCGCAGCCATTGGACGAGGGGACCCAGTATGTCGTCCAATGGTTGGTTGAGCTCCATTGAGTTGTTGTGAAACCTTTCAAACGATATTTGTCTGACATCACCAAAGCTTTATTTCAGTCTCACATGATTGAAGATTAATTTCCAGCTGTTGTATTATTGTTATTCTTCTGTTCGGTTGAAATCTGTTTTTAGGGAGAACTAGAGAGAGTTTTTACATGTTCTTTGTGTCTGATGTCATTTTCTGTCTTAACTCATTGTTGTTAGGCTTTTCCACATGGTCATGATTGCAATAGCTGTAAGATATAAAAGGACTAGTTTTGGGGAACTGAGCATAAAGACTGGAAACAGGCGGAAGCAGCTATCTCATTTTTATCTTGTGGATAAAGCAGAAATATGCTGACAGGTGTATTTCTTTCCCCTTGGACAGAGGCTGGCTGCTTCCCCTGCTTTTAGCCTTAATGTTGAGCTAAGCTTCCTGTCACTAGATTCCATTCCCAATTTACCCGTTCATTTTCTGCTGCTTCTCTGGGACCTGGACCCCCTAACGCTCACTGGTGGACTCGTTCTCCAGCAGAAGTCTGGCAGTGTGTGGTCATGTGTTCATTTTTGGGGAAGTGGCTTTGGAGGAATGGGATATATATATATATAGATGATATGTGTAGATGATATAGATGTACATATGTGTGTGTGTGTGTGTGTGTGGTAACCAATCATGTTCTATTTGTCACTGCAGGTGGTCTTTTCATTGACAATCCCTTCTACCAGCCGCGGACCCTCGCTCCTTTTATCATTCATCTGGGTCCCCAAGATCTCTTCTCTGACTTCTAGGGGCAGCAGGTTGTTGGATACTCTCTTCACACTTTCTGTATACGCAGGACAGCTGCTTTTGTGTCCGTCTAAGCGGGCTGCCTCTCTATCCAGGTGACGGACTCATCGATCCAAAACTTGTTTCCGTTTGATCGGTCCGCTGGGATCCAAAACGTTCTGCCCGACAGCAGCGACAGAAACGATCTCAACTACTGACCGAAAGGCTCATCGCTCCTCTTTTTGTTTTCTCTACTCTCCGCTCAGATTATCACTTCAGAGGAGAGAAACTACATGAAGCAATACTCGGATTTTACGAGAAACGTTCAGCTGCGACTGTGCGAGGCTCTTTCTTATAGCAATACACCAGAACTCCTCTCTAAGCTTACTTATTGGGAAGAAGTGAATGTCCGATGGAGTTTTACCCAACACAGCATTGCAATAGCTCATTCTGATTGTATATTCATCGTATGTGTGTGTACGTGTGGCTATAACATGACTATATACACATATATGTATGGTGTATGTTTCTATAACGATGTGTTGACAATAATATTACTATATGATCATGTATTTATGTAAATATTCTATAAAATATAACTATTGTTGGTATAAATTATTTTAGAATTATAAAGTGTAATGTAACTGTAATATCACAGTATAGCTTTCTTCCAATTTTATATACACTGAGCAATTGAAGCTAGTTCTAGGAGATGCAATATTATCTTTGGTATTCATATTAACTTTTGCTGTTAGAATGATAACGCTTCCTTCTTTCTTTCCTCCTTCGTTCAAACTTTTCCTCTATCTTTGTATGTCTTTCTGAGCCTTTGTGAGCACGCTCTCTGCTGCCCGAGGTTTGTTTACGTGACCTGGACCAGAGGTGGCCGCTACTGAACACACTCATAACCCAATCACACCTGTGCACACACTCACACGCACACACACTTTTCCTGTCAGAAAGCACATTTTCTATAGTCTCACTGCTGGCAGGGAATACTGTTGTTACAAATACAGTACTGTATGTGTATAGTATATATGTGTATACTCTGATGTACGCGCTCCTCCATCTGCCATTAACACACGTCAGCGGACTCACCTATCAACAATCGTCAGCTCTGTCCCGCTCGCCTTAGGGACCAAAAGCACAGCGCACTCGCACGCATTACTATTCCTTGTTTCTGCAAACACACACTTCCCTCCACCCGTCTATGGCAAACTTCTACTGTACGGACAAGATGCTGCAGGTGGAAGATACAGCTTCTCACACAATGGCAAAGACACAGCACAGACTACTGGCTAGCTAATGAAAAGTAGAGCCAGCTAAAATCGGGAGTGGTTTGGGATGACACCTGTATGTTTCTAGAGGGATGGGGTTTGTCACTGAAGCTAGAAGATGTGGAAAAAAAGAAAAGAGGCCTGGCTGAAGCTGAGATGGATTGAGGAATTTTCAACTAAGGATGCAGCGATCAAACCTCTCTGGCCTCATGTTCCAGTACATTAAAACGATTCCAATGAGTTCCACACAGTGTGGTTTACAGATTTTACATTTCGACAAAAGTCATCATGTTGGTAATCTGTTTTGCTGTATTGTTTTATTGGTGCATGCCTAGTTTCAGCCACTGTTTCAGCCACTTCCGTAATGCTCTTAATGGAGCCGTGATTCTGAACATCTTCACCGTGACACACGTCTAAGGAAGCAAAATGACCTTTCGAGGTCAAAAGGTACATCGACTTTGTATTTCGAGACAGAAATCTGTCTCTGAAGATTTGAAGCATCCTCATGCAGTAAGTGTTCCTGCATTTTAAGCCTCTTCTGCACTGGCTAGTCACAAGGTTGTTGAACTGTTGTGGAGAGATTTGGGGAATGGAGAAAAAGGAATTTGATTGGTTATCATTGTTCGTCTCAAATGACATGTATATTTCTCTTAGTAGTAGTTCACTGTGTAGTCCTGGTGTGGTAGGTTTAACGCCGCTATGGCACCTATTGCACGCATTATTCACGCAGGTATTAATTCGACTGAGAGAGGAGATATTCCATTAAACTCTTAAGTGCTTTATACACACCAGGACGTTGGGTCTATATTTTGGGGTATTGTTGGAATCAAACAGGTGTCGCAACACTGTTCACACTGAGATAGCAGACACAGCATATGCTTAGTACTCATTCAGCGCTGTGTGGGATTTCAATTTTCTGTGGCGCTCACATGCCTCTAAAAGCTCTTCATCACATATTTATTTATGTTTTTAGCCTTCAATAGAGACACGGTGTCACGCAGCAGAGGCAAAAATCAAACAGAATGTGCAACAAAAGGCTTTGACCCCCCTCCACTCTACAGTTGCATTGATCTGGGCACCAGTTTGATCTCGTGTGTTTGGTGTCTGCTTTGATTCAACAAAAACAACATCTAAGAATTCGACTCGCTCGGGCCCCCGAGCTCATTTTTCAAGACAAAAAAATCTGTAAAAATCTGAGATTTAAGGACACCACGGAGCTGGCAGCGGAAACAATTTGTCAGTTTTCTGGAGATAGAATACAATGTTTGCCATGAAGCTGTGATAGGGAAATTGGATGTAAAGTGAGGGATATCCTGTGCTTCCTCCAGTTGAGGTCGAGCACGCGAGCTCTCGCCCATTTATGTTTGAACAGCTGGTTCCTCAACCTAAACAAGTGGACGCAGCCACACAGTGGGCTGTCTGTGTTACAGCAGGAGACGCCAATTCCATGCCCGTGTGGTAGCTACTGTGTGAAATTTTGTTTTGCTATTCCAAGCATTTCCCTTCAATTCACAGAGCACCTCTGGTCGTCTCGTCTCATCCAAGAGAGGCGCTGCTTTGCCGCGACATTCTGGTGTGAAGTTCCCGGGGAGGTGAATAACAGAGCCTCTCTATCAGCTAGGAAGTCATCCTAATTTCCCCTCTGCCCTCTCGCTGTCTTTCTCTTTCTTCCCCCGTCCTCTCTGTCCAGATGGCCCGCATTAATAAGGCAGACAGTCATACCTCAGTAAGCAACCTTTTCATTTCCCCTCGGACTCCACAGACACACAGGAGGAGTCACCCTGACTACTGACCCTGTCCTCTTGGTCCGTCGGCTGGACGGCCGCGTTCAGAGGAGAGCTCAGGGAAACGCAGTCGGCCTTGAACTGGTACATGCGGTCTGGGAGGACTGTACTAACTGTCTTCTAGTTAGGCAGGTCCTGCATGTGTGTTTCCTTGTTAGGCTTTACAATCCCAGTGTAATGAAAAGGCTACACTCAAACTATACATATGGATTATCGCAGGGAAGTCAAAATGTCTTGTTCTTTAAAAGTATATATTTAGTGATGATTTAGAGAAAGCATAACAAACAAATAGGAGAAGGAAATGCTGCTCCTTTCACAAAACATATAAAGGAAAAAAGCTTTATTCGGTACATGCAGATAGTTTCCAGCTGTGGTTCCCATATTATTGCACCAACAGGAAGATGACAATACCATACTCTGAAATGTCTCAATAGAAAACAGTACTCAGTTCACCTGAAGAAACATGCTCTATGTCTTCTGTGTAACTTTCCTAGAGAGTAATGGTTGTTTGTGCTGGACTCGGGTCCCGGTCGGTTTGTTGATGGATGTTCTTTCTGCTCCAGTTTCCCAAGAAATGTCTCATCACATCGCTACGAAACAGGAACACGTGCAGCCATTGTAAACATCTAGGCTTTTACCTACACCGCCCCTCTGTGGGCATTTAACAACTACACCTTCAAATCTAAGAAGCACAAAACACACCGAAACAATACACCCACACATCGTTCTCAGGGCCACCTGACACACACACACACACACACACACACACACACACACACACACACATGTAATCATAACTGTAAATATTCTATCATATCAGCATTCACTGTCAATAACAGCCGAGCACATTGAGACAGCGTGACATTCTTTGCTCTGTGGTTCATATATTACACAGACGGTTGTACTGTATTAGTGAGTTACACGAGTGGTAAGGCCTTGTTTGTGCTTTAGGATTTGAGCCATGTATAGCTAAGGAAACATTTGTCATGTTGGTGCATTATAACGGGCTGTCCGTAGCGCTGCATGTAAGGAATTTAACTTTTGCCTTTTTTAACAGCAGTTATCTGTGAACAATTCAAGCTTTGCTGACAGGAGAAAAGAGGAAGGAAAGAGAACTTTCTTGGCAACCCGTGCAGGAGCTTTGCGCATTCAGATGCTGCAATGTGTTCAGTACTTAAAGGGTTCTGAGTGCTGGGTTGCCAGCTAGCGTCTGCCTTTTGGACTTACTTTGGAGACTGTTAAGCCCGTTTTCCCTCAGGCACTCCTTCATCCTCCTGCCAGGTCAAATGTTAAAAAGGAAAGGGAATAATGCAGAGATGCAGTGGGGAAACAGGTTCTGGTTTGTGAATCGGGATTTATCCAGACATCAAAGACCCCGAAACCTTTGTTGCACAAATCTGTTCATCCCGGCAGTCTCAGAAGAGAGAAACCATAGGTTGGGGATCTGATATTTACCATCGTCACAGTTATGAGACATCCGGCCAAAAGAAAAGGAAAAACCTGGTCACCTCCTGTGTGAAAATGAAGGGAAACTGTGTCTCGCCCATTCTTGCATTAGCACAGAAAGTAGGTTTTTAAGTCTGGGAGTTGGGCCTGACTTTGTCTGGAAGCAGGGGGTGAAAGAGCTGCAGAAGGAGCCTGAAAGTTCATCCGCGAGCCGCCCTGAACTCTGCCGAGCAGCAGGAATAGATTCGGGATCACGTTTCCACTGCTGAGGCAAAGCGAACCAGACTAACTGCTGAACACATCAATTTCACTGGGTGTGTGTGCGCATGTGTGTTGTGGGGGTGGGGGAATGTGTTTGTCACATAAAGTGGAGGGTAATGGGAAGCTATTTCACACCCATTTGCATGCACACACACACAAACGCACAATATTGCAGTCACATTACGCATGTTGTCGCACACTTCCTGGTCATGGTCCACTGATTGTTTAAATCTAATATCCTCCTGATGAACGATCGAAGCATTTTGGTTGGGAATGTACACTGTTGTTATAGTGATTGTAGAGTAGAATGTATTTACTCATAGAAAGAGTAAACTTGCTTTTTTGTAGAGAAGCATATATAAAGAATATATATGGATACATACATATATATACATCTATATATCTTTTGAGCTACTTGTGTGCGGGAGTTGTTTTGGGCGCATCCACCCTTAGGATTCATATTTCTTTCCCCCTGAATTTTCATTTGTAATGTTCTGACAAAAGTAGTGTCTTACGAGTGATGAGTGTTTACTTTTTCCTGTAAATATGATTTATTTAATTTAATTTTTTGACAAAAAGGGGATTAAAAGAAACTGTTTTACGATGCTGCCTATGAAACTATGAAGTGATATCTGTCCACAGAATGTGTTTGTGAACTGTAACAGGGTGGGAGTCTCACGGGTGAACAGATCGAGGCCAACGACGTTTGAACTCGCTGTGTTGATCGTTTTGATTAGTAGCAACATTTACAGCAGTGATGATCTGTGGTTGTCACTGTTTTTAACATAATCTATGCTTGACCAACTGAAAATAAATCTGAGAAAGTGCTGACTCTCTACATGGGGGTATCCGTGTTTTAATGGTCTCTGAACAACGGATGAACGGACAGCGACTACAGTGACGTGTGGTAAGTGGATCGTGGGTAAAATAACAGTCCCATTAATCTACAAGACATGATACAAACTACAAACCAACAGCACTATGGACACACGTTTATTGGAAATAATAACACAAGAGCACACACCTTTTATTGATTTAAACAATTTCTTTATTTTAATTTGAAAGAAAATGGTACAATTCCTCATTTTAAGAAAACAGAGAGACCGAACATACCAAAAAAGAAAATAGAAATCAGAAGAACAAATTATGAATATGATACAATGCATATTAAAAAAATGTCCAACGCAGATTTGGGCTCCCATTTGCTCATGACATAAAGTCCGACACGTTGACAAACTTCATTAGAGATCTTAAACGGCCCACATTGCTACATTCTGACACTTAATAGTGACAATACTTGTCTCGTTATGTCAAACTATAATCACAGCGTGAGGTTATGAGCGATATGTGCCAAGTTTGTCTGAGAGAAGAGTTTCAGCACATGAGCTGTCCGTCATGTTTAGAGCAGCACTGCTGACTCGAGTCCGAGTATCAAGTGACATCTCCAGCAGTCAACACCACCAGAATACAGACACAGCTGCCAATCATCCTGCCAAGCTCTGTGTGTGTGTGTGTGTGTGTGTGTGTGTGTGTGTGTGTGTGTGTGTGTGTGTGTGTGTGTGTGTGTGTGTGTGTGTGTGTGTGTGTGTGTGTGTGTTCATAAAAAAAAAAGAACTGAGCCTTTTATGAGAGAGAAAGCAAACAGGACAGAGAGGATGAAGATTAAACCCCGCTCAGCAGATTTTAGTGGACGTGTCAAATGTGGGAGTTCACTTTTTTACTACGTACATTTTTTTATTCTATATTTTGTCCTTGAAAATGACCCAAAAAATTAGGGTAATGTGGATTGAATGGTAAAAAAATAAATAATGTAATACTACATGTACATGTCAATTCCCATAAACATGAGCAGCAGAACTACCAGAGCTCAATTTGGTGGTGAAACTGTGTACTTCTTCTCACATTCAGGTATGTGCACCCTAATCTGGGAATCCACTAAGAAACAGCTTGCCCGAGGCATTTGTATGCGTGGTCCAGATTCATACACTGGAGGGCAATAAATTACTTAAGACTGCTGACAACTTCTTGGGACGGCCCGTTTTGTATTTCAGTTGGTAACCGGAAGCTGTGATTATGCTCACAAATTAGATTGATTTGACAGCCTCTCCTCCGTCCACACGACACCAGTGCCTGTTTATAGATACCATTGCTGGTAGAGATTTACCAAGACCTGTAAACAAAGTAAACCAATATCAATACAAGTCAACAGCTGTTTGTTTTTCTGTGATACGTTTGCCATACAGGTCGCCAAGTGATATGCAGTATCTGTGAAGTGAGTGCATTTTATGAGGAGGCCTTCTGGCCCTCGTTGCATTTTGTTTCAAAAGTTCAGCAGCCCAATTCATGTAAAAACGATGCTAATTAATCACACTTGGTTCATTTAAAAAGTGTGAAAACATCCATCTGCTCTGGATTACATTTTTTATTAAATGTTCCCGTCAAGTGTCTGGTGAAAGTGATGCCTGGGATGGCACATGCTGTTATAGCTGCCTGCATGGACAACACATTCATTTGCAGACTAATATGTGTAATCTAGTCAATTGTTGTGACAGCAACAATAACCGCTCGACAACATGATTTTCCAACCAGCGGTTATAGCATTAAAGACATGGAGGCCTCCTGTTCTGAAGCCTTTCCTTCACTCTACAGCCTCCTGAAGGCAGCAGGTGCCGCCTCTAACTGGAGGGACGGGGCTCACTGCCGTGCGGCAGGTCCGCTGGTTACATTTTGTGTTATCAGACACAGTTGTGTAAACAACTACCGGACGCCTCTGGATGTACGTGCACGTCACGATTGGGACGACCTCGGCAGCCATGTGGAGTTGGCTCCCGGAGAAGCAGCCGAGCAGGAACCGCACTACGCTCCCCTGCGGAAGAGGACGGCCCACCCCTGAGTTCGTGTAATCCCGATTTTGCCCAAGGGAGTTACCCACAATTCATAGCGATAAACACGGGGGCTGCCAGTGGAAGCGTGGAAACGTACGTGGGTGTTCAGCCGGGCTAATTACATTTACTCAGAAACATTAAGGATTAAAGATGGAACATAAAAACACATGGAAGCAGAGATTATATCACACAGATTTATTCATCAAACATTTCATTTAGTTATTTAAGCCGTTTTGACAAAAAAACGAGTAAATTGATTACTTAGCAATTAGCTCTCATCTCCCGAGGAGAGAGCCTGGAAGACGTTCAAATCCGGGGGTGTTGTTTTGATTAAACACAGCTGCTCATTCTGAGGACAGAGAGGATGACGTGTCACGACTAATACGTTGAATAAAACACCACAAAGTAACGGTTAGTCTCACCGGTAGCCGCTGTTTATGTTCTTCGTGTCAGTTTTGCGGTTTTGACTTGAGTTAGCAGCTTTAAACGTCCCTGATCAAACTCCATCAGTGGACAATTAGTTTTTCCCTGTGAGAGAAAATGAGCGTGCGGCAAGTGTCGATTGCGTGAGTGACCTCGTCGACCCGTGAGAGTTGGCAGCTCTAAAGCGCCTGCTTGCTGACGATAAACGGTTCCTGCTCACAGCTGCTGGGTTAGTTTAACTTAGCTAGCTAACTTTCAGAGCCGCATGTCGAGCCCCAAAGAGGCGAGGTGTTTGATGTCTAAAAACAGGCTTTAGGGGGTCGGCCTTCTCTTTTCTCTCGTGAAGTTCAAGATGATAATAACAGGTTTTTTTCTTGCTACGTAGACATTTTTGATTAGTTCTTTAATTGAGCAAAAATAGGCTGCACATGCATGACTTTTGGGGTTAGTTATCTCGCTAAGTGACACAATTCGTCACACCCAATGTAAACATTACATAACCAGTATATAGTGTAACCACGACCATAATAAACAGACAGTAGGAGTAACAACAGCGATAGGTGAAACACCAGACTGGTATTAAATATGCTTCAAAAGTTAAATGTGTTTTGATGTGTTGTATTACAGCAGGAAAAGCATTAAAGACTGTTGAATTCCATTATGCTTCTACAATTTCAGGGTCCCGTTGGTGTGCATGCTGTCTTGAACAGAACGCAGCCATCATTCATGTTGTTAGTAACGCCTGTGATTTTCCCACAGTAACAAGTCAAATTTCTCCCGTGAAAAAGGCCCCGAACATTTGATCAACTGAGACGGAACCAATCCATTCCAGATGCTTAAACCTGTTTCCTGAAAGCTACATCTAAATGAATGCTGTAATAGCGATAAAGATACTAATCAACCACTTGTTGCATTTTATAAAATAACTCATTTTATAAAATAACTCATTTTATAAAATAACTGTGTGGCCACAGATCAACACAAACAGCTACTTCAATATAATATATGCACATGTACAGTGTGAGCAGAACAAACAGGGTTGTGATCAAAAAAGAAAAAGGAGACAGTTGCACCTTTTAACAATTCACCAAACATCTATAATGCCATTTGCTGAATACTGAAAGTGTATTTTGCTCGTGATGGAGACGAAGAGAGGCCTACAGTCCTCCTGCCACAGCCACGAATGCTCAAGAGAAACAGAACCGCGGTCGTCTTACAGAATGATTGATTAAAAGTGCCGTGTGAGCGTTTTCTTTTTGCTTCAATTTGTTTTGTTGTTTTGGTAAGAAACACCTAATAAACATAACTTTTGTTTGCAATAAAACTCCACAGGGAACCTTTCAGAACCCCAATTGCAATGAATGGAAGGACCAACGCTGTTCTGACCGATCATTTCATTTTCAGAAAGATCCTCCACTCTCTGTGCAGTTTGACTTCCTTATTGTCTTTACCACGACACATTTATTAAATCCTCATTAATTATTGTTTTACCAGACTCGCTGTACAGTCTGAAGTCTGAGTAATTTAGTTTTTACTGTTCAACTTCAGATTATTTATCAACCTGCTTACAGTGTCGGCTGCCGTCTGCATTTAAAGTCAAAGCTGTGAACACTGTGCGCTGGGGAAACAACATCCTGGTTTAAATGAAGTTTAATGGAAGTAAATTGATATTAATCCAGAGCAGCCAGGCGGAATAATTGAAACAGAAAATTGTTGTATAATGTGACATTTATTATCAGTGCAGAAATGTGTTTACTGTCCATGATTAAAAAATGAGGGAAAAAACAACAAAGATATAATAAAGTATTACTGACTTGTTTAAATAAAGAAGAAGAAAAAAAAAGAGTTGTGCAGGTTTTAGAGGAGGTTCTTGTCATGTTTCTCAACACTCCACATCTAATTTGAGAACCATGATTAATCTGTATGGTAATCAGATGCCAGAGATGAATAAAAAACATGTTTTTTTCCCCTGAGGAAACCCTCAGGCTTATTGGACATTAAGAGGGAAATGATTCTGGACACAGCAGAGAAGTATAAATTCTTTCCTCAGACAAAATATTTGTTGAACAGGTGGAGGCTCTGCTTCCTTCACACTCCTCCTGAACAAATGAGATTACAGCGACGAGACTAACGCGATTCGAGGCTCAGGATTTCACCTTCAAGAGCCACACGTTCACACACTGTCCTCCAGATGTGTGTTCAAAAAGGAAAGGATTGTGTGTCTGTGTGGGAAAAAGACACACTGTCATCTGTGTAAATGAAAATGTGATCGCACAAACATTTAAATAAAGTGAAATAATGCTATATCTAAATATTAGCAATAAACATCAGGCGCTGATTTGATGGTTCGGAGGTTGTCTAATCTTATCTAAATTCATTTTTTATTATTTTATTATTTAGGTTACACATTGTTTCAACAGCATTTCAGTGATTATATATTTCAAATATAGTTTGGTGCTGTAGTTCAGAAATTTTGGAAGATACCCACCTGAGTTGTTGAAATCTCACAATTGGCTTTAGAAGTCATTTATACAGGAGCAAACACTGAGGATTTTATCCACCATCTCCTACATTGAAATGGCACTAGGGATCTCTTTTGTATGGAAATATGTGAATAACGTTTTAAGACAAACTTACAAAATGGTGAACTTATCCTTTATTACTGTATCTTCTTAGTTGCTTTTAACATCTGATGTTAAACTTGTCAAAGCTTGAGTCCACTGTGTGCGAGTCAGCAGATTAGGTGACAGAGGTCAGCAGGTTGTTGGGCGGCTCTGAGGCCCAAATAGCCGCACACTGCCCATCTAGCACACACTCGCATGTACACACACACACACACACACACACACCGCGCTTCATCCCTGACCTGCAATTCATCAGCGGCTGAGCCGAACGGCAACCGAAGACGCCCATCCCATCAGCATTCCACCACTGCGTTTCACTCAGTTGCTGCCTCGCTGGTTGTATTTATAGCTCTGTAACGCAGGACAGAAAGAGGAGGGGGGGGTCAAGCTGATTGCGTAATGCTGACGCTTGGTACCTTCAGCCGCTGCAGGTACCGGGTTTCCAACTCGTCCCGCCTGCTGCTTTGCAATCTGCAGACGCAGTGGCAGACCCAAAGGGGATCATTCCACGAGCGCCGCATACGTTCTAAACACTCCAAATGACACGAGCTGCAGCACAAACTGTGCATTGACACTGAGGCCAAGGCAGAAAATAGCTCCTCTCTGACACAGATAACAATGCAGCCATATGTTATGAGGGGGAAGATGAGAGAGATAGAACCGGAGCCAAAGTAAGGATAAGATACTGGGATCTCCATCCAGCTCACGTAGCTGTTTTCACAAGACAAAATTAGCCAGAAGTAAACAGGTTTATTTTCATGTTCTAAACTCTCTCAGATGTCCAGAGAAGTGTTCCCAAGAGGTGAGTTAGAGAACGCTTATTGCAATAACAGCATCAATAACAGCGTGGGCCTCTTTTATCCCCGTCTCCTTTTCAGCCGCAATACGAACACGCAGAGGAAATGACATGTTCGGCTTTATAGATTTTTATAGAAGCTTTTTTTTGGGGGTTGGCTGGGGGGTGTTTCAGTGATATCTCGAAATGGGTGAAGAGCCTCAGAAGCATCATTGAGTGCATTTATGAAACGTGATGAAGGGAAGGTGTTGATATGGAGAAGCAGGGTGAGAAAAGTACAGGCAATGAGGTGAACATTGTATTCACAATATGGTAATGCAGCTCAGGCAAAAAGATGGTATAACACCACAAGATAGAAAATTGTTTTTGTGTGTGTGTGTGTGTGTGCGTGTGTGTGTGTGCGCTTAAATGCTCACACTAAAATGATATATTTAGACGTAATCCTACTCTACTGTATGCACTCAATTTAGAGCAAGGCCTTGCTTTTTATTTGTACAGTGTCTCACAGTACTCTGAGCTTAATTCAATATTCAAACCATGGATTTCTCAGGGCTGATTTACTGTTTTTGTTCTTTCAGCTGAGATCAGATCTTTATGAACCAAAGACGCTGACAGTTTAAATGTCACAGCACCAGGTGGTTTATTCAGTTTGGGTCACAATCGCATTTTCAAACTGAATATGCCTCACATGCCTTCCATGCTCTCTCCACATCTTGTGTTCTCAGCGACATCCCTCTCACATGACCTTGATCTTTAAGCCGATCTGTATTCCCTCTTTCTGCTGAACCTGCAGCTGGATCAAAGTAATACGGGCTGAGTATCAAACTGCAATACGTTTTGGTTGCAAACAAAATGTGTATTTGAGTATTGAAGTACAGAAAGCTGGCCGTAGGTGTCTGGTAATCATGTTAATCCTTCTTTGGTACAAATAGTTCCCGATTTAAATCAAAATCCTTTACACTTCTTTATTCATTTTTTTCAGGTCAAGTTCTCGTATGACTATGGAAGCCCATTGCCGCAATAAAAGAAAAACATTATGAGATAAAAAGTCAAAATTATGAGATAGAAAATCGAAATAATAGATATTATATATAATAATACCTTTTTTTATCTCATAATTTTGACTTTCTAACTCACAATTTTGACTTTTTATCTCATAATTATGACTATTTATCTCATAATTTTTCTTCTTTTACTGTCAGAAATGGGCTTCCATATGTGGCTGCTTATGGGTTAAAATGGTTTCATATTTGATAGATTTGGCTTCTTTTAATTCTGAAAAAGACATGCTAAATGCTAGCCACTAGCCGTTTCTATAGTGAACAACATGACATGACAGCGAACAACATAAACTTGACAGCGAGTGGCTTTTAGACGGGACAGAGTTATAAGGGACAGAATATTGTAACGTATAGAACTATAGGCTGATTTGACCTTTGTATTATAACAATACTTTCAGTTTCACTTTTCCATCTCGGTTTCATCTTCATTTCATCATCTACTGTAACAACCGTGTGTTGAGCTGTTGCTGTTAGATCTTGTATTAAAGAGGCAGACATATTTTGTGTTGATATCTTTATATTGAAATTCATGAAGTATACACAATGCATCCTACACTATAACAATTTCCACACGTTGATAATGTTTTTTGTTGGTGGATGATAAAGCTACGTTTTGGCCTTTAATGAACCAAACAGCAGTCTGAAGCTTTGAGCAATATAAACATTAAAAACATAAAACAATGTTGTGGATTAATAGCACGACAGCAGGTTCGTAGGTACAAGTATGCAACATTAGTTATTGTTACAGTAGAAAATCATAAACAAAAACGGAATATTCATTTTTTTTAAATGTTTGTTATATACAACCCAGTGCCTTTAGAGGGACGGCCCTTTGTTTCTTCATCTGGACTTTTTCTCCGACATCGCCAGTAGATTTAAGCCAATCAGATTCCTCAGATTCCTCCTTCAAGTTAGATGCTATTTACAGCAACGGTTCATTTTAGGCCGGCAAAAGAAAAGAAAAGCTTAGTTTTTTCTTTCTTCAGTCTAATCTGATCAGTGAAATATGAATAGAAATAAAATATTGTTGGGTCGCCTTTCTAGTCGGCTAAATATAAAGACACAAAAAACACACATACAAGCAAACCCCCCTTCATCCCTTCTGGAGTGCATGTCAGTTTGACCCCTGCTTTGACCTCTGATGACATCCCTCTGAACTCCTGTGACTGATCCACGCTTAAGGTGCAGCATTTCACGACTGGCAGTTGACAAGTGTCTTGGCGTGTTACTTGTCTGCCTCTCCATTCACAACAGTACAGTATACACTTCTTTAACCCTCTCAGTGCAGTGGTAACTTCTGTTTATCCTGAACACTTTGACTTATTGGAGACAGGAATATACCAAGGCGTTAGAAATGTTTCACAAAGATTTTGCTCCATGCTGGTTCGATACAGTTGATCCGTTAGCTGTCGATTTTTGGAAGCTGCGACATCTTTGTGCTGCGGTTCTCCCGTTCAACCTCGTCCTAAACGTGCTGCTGCTGAGACGAGTGCCGGAATAAACACACGTTTCTGTCGTGTAACTGGATCCATCTTGAGGCGAGCCGCTTGTCACACGGCCAGAAAAAAAAGATGCACCAGGACATCATGAGCCGAAAGAAACTCTCCTTACCATTAAACCAGAGTCTACCGGTGACTCCACACTGGACACATGCAGTCACATCCTACTGTTGCCTCTTGTTCCTAGCCGTCAAGTCAAGCTGAATCTAAATCTCTTGTTAGTTTAAACAAAATAAAATCCGCCAAGTATCCGCTGACTGTTTTGTTTGCCGACTGCATTGCTTCTGATTCCTCACCCTTCTGTATAAAGAGAACCATAGTGCCTTTCAGATCAAACATCTTGCCCTTTCTAATATTTTTACTATAAAGCGACAATGATCGTTGGAAAAATGAACAGTGTAATGTTTTTTTTTTTATGTGCAGTGGTAAAAGAGATCCCAAAAAAATCCAATATAATATATGTGATAAATAAACACAACACAGCCTGCCACCTGGCTGAGCAAAGTATTAAACGTGGGGCAGCTAAAGCCAGAGTAGGGATTTTCTTTAAAAGGTGTGTTCAAGTGCAGCAGGAATTAAAACGTTCATTGTATGTGTGTTTGTCCTTTACATTCTGACAGTTCCTCAAAGTGATGTTTCGGGTTTGTCACTCTGGGGTTCAACCGTGTTCTGTAAAGTGCATGCAGAGGTTTACATGGTTTGGAGCTTCTAGTTTTGTTTCTTTGTGCTGGGACATCCAAACCAAACCAACCACAGGCATGTTTTATGTCAGACATATGTGAGAAAGGTTAAGTTAGAGTTGCTGTTGGCATTTACAACAGCTGTTATGTTTCTGTCCTTACTGGAAATGATATATTAATATCCACTGGTATCATCTTTATCAACCTTCAGATCAAGGCTTTGTCAGCAATCTTTTCTGTAGCATCATTCATATACATTTCAACATTAAAGGACAGCCAGGGGAAACGTTTTCCCCTTACATGTGTGTACACACGCGCACACACACACACACACACACACACACACACACACACACACACACACACACACACACACACACACACACACACGCTCACTTAGTGCTTTTTTCTTTCCCTTGGATCTCCACACGCTGTCTCGCTCTCTTTCTGTTGCACTCACATTGTAACATTATTTCAGTCAATTATTTATGCATTCAAACACATTTTTTACAGTCTCACACACATGAACACAGTCTACACAAAACAAAAAAGTATGCATACACACACACACACACACACACACACACACTCATTACATAAGCACATTCATGTACATACATAGAAAAAGAACAGCATTGTTCAACGTAAATTAGAAAAGCTCAGTTTTGAAAAGGTGTCTATTAGCTCTCGTACCTAAAACCTAAAACCAGGGTTTTACGGGGACCGGTTGGCTTGAGCCAGTAGTGAAGCGGGAGGCACGCAGAACAGGAAGGAAGGACCGAGTGTGTGGTTCTCTATCCTGTCAGGACAGTAACAGTTCAGATGTCCTACCTTCCTTCTGCGGGTCATTGATATCAGCAGTTCAAAGACAGAAATAAATGGAGCACGTCCTCTTTTTTTTTTTTACTTTCTGTGACCGGTGGAAGCACATTGTGTCTCTCGGGAAAGCGGTAGCGTTGTACTTCATCTTACGGTTTTCAACCCCTTCGGATCAGCACATTTAGCTGTCGTCATTCGTGGGCGGGGAGGAGAATAGATGGGTGGGGATGTTCGATCAGGAGCGGTGGGAAACGGAAGGACATTCTTGATAAGAGGGACAAATAACACAGTCTGTAGTTATGGTCATTCTGGGATTCCAGGGTAAATGTTGACGTTGAAGTCATGGCCCGGCGGGTCGAGTTAGGCGTCAAGAGGTTTCAGCGTGGTGAGTTCCAGACATGGTCTGGGTAAAACTGGGAGGAGGGGCTTCTCAGGCTAGGTGGTCTCCTTGCCCTGGGTCCCGGTGACGGTCTTGATGGAGCTGAGCGTTCGGTTGAACCAGGTCTTCTTGGCAGCCTGCACTTCGTTGAGGGCCAGACCCAGGTGGTGCTCCAGATCCTGAGGAGACAGGAAACACAACCATCACTATCACAGAACAGGGTCAAAACAGGTCTGCTATTAAATAACAAAATGATCAGATTTGTTCTTGGTTTGCATCTGTACGCCGTTTAAAAACGTCTGCTGTCATTTTTAACAGTTTGCTTTTCCTCAATCAGCCACTTTGATCCCGACTGTAAGACATACCATTCTAATCGTGATGGGTAGGTAAGTAATATTGCAACTCAATAAAATCAGTCATAACTCGCAAGATTCTCCAGCGTCAGGCGGGTAAAGCCATGTGACCGGGAGATCCCTGGTATTCATGATTGATTTTCACACATTTATCGCCTCAATTGGGTTAATGTACCTGAATTTTGCACTCAGCCTCCACAAGCTGCAGTTTGGTCTGAGCTAGTTCCAGCTCCATCTCTCTCAGCTGGTTCTTTAAATCCTCTTTCTCCTCGTCCGTCTCCTCAGTCCCTCCAGCTGATGCTGAGGTCACAGCAGCTCGCACACGGCCTTCCTTGTTGAAAAGGCTACTGCACTTCTCACAGCCTTCGACTTTGGACTACAAATGGATGAGAGACAGACAGACAGACAGACAGACACAGAGAGAGAGAGAGAGAGAGAGAGAGAGAGAGAGAGAGAGAGAGACAGAGAGAGAGACAGAGAGAGCGACAGAGAGAGAGAGACACAGACACAGACACACACAGAGACAGATGTTACTTAACTTTTTTTCTTACATTTCTTGCATACTACATTATGCAAATTTGAATGCTGGCCTTTACTCAGTTTAACTTTTACATTTTATTTTTGTTCATCATTGATATGCCTGAGTGAATTTGAGGCAATGCATGCTCTGCAGAACAATATAAACTTGACCTTTTCAGGGTATTACATCACAACAACATAGAGGTTAACAACAGAGAATGTCTAATGGTTATAATAAATAGCAGAAGATACAGTTTGGTCTTTAGAGTCACTTTTCTTCATTAAGATCACACATATGTACAGTTTAGTTATTGGGTTCACTATGACATTTTTCTTATGACAAACTCTAATATACAAAGACTTTTGGCAAAGTATATTACTTTTGTTATACCATTTACTGGCTAGTACATCTTTTATGGCATGCTATACTATTTTTCCCCATATACTAGTCTATGACATGATCTCTGTTTTTAGACAAAATGCAATTAACTGTAACCATGTCATAAATCTTGTTGCAGGGGAGATATTTGTATAACTCGAGAAAAGACAGAGCTCTGCTTCGTAACTGAAGCATGGCAGCTCATTAGTGGAGAACAGCGCACACACACACACACACACACGCACACACACACACACACACACACACACACACACACACACACACGATGCTTTCCCTCTGCCCTTCAGTCAAAGACTTCTTTTTGGGCGCTCTCGTATGTAATGAGCTATTATTTGTCACACAGAATTTGTGCAGCAGCGACAGAATCACTGCGAACAGAGACGTGCTGACTGTGCTGCTTTACTTAAGCTTTACCGTTACTTGTTGATCTTTTAGTGTTTCTTCATTTAAGTACCGATCCCCGTCTTTGCCAGACAAGCGGAGCTACACTGCAGGTGTAAAAATAGTCGGCCTCAGACTAATTCAAGATAATACTGCTGCAGCACAGATACATATGTACAAATGATGGTTTGTCTTCTGGCTTCACTTTCTAAGTTTGGCACACGGCTTCCAAACTAACTTCCAATCTAACTGGCAGTGCAGGTCGGGTCCTGGTTAGTAGATTCACTCTTTAAAAACCTCAGTTCATAGTCAAGGTTGTGTTCCTTAGCAACAACAGTTGACTAGGATTGTTGAGATATTCCCTCAAAATGAATATTTCATAACACTCCCACATTTCATTTGGATTAAACCGTCTGTTTAAAGCCGAATGGCGGTGCTACACAGCGTTTCGAGGCTCATCACTGCAGAAGTGGATGAGAGCATTAATTAAGCCGCAGAGCGCCGAAGCTGAAAGTGTTCCTGTCATCACTTTAGATAGTTTTAGAGAATAAGTATGTCAGTACATAATTAACACTGTTGTAACTTAAAACAATCTAATATCCACTGCACATCACTGTTCCCTTCCCTCAATTATAATTGCGATTGCTGACAGTTATATTGCATTCGATTCCCCATTATTGTTAAATAATAAAAGAAGAAAAACAAACAGGATGATAGACTTGCAGACATTGCGCACAAAGAGAAGCCCTTCTACATCCGTTACAGAACTTGTCTTTGGTGCAATAAAGCCTTTGTGAGTCCTTGGGCCGCCCTGACGGAGCTCTCTGCCAACATGGTCTCCTGCCCAGCTGAAGTCTAAACAAACAGTTTCTCAGCCAAGTGTGCAAGTGCTGGAAGTGAGACGCCTGGCCCGGGCTCACTGGCCTAGCTCCTCATTCTTCTCCCAAAAGCTTTGATTTCACTGCCAAGCAAGACAACACGATGGCGAGATAGTTCCCAACATACCTGCAGACTCAGGAAGAGAGAGATCTAAACGGCTCTGTTCATTTCAGGCTCTGACGTTCTCCACAGAGGTTTAAGAGCTGGATCTAATATTGTCGTGGAGGGTTATAGAGTGTAGCGAGTCGGCCGTGCATCAACTCTACGACGGGTGAAGAGATTTTGTGATGTATGTGTTCGAGTGCACACAGCAGTGTTTTCGAGGTGTGTGTGTGTCTGGGAGTCAAATTTACCCGGATTTTCTCTAGTTCTCCTTTGTTGGCCGTCTGTTGTTTCTCCAGTCGTTCACTCAGCTGGGAGCAGATCTGTAGGAAGCAGAGGCGGAGACAGTTGTTCGGTTACGGTGTTTTCAGACATGTCATCAACAATTCACCTTAACTCCATTACATTTCTACTGAGCCCTTCAGCGTGACAACAAGTGTATCATTCCACTGAGAAAGATGATAAAGTGTTTAAGATTCCTGCCTCTCCTGAACAAACCCACTGAACACATCCTTGTTTGTGTTAGTTGGTAAATCAGTGTGTGTGGGAGAGACTTCCTCCTCTTACTCTTGAGTCTATTAGTGGTTTCATAAAGCGCTGCTTTAACAGCAGGGCTCACACGCATGTGCATCCTCACATACACCCAATCTCTTTTCCTCCTCCTTCCATACCTATAACGCACAGCTACAAACGCGCTGACAGACGTGCAAACGCACGCACACACACCCACACACTTGTGCTCCGGCTTGCAGGCGAACAGAGAGATCGATGGGACATGAGTCATTCTAACGGGAACATCGGGTCGTCTCACCTCTCTGTAGACAGACGATCTGTGTCTCTATCTGTTGCTGCTCTCCCCGTCTCCCTCAGATTCCCTGTGGCATGTACTGAATCTCTTTATCCTCCTCCTTCAGAGATCAATCTATACATCTATCGGTGTATCTTTAGCCAAGCAGATATCCTTCTCTCTCCTCCTACATGTCTTTTATCTTTTCCTCCTGTCATCCTCTCCCTCATTTACTTTCAGCTGCCATTACTGAACCCATCTCTCCACCTTCCCGTCATCACTACTGATTACTTATCACTCTTGATCTCGCAGCTGCCCACTTCCTCGTTTACTCTGCCTGCTTCCTTTTTTAAACTAGTTTAAACTAGTGGAACTCCATGGCCTGCTGTCCATCTTTTTACTTCAATCAGTTTTCTCCCCAACATGTTAAGTAGGCATTTCCATCAATGCTTTCTAGAAGATGGGTTCAATGTCATTCTTATTGCCTTATTACCATCTGCACACAAGCTAGTAACAGATTATTTTGCTCATCAAATTTAGGATAGACAGGGTTTTTGTTTCCCTTTTTTTGACAATTAAATGTCACATAATAGATTTTGTATTTATTTCTCATAGTTCATACTCCAGAACCGAGGGGCATTTTTCTTCTTCATGTTTTTAAGTTTATATTTTTCCCCCACAAACAATCCCCTTATTGCAATTTGTGTTTTCTTTCTCAATAATGCATGCATGCAGTTTGTATGCTGACAATGAGCATATTGTAAGCACATGCTACTTTAATTACTTCATCATTCTAATAACATTATGTATACTGCTTAGAACTAGAATTAAACAATTGGGATTTTTAGTGTCTGGGGTCAAACTATTTTAAAACTGTAAGAAATACATATAACGATAACAAGGCCTCAGAAACACAAGCACTGGCACGTCACTGAGTATCAACACAGGCGCCGCTCCTCCAGTACAACAGGGGCGACAATACGCCACTCAACATCGTTTTTAGCTTTTCCATTAACAGACTCTGTCCTCGTGGGCTGGAGGGGCTATTTTGCACACAAAGCCTTTTTTGGCTCTAATCTCATAAAAAGAAACACGGCATTCACAGCCACTGAAATATGAAAATGCAATTTGAAGGATAATTTGAGTTATCTGGGTTGGAGAACAATGCAGGCTATTTTGGGGCATTCCTCAACTTGTCAATCCCAGAGGACTGAATGCTGCTGTCCTCCCTCTGCTCTCGCCGCCACAGACTTCTGGTGATTTTCTCCTTCTCACCATCTATCACCCCATATTCCCTGCCACAAAAATAACTATTTTTGACAAAGCTCCATTTTCACATTTAGCTGTGTTCAGCTGCACGCTAGCAATGTGAAGGCTGCTTTCCCCCATAACACACACACACACACACACACACACACACACACACACACACACACACACACACACACAGAAATGCAAACAACCATCAAATCCTTGTTAGCTCTTAGTCAATATTTTAAGTCTTAGGTGAAGTTAAGATCTGTTTCTAAATTAGTTCTCTTGTTATTTCCGTCTGCCTCCACGGGGAGAAATAGGAGCCGGATTGTTGCTGATGTCTCCTTGCTGATAGTAACAGTACTTGATCTAGGTAGGTTTATATTTAAGCATTAAGTGACAGGATGAGATCTGAAAGGATAAAAATTACTGTGTGTGGAATTTGGAGAGCCAGGAACTGAAAATATTCTGACAGGCTCAGTCATCAAAGGCTCCGGGTTCAGCTTAAGGACATTTCGTAAAATTAGATGTTTCTAGATGAATGACTGGAAACAGATTGCTCTTATATGATTTTTGATTATTTATGGGTAGTCCTGCTAGTAATGACTTGATCATAGCTCAGTTCTGAAAAAGGCAAGCTGATTAAGGAAAAAAAATAAAATATACAAACATCCAGAGTTCAGGATGAAGCAACGAAACACACAAAACTATCTATTTATTCGATTAGATCCATTTAAATCCATAACTTTTTTTTTAAGAACTGTTATATTTGCTTTATAAATTATAGATTATCATTATTAGATATTTTTGATTATCTTACAACAGTGACTTGTATTTCAATGTGTATATGTTGTTCCCTTTTATTTAAATGTATTTAACTTTCCATCATCTCCTCTGCTTACATATGTTACACACTATGTAAACATTAATATATTTATATCGATGTGTGTAGGCGGGGTTAAGTGGGTTGTAAATGGGCTGTGATGTTGGATCTAAACAGAACAAAGTGTTCAAAAACAAGGAAAGCAGGGAGGGTCTGCAACAGTTTACAGTTTCACTTCTCTAAAATGTAAATGAAGAGACACTCCAGTCATATGATTTAAACAGCAAGGCTCATAGTACTGTATATGCCAACTCAAAGGAATCAACACATCTTAATTCAAGTGCTCATGCTTCAGATAAACTGTACATACCTGCTTATATTCTCCAATAATCGAGCCGTTCTTCTTTATCTCAGATTCAGACTTATCAAGCTCACGCCTGCACATCTCCTTCAGCTGTGGAAACAAAAAACAAACACACACATACTGTTAGGTTGTTGGAGGGCAGAGAGACCAAGGACAGAAGCCGGGTGAGAGACCACAGAGACCATGTGACTGCTATGACAAGTGAAGAAGACAGAGAAAGGAATTGGCAGACGTTGAGCTTGGGGCAAAGGCACACCCTCAACACGACCTCTATTTCAAGCACATAAATCATTCACAGATACACCTACACATTCAAGAAGACAGGACACATTTGGAGGACAGCACTGAACACACATGGGAACAGAAGTCAGCAGGTCTGTCCTTCACCACGGCGGGATTCTTCATTGAACAAAAAATAAATCAACATTGAAGATGAACTGACATTCTTTGAGATTGAAGGTTTGACCCGGATGATAAAGGAAGCCCTGGAAATGTATAATAACCATACAATAACATGCAGACAAGGAAGAATGCCATGGACGGATTAAATGATAAAGACACACAGACCCACTGCATGTGGAAAGGTGAGTATACAGAGAGACACAGATACATAATTGTGCTCGACATTTGCTGTACGTCTCAAGGGAATCTAATGACGTGTGGTTTGACTAGACTAAATTCAATGAAGCTACAGCCTCTTAATCCATATACATAAATCCAGCTTCACTACCTCTGGGTGCAGCAAAGGTATGGCCAGTACTGCTACCTCCGGAAAAAAGATAACCTAGGCTGGTCATGCACAGCCTGTCACATTAATATTGCATACTTCCCACTAGCCTCCCTCTTGAGCCCAGGGACAGGCAACATAAGCAGTGCCTTTTCACAATAGTTGTGATCATTCCTTCATCTGAGGATTTGTGTTGCAATAGTGCTGACGCTTTCCTACCATCTGTAACCCTGTGTGCCACATGAGATTTAAAATAAAAACATATTGAGTTAATGTCTTAAATATAGACATCAGGCTGAAAAGTGTCTCGTTGCTGGCTCTAACCTGTGCCGATTCTTCTTCCAGTCGCCTCTTCTCGTCCTCAGAGTCCACCAGTTTCTGTTTGGTCAGCAGCAACTCCTTATTCAGGGCGTCTGCCTTCTCCTCAGCCTGACACACAAACGGGACAAAATAAACCAATATTGATGAGGTCATTGAAAGTTACACTTGCCCTAGTTTTCTCTTAGCTCTTCTCCCTCCCGTCTTTCTCTTCAAGGTCAGCGAAACGACGCTTTACACACATTAATGACATTTTGAGGTTGCGTAAATAAAAAGGTTATTGCTACATTTGTGTTTTTTGTTGCACAAACACACTTGTCCCTGCAATCTTCATACATAAGTGACAGCTCAAATTTGTTATGAACATGTGCGCGCACACACACACGCACGTAATGACACAAATACATGCTCTCTTTGGCTTACGTTGTCCAGGTCCTTGCGCAGGGCTATCTTGCTGCTGACTAGTTCATGTGCCAGGTCGTCATTCTCCTGCTCCAAACGCATGTTCGCCTCTTGCAAACGGCGGTTCTCCCGCTGATCGAAGGGAGAGAGGAGTAAAGAGAAAGTGATGAAACAAGAATAAAAGTGTTACAGGAAACATAAGTCCATACGAACGGAAAGAAGGGAGGGAACATGAAAGAGGAAGAACAGATAACTGAGAAGGGAAAATAAGTTAATCATGAAGAGTTGCAAATGAATATGTAAGCATCTTTTGCTGGCTCAGTGCCTCATTGTACAGAGTGAGATCATCTTAGTGTAAAAGTTAACCGTGATCAGGTGAGAGCGTAATTATAAAGTCAGGGTTGTCTGTAATGTTTAACAGGGTATAACCTGTGTGTACATCATTAACAGCAACATACAGCTATATTAAAGAAATAACAGACAATCACAAAATGTAGTGGGGATAATTCATTATATATATATATATATATATATGTATATATTCTGGCAATATAAGTCTTATGTTTTCATAATAAAAGAATTCCTTTATAACGTTCTGAATCAAATGTGAGCAAACAGGGTTAAAAAGGATTTAAAAACAGAATTGCATTTGTGATATTCTGAAATTTGCCTACGCTTCTTAAAATGTTGAAACTATTGTAATGTCACTGATTCAACCTGACGGCTGTTCACTCTCACGTTGTGGCTTAATGGTTGAGTGTATGAAAATCCTCCTAAAGATCAATAGTACAAACATCTCAAGATACCTCGTTTGACATACAAAAGAAATGACATTGGTGTACGGTTTGTTGGAAGCACTTTTTCAGAGCAAACAAAGCAGAACTTCAGTCACTGTAATTGATGATCTGGTCCTGTGTACAACCAACCCGCTACCCTTGAGATGACTTTTGTACAGTTAATGGATTTTTTGGTGCCATGTACTTTTTCTCTCCTAAACAAGGACTGTCAAGGTCTACAGTAAAACAAGAAAAAAATGATTTATTTTGTTAAATGGAAACTCAGAATATAGGGGTCGTTTTCACACCATGTAGTGACAACATGCCGTACTAACACAATTTAATTATCTACACCAAAGAGTAGATGATGTTGTGAATCAAATGTAATACTTTGGAAAATAAAGTTTTAAATGATGAATTAACTAAATATAAATTAAGACAACAAACGCAAGGACAGGGATATAAAACAAATCATGAACCATGTCAGAGTTGCAGATATAACAAATATAAAATAAAATAATCCTTTATTAGTCCCGCAGTGGGGAGATTACAGGATTACAGCAGCATTGCTCAGAAGTAAATAAAAAGATCAAAATCAAGTAATATAAATAAACAGTAAAACAGTAATAAAACAAAAAATAAAAAAGCAGTAAGAAGAATATGAAATATACAGACTGAGAACAAAATAAATAGCTTAATAATTTACGTTTATGTTAATTTCATGGAGAAGTTGTTAAATGTTCTGTCATGTTTTTATGAACACAGGTGAATATGTTGTGCTTACCTCATATCTCTCGATGGGGGCCTCCTGTTGTTCCTGTTGCTCCCTCAAGGTGTGGTACTCCTTTTCAAATTTCTTCAGCTTTTTCTGGCTGATCTGTTGGGCAGCGAGAGCAGGAAAAAAAAAAAGTTTGGTACTCATCAACAATCACACACGCACAAAGAAGAACACTAATTTTGCAAAATAAACTAGCCCATTAGTAATTGGCTCGTGCACTAAAAAGGTGGCTGCCAGTGAAAACAAGCACACAAGATTGACAATCTTGATTGGACTGAGGCGCTCTTTAGTTCAGTCCAGCATTTGAACAAGATGCAAATAAAGATTTAAGAGATTACAGGCCCAGTTAGCTGCTGTCTTTTCTGTCTGACAAGACAGTATGTTGGGTTATCACTGTCAAAGTAACTGCTAATATGTTACTCAAGACTGGTTAAACTACAGTTGACACAGTTTATCGCCTTATCAACTGATAACAGCAAGATTCAGCACACAGAGTTCAGGTGGGTGCTACACTTCAGATCAGCTAAACCAGCTAAACAGTGTCTTAAACACTTGCAGTGACATTCATGCCTAAAGATGCAGTGCGCACACACACACACACACGCACACGCACACGCACACACACACACACACACCTTTTAGACGAACTCATCAACAGGCCTTTCACTGCCCAGCTGCAGCCTTCCAATGGGCTTTTAAAAAGAGAAAACTACCATACAATCAACACTATGTGCATGATTCTCAGCAGGAAAGAGAGACTTGCTTGTCCATTCTGTGAATTTTTAAAGCATCCTGTTACAGCTGCAACTTTGATGTGCCTGCATGCCTGCATGTGCATGTTACTCTCTCAGGTTTAGTATTATACAACAGTATATCAAGGGATCCAAATCCTCCCCAGCACTCTTCATCTAATGATGTTGGCAGAACTGGGACAGCACATGTCGTCCTGTTCTAAGTGTGCCGCTGCATGTGTGTGCGTGTACATGGGAGATGGACAAAAAGGAAGGAAAAGTACAAGGGGTCCAAGGCACGAGTTGCCTCATCCATGTCGTTCCTCATTATTTTGTCCTCTTTTCTCTTGCAGCCTTGACAGACAGCTGGATCATCAGAAATTAATACTTAGAAAAGCAATTAAGAACACAGAGCGACCGCGGCTCTTTCAAGCACAGGCATCATTTATAAGAGACATCAAATATTTCTCATCTTACAAGTCTTGGATCAAATTATTTAGTCGATTTCCTGTGAGGTACTATCAGTATTGCTTTCTTAAAGTACACCAGAGAAGCATATTGTTAAACCTCTGGCTCTCTTTGGTGACTTGCTGATCATTATCTGCGCTTCATCTCTAGAGCTGTAAACACAATACCTATGCGTACGTGCTCATATGGACCGGAGAAACAGTAGAGAGCCATGACGTAGACATAAAGAGATGGACACTGAAACACACAGTAAACAATGGAAATGCACACAGTCATGACTTTCATTTAAATTCCTCTGCAATTTGCATATTTTAACTTTAGAAGTCGAAAGGTTGGCAGACAAGAAGAGAAAGTAGGTGTAACAACTACACACTGAGACAACATTAATGACCCTAGTTTGACCACAAGATTGTCTCCTGAATAAATGTTCTGACCTGACTGTAGTTTCCAACTGTGTTTGCCGCATATTCACGTCAAAATTATTCAAATAAGTATGACCCGACTACAATTACTCAGTAAAGTACTTTAAAGAGTTTTTCCTCTTCATGCCATCGACTAGAATTAACACAAGCACTACTATTACCGTACGATAGTGGAAATATGGACAAACCAACTTACTGATTCCATAATTTTACAATTAGTTACACTTTTCGTTCCTCCTCTTGAGATCGGATCACGATAACTTTGACTCTGCTTTTACAGTTTTGTGCGTATTGGAGGACCCGACAGGTCAAAGAGGCAAATACCAGGATGTTTGACCTTAATCTCCGGTACATAAATGCAATATATTTAAAACTCCATGTCACCAATAGAGATCTCCATCATTCTGTGCTTCTTAACATCAATGCGTACATGGATATATCCCAAGGTAGGTAATTCAAAGATAATAATCCAAACATTAAATCCTGTTTAAAACATCACGAAGAGATATCGGACACTGACTCTTTATCTGGCAAATCTGAACTGAAATGGGAAATAAAGTCAGTGCACCTGGCATTGCAGAAAGATATGTGCTCCTGTCAGAATCAATGAGGGCACCACTAATCTGGTCCTCTAATCCCTCTATAGTAACATCCAATATTCAGATTAGCCTACCTCGCTCAAATTTTTTTCCCAGCTCCACCACTGAGGTCTAATGACTTCTTAGAATTGTTTTCTTTTGCCACTTAATGTGCTGTACTTCTTAAAGCTGTCGGTCACTTTGCATCTATGTAACTACTAGCAGGTATTTCATTCAAATAGGTACAAAGCATCCCTTAAAACAAAAGAATAAGCATGATTGTTAGATAAAACATTTAGACAACACAAAAGCGGCGTAAAGAATAATTTTATAGTGGCTTCCATCTGAGAAGCCTCATCAGCCTGAACTTATGTTCAGAACTGATGACGCCTCTAAAATGAGCACTTAAACGTCTTCAAGACATCACACCAAGTCCAGTTGCCTCTGATTTGGTTCTACTACATTTTTCTTTGCTGGATTATCTGATTGTGTGATTCTCGTTCTCTGTTCCAGCGGTCGAACTGAGAAGCAAATAGCTAAAAACTTTCTTTATGTGTGATAATTAATATCTCTGCCCAAAGTTACCTTCAAAGTCAGGCCCTCTGAATTAGGCCAGTCTGTTCAAAACAGGTCAGGACACAGGTGTGTGTGTGCGTGTGCGCGTGTGTGTGTGTGTGTTTAAGACCCAGACAGGAAGAGAGAGGTGAGTTGGTTGTGTGCTCACTGCATCTGTTAAACTTGATTTAAAGTTCAAAAGTGGCCCCTACTGGTATAGAAGTAGCAGTGCTAAAGTTTTCAGTTTTAAGTATTCCAAATCCATTACCGTTTGAGGTTTTCTGGACATCTTAAAGACCATTAGCTCTACCACATAAAGACATTACATATAGTTATAATCAAAACGAAAATGAGGTTACCAACAATCCTTTGAATGCATTAAGACAGAGCTGAACCTGAAGTCTCAGTGATGCAAGGCTGAACAGACATCGTTACTCGTTAATAGTGAACTACGACTGTATTGTCTTCTTTTTTTTTAACTCTAAACTCACCTTAATGCTACAGGCCAGCTCCATCAGTTTCTTAGCATTTTCCTCAGAGCGGTACCTTTTCGGAACCGGGACACGAAAGAATTTGAGTGCACCCTCGAAGTCTGTTTGGATCAGGTCGTCTTTTGATGTCTGTTGAAAAGAAGGATGGGGACACTTAAGAAATCAAATTAAACAACCTGGAATAGCTTGTTTGGTTGACACATACTTCCTTTTTTTGCAACATGAAGCAGCACAATCCTCACTGATTCATCAACATTTTCGGAACTATTTATGATAAATAACAGGTTTATGATAAACTAGCTCAGGTCTATGAACAAGCATAAGATACAAGTTGCTCCAAAGATTGTTTTGACGGATCTGTTTTTTTGGAGAACAACTCAATGTGGTGACACTACACGTGTCTGCATCTTCTCACATCTAAAGTCCTTCCCAGGTTACCTGCTGTGCCTTTCTGTTTCTACTCAGATCTGTGGTTAAGAGTGGTGTTGTTTGTGTGTGCATACATATTTGTTTGGACCACCTTACCTTTAGCAATGCCAAGGCCACATTGAAGATCACACTGATGCCCTGAAAATAAAGACACATTTTTCAAGTCATGTTAAGGAACGGTAGGTCCAAAATAAAACACGAGTTTAACTGCTACAAAAACGAGTATGTGCACAAATGGTGCATACTGTGTAGTTTTTCTTTGTAATGGGCTTAAAATATAATTTGCCAGCGATGGACACATAATACTCAACCATGATAAAGATTCATTAAAATTAAAGAGGGATGTATAAACTACTACTACAACATTAGTGTTGCTGTTGCTGCTAATATTTGAGATTGCAGTGTCTCCTACTCTTCTCGTCAGATTATCTATCAGGGCTGTCAAACTGCACAACAAGTTGAAAAACTACAATCGTATCATCTCTCCACAGAGGTTCAGGATTTGGCTGACACTCCAGTCGTCTTGGCTTGGACCACCATGCTGAAAGGGCAATCTTCCCCTTAGTCTAAAGGTTGTGCGTGATCTCTGTAATTATTCAGGTGATTAATGGAGGGCATGGTTTTCACGGGATGTCGAGCTTAACACTCGGGACAAAAACTTGTGTTGTGTCATCAGACAAGAAATGATTTCCCCCATGCTCTCACATGCTTATTTTATTGACTTTGGCCTAACAGCCAGCTTTTGGAAGAGTGTTCAAACTTCACTTCAAACTTTATTATTATTTTAACTCCCGGGGGCTTTCAGTGCTTGAATTTGAACAAATCTGTAAATCAACTTCTAGTGACAGCACATCAAGATAAACAGGATGCACATGAGCTCAGCTTAGAGTGTCATAGCAAAGGGTTCCTTAGAATACAGCTCTATTTGATTAAAATACTTTTTTTTTTTTTAAATGCTGTCAGTTTGAGATGCTATGTGTCTATAAATGACAAAAATAAATACATATTAAATGAATTGGTGAACATTTAAAAGGAAATCTGTAACACACCATAATGTGCATTTGTTCATATTTTAGTTGTGTTGTGTCTTATTACCAACCTCACACAGTAGCAGATCAATGATATGGAAGACCATGTAAAGAGGGAACTTGGCTGTGAAGAGGGTGAGGAACCACTGAGAGGCATACATATGAGCCTCCAGACCCACATTCAGGAAATGGTTGTACATGTCTGGTATATATTCCTGTTTAAGAGAGCGAAAGTAAACGAGAGACAGAGGGGGAGAAAATAAATAAAGAGACAGGAGCACAGAGAGGTAGAAGGAATGATGTGGAGGGAAGGAACAAGGAGAGAGGTACATTAGTGGATGTAATGAAGACAAAAAGGTACACACAAAAAGTTAGAAATTAGATCAATTGTATGCAAACTAACATCTTTCCATCTTGATTATGTGTGAAAAAAAAAATCTGATATGCAAATGAAACACACATACCTGCATGAGCCTCTCAAGTTGGAAGAACTTGCAATGCAGATCTTCAAAGTTCTGTTTGAAAAGGTCCCTGAGCCCGTAATCAAACATGATCTTGACCAGCACACTGAAAGCTTGCTCCTCTGGCATCTGAAGAGGACGACCCAGAGATTTAGTAATTAGTGCCTCCACAGGTTTCAGGTGAGGCTAATGAGGCGATGCTTTTACTTCACAGCTTTCCCATATACCACTACCTGAACTTGTTAAGTAACTCCTTGTGATGTTGCTATCTAGATATCTCTTTTCAGCTTCTAAAAATGCATTGACATTGTATGTCCACTAGGTGGCAGTGATGACATGTCCCTGAACTACAGGAATTCTTAAAGGGAAGCCACTCCAGCTTGGCAAATTAACATGAACACATTAAACGTTATTTATAAGAAATAGAATGTCAGTGGCCAACAGATACCACCTCACATCTGAAATCTTCCTCAAACTGTTTCTGTGCAGTAACAGTACATCATGCATATCATATCCTACAGTGAATATACGACAAAAAAACGTCTCTTAAGACATTCAAAAACAGCCAAGTCACTCCTACAGCACTGCAGAATATCAAAAGGATACAGATGTAACAAAATAAAACAAGAAACAGTTGGACACTGCTGATGGTGAACTCACATGCAGCAGCAGCACAGCAGCCAGGAAGGATTGTCCCTGGCAGTAACCAATCTCCTCATCGTAAACAGAGTAAGCCTGAAGGAGAGGACAAAGGCAAACAGGCACGCAGTTAATGAATAAGTTGCACAGTGAATTAAAACAATTATGTGGGTAGTTAAATGATGATCAAATCTTTTTGGGGGGTTTGTATTATGGGGTGGTTCTTGTCCAGCGACTGTATAATAATTTTACTTTTGCAACTACAGCCTGTTTTTTTTACAGGTGCATCAAACAGTATTTATAATTTCAACACAGATTCAAATGATGAAATATAAATGTGCAGAGAGAAGAGCAGCCAAAGTTGAAGACCAAAGTATTTTTCCTAAGGAGTTGGCAAACCACCCCAGGGAAAGATCCATGTCCGTAAATACTGAACTTTTATTTGACAGGTGGTGAGAATGATGGCTTCAGCTACACTAGGAGCTTAACACAGCTTTAAATAAACCGAAACGCATGAAAGAACAGTTGAGAAATTACACCCACCCACTATCATATCAGTCAAATATACAAATGTATAAATATGTAGCTTTTGGGGCTCCAGAGTACTTGAATTATATTGTACAAGCTATTGAGAGTGATACCTAGTTGTTTTTATTCCCTTTTTGAAAATATAAAGTTGTTGAAGTTTTTGCACTGTGTGCCAAATGTCTTCAAGCTCCCTTCACAATTGAATGGCAGTACAACAAGACATACATGAGGGAAGGATCTGGAGTGAGGGACAGAGAAAAAGGAGACTGTGAAAAAGACAAACAGAAAGGAAAGGATGAAGAGAAGGAAAGGGGAGGGTTGGAGAGAGATGTTGGGTTGAGGAATTGGGAGTAAGTATGAAGCAAGGGACAGAGTTTGGAAAAGGGCTGTAGTGGCCTACTGAGCTACAAACACAAATAATGAGTACAAGTCAAACAGACAAAGTGTGGATCAATCCACACACAGAGGAAAGGAAGGGCCCGCTGAATTATTCAAACACACCTGAGGAGGTGCTTGTCTGGGAAAGAGATGGATGCCCTCACCGGAGTTATACATAATGAATGAAAACAATGAACAAACTACAGCCAAACCGTTCATGTGGGATTATGGAACTATAGGTTGAAACATGTATGTGCCTCAGCTCGTGTGCATCTCATGATCACATGAGAAAGAAAGCAGCGGCACTTCACCATAACGCCGGTGTGTGAGAGTCAGCTGTGCAGCTGGATCGGTTATGTTAGAGTTTTGTGTGTGTGTGTGTGTGTGTGTGTGTGTGTGTGTGTGTGTGTGTGTGTGTGTGTGTGTGTGTGTGTGTTTAGAAACTTGTGCTGTATTTGTAGAAAGGCAGTGGCTGTTATGAACTCGCTGAACCACCCAGAAACAGTCCAGTTAATTAATAAGCATTTCCCTTTAGCTCTGACAACTTTCACCACTGCTCTGAAAACTTTGTAACGTGACCTCCTGTAAAGCAAGTCTTTTACACAATAATGATGCTGTATAATAGGGGAACATGCGATTCTCTTTCCCGTACAGAATGCTATAATTGGTTCGAACAATGAACCTTAGTGCTAACAAAAAGAACAATTGTTAGTTATTATAATAAATCCCCAAGAAGACAGAAGTTGTCCTGTATTAATTAATTAGTTATTCACTTTGAAGAATGGGGTTGTAAGAATGTGTTTTCATGTTTACATAAACAATAACATATAGCATTTTTGTATTGTGTGGATTTCTACTTTATGCAAATTTCTCAAGATAAAAGTTGCAAAGCAACTGCCTGAAAAAAAACCATACTGTATGTGGTTCAGAGTGGACACCAGGGAAGCGAATAATAGCTTTATCCAATGATCCATTTTTTTCTATTTAAGGGTGGCTCCAAAATGCCCTCTGTTGATGGTAAAACTGTAATCTAAACACACTCTTGCATGGGTGTATCTCCCACCTTGCAGATCTTGTAGAGGGAGTCTTGTCCATCTCCTCCGGTGTCTTTGAAGTAGTCATGAGCCGGGAATGTCCTGTTAATGTCCCTGGTAATGGCACTGTCTTGAGGGGACTCCTAATAATGAGACAAAAGAGGGGAGGGACAACAAAAAGGTCATGGTGAACGAAAAGAAGTAAAAATGGTGCGTCACTCAGAGAGAGAGGGAGATTCAGTCACACAAGCCTCCACAAGCAGTTGGATTAGACAACCGCGAGCAGCGGTCAGTGTACCTCAGCATGTGGTGGCAACACGCTGCTGAGATTTACAGTACGGGTCAAGATGAATTACTGGCAACACAGTGTGTTCTCTACAGTACAAACTGTCCATCTCTCTCAATCTTTTTCTGTCTTTTTCAGTCAGTGTAATGCTTCAGTTGCCAAAGCTTACTACTAATAATAGTTACTAACATAATAACACAGTTCTGACAAACTGCAACAAAACAACATTAAAAGAAATCGGACCAAAGACATCATGTACCACAAACACAGAGAATCAGTACTGAGAATATCTCTGATACATTGCCCTACTTCAGAATGATGATCAACAAGGAGGTCATATGATAAAACAAGACACAGAAACTGAAATACTGTTCTGTAAAACACCGGGCTGATAAGAGGCTTTCATGGTCACACCTTCTACCAACACCACGATAAAATGTTAGAGCGGATCAACAAGGCCTTTGTGTAAAAATGTATACACCAGAAAGAAAATGTGAAAAAAGGAAAATAGCTATCAGCACTATAACTATAGAGGTCATGGGTGGTGTTTTGTACTTTTCCCCACAAAAACTGGCGTGATCTTATTTGGGCTGAGTGGTGCCATAGGCTGAAAAAAAAAAGAAAAGACTAAGAGTCTACAACTATGCTAGCAGCACTGTGAGACAGCAATATTTTTAACAAAATGCTAACATGCTCACACTGACAACGCTAACATGTTAATGCTAAGTGTAAGCTGGTTATCACTAAATACAAAGTACAGATGAACATGGCAGGTATGTCATTAGTTGTATAGGTATTACATCATAAAGTGAAGAACTAGAAATATTTTTGACCCCATAATGGCTCTAGAAGATTTTTTTTTTTCACAAAATGACTTAATTATCCACCCAGTAATGGTTGAGATATTTCAGTGTTGACCAAAGTTGGGGACCGACCGATCGACAGATGACATTGCCATCCATAGAGTTAAGCAGCGAGGACGGAGGACACAAGGTCAGAAGAAACAGTTCATGGTCAGGATACACTGATGCAAGTAGAGACGCATGACCACGACCCCAACTGCATACAGTACAGTAGTACACAAACAAGACTGGGGCAACATGCTGGGATATCCCTCCACTGTGATCACAGCCACATGGCAGAACATAGGGGAAATACCACACACACACACACACCCCTACTCTATCAGCAAAGATTAATCACCTCTCATTTCATTATCGATGCTCAGTGTATTTGGAACTAAAAGCCTCTAAATAAGTAATGTTACTCCAAGACACCCTGGCCATTACATGACAAATTAAATACACATTTTAAGATATCTTCACGGTACTTGAAGTGGCTCTGAAGTTGATACTGCATGTTGTGTCATTGAATACAAAGATGGGGCATTCATTTAATTGTGTAGACAGGTATGTATCCGTTATGGCATTCTTGGTTTCTCCTGGTGCTGTGACCGTGCTTTCAGACCATCAGTGAATAATGAGACAGGCAGCTAGAGCAAAGAAAGGTTTCCATTCGTCAGCAGTGAGTAACAATAATGCCTCACCAAGTTCATGTGAAAGAAGCAAATTATTGTGATACGCCATTGATCCATGTAGGAAAATGTTCCACTCCACATTGGGATGTTAGAAAGTACTCCTTGAGTTTGTCAACGTCCTGTGTCTTGCTCAATGGCACCTTTTGCAGGATTACCATCGATTCCTCGAGGGGCTTCAAATCCCAACTAAGAAACCCATCCTGCTACACCATGGCCAAATTGGATGCAAGATAAAACTGAAATCCTTGAATTTAAATTAATCTTGTAATCTTGTTCTCTTTGTAGCTAAGTATACCTTATTATTCTGTTACTGTACCCATCATGTCCTTCCCTCTTCTTTTTTTTTTCAACGGGTTCTATTCCAGTTTCCACACAGGAAGGTCAAACCAAAATAATATAAGTATAAGAAGAAATGCAGGAAGAAAGGAATACTAAAACAAAGTGAAGTAATGGGGATTAGAGAACCAACAGCAGGGGGCTATTTTATAAGTCCATTACACAACTTCCACCACACCCTGTAAGTCATAGTTACTGTGTGTGTGTGTGTGTGTGTGTGTGTGTGTGTGTGTGTGTGTGTGTGTGTGTGTGTGTGTGTGTGTGTGTGTGTGTGTGTGTGTGTGTGTGTGTGTGTGTGTGACTAGATATGCTTAGGGAAGTTTGAGTAATGATGATTGTGAGAGTAACAGTTCCTCTGATGTTATATGGTTGGTGTATATACGGTTTCATACCAATCATTGATCTGAGATCTATGTTAAATATTTCATTTTTTTAAACACCCAAATCTGTCCAATGCTTCTAAGGGGAGTCCTGCAACACACACTTTGTACAAGTCTAATTTACAAACTTATCTTTGTCATATATTACTGTAAATTGTTTTGGACTTTTGATCAAACAAAACAAGACATCCCTTTGGGCGCTGTGAAGTAGTGAGAGGCATTGTTGTAATATATGTTGACATTTCATAGACCAAATGATAAATAAAAAAAACAACTGGCAGATTAAGGCCTTCAGTAAACAGGACATCACCATAGTTCAACTGAGGTGAACACAAGCACCCCAGAAATCTTGATCCTGAAATTGGTATTGATGTATTTTTTTAGCAAAGGGGTGGAGCTTCTGCGACCTGTGTGAAGGGCCCATTACACAGGGCTAGTCTCTCAGTGAATGATAAGGATCCATGTTTATACAAGCACCACTTAGCCATACTTATCTGAAGTGCTGAGAGCATGTACAAAGGCCTCTGACATAATAGCCAATTAGCTTCCTTTCTGTCTGTCCGTCTTTTCAGTCAGAGTGAGCATTGGAATGAGGGTAGCGTGAGAGGGGACAGAAAACATATCCAGTGTCTCATGGTACAGGGTACAAAGTGTGAGAGCTGGTTCAAGCAATTAAGAGAGAGAAGAGGCAGTAAAATGATAAGGATAGAGCATCTCCATGGAAATATATAAAGAAGACAGTGAAAGACAAAGGTGATGACATAAATAGTCCTGTAGCTTTAATTGATACTTACATAATAATAATATGCAAAGGGTGAGTCTGCTTTACAAAGAGCTGTGCGTGTGGTCAGCTTGGATAGTATATATAATCATTAACATAACCAATAGCATTAAGACTGGGAGCAGGGGGAACAGCTCAAAAAGATGCCTGCGATACCTTCACAAATGCAAAGTTGTGGTTTTACGGGGAGTTACGCGTTATAAAAACTGGAGTGATGGATGCAACCTCACGGTGATGACAATTCTGCAGCTGGAAGTCACTGGGATCTGCATATTAGGGAGCTTTAAAGCTGCTGGCAGACATACGTTTGAAGTTGAAATAACTGGGTTAGCTTCCCCCCCCCTCCTTTATGCTATGCTAGGCTAATTGCTCGAGTCCATGTGTGTTACTTTCAGCAAGGCTTCACATCTTTGAGAAGGCCTATTACACAGAGGGGGGGGGGGGATCCAACCAAATAAACATATATTTACAAAGATATTTAATAAATATATTTAAAAAAACTAAAATTACAGACTTTCAGCAAAATCACTGCTGATCATTAATACTTTCTTAAGCATTGTCTTACTGCACAAACTTGTTTACTGGCACACCTTACGGTAAAATTGAAAACTAATAAGAATGTTAATAAAACCATATGAGACGTAATGGTCATTGCAAAGGAGACGTTTTATGACGGGACACAGATCTTACAAGCCACGAGTCAAATCAAGTTCCCGCTTTTTTCATTCAACAGCAACTATGGTGACAGATATGAAACCAACTGCAACAGTACTACTTTTGTCTAAACGGTCCGAACTAAGACTAACATTGAAATAATGAATGTGTCGATGCTGTGTCTACTGTCAGTGACGAGTAACTGCCAGAGCATCACTGTCGGAAAATCAAAGAGCATCTTTAAACTGAATGGAAGTCAAGAAACAAAACCTTTTCTTCTTGTAAACATAAAATAAAAACTGTTCACTGGGGACAGAGGTGTGTGTGTTTGTGTGTGTGTGAGCGTGTGTGTTTGTGTGTCTAAAGCTAGGAATAAAGTACCGGAGTAGGGCTTCCGTGGGAAGGCTGAGTAGCTAGCCTTCTATTGTTTATGTCCCTGATTTTCTCTGACTCAACACAATAGCTGACATGTCATTCTGTTATTCTTTCTCTGCTCCTAAAGGACTCTGAGATGCCGAGAGAAAACAGGGTGATACTTATCAAGCTTGATACAAACCGTGCTACCCAACCCAAAACAACCCTCATTGCTAAACTTTGAATATATTAATGGATTCAGATTTAACTTAGAAGAAATAATGAATGTGACCGTAATTTTAATGCTTTGTAAATAATTAGTAGAGTCTTGACAGATCCTTTCATCTCTAAGAATTGTAATGTTGTACTTCCTTTACTAACAAAGACAATCATAAATAGTTAAAATCAGTGATTTTTTCAGTCTTTTCTGTACAATAATGTGTAATGGACTGAGCACATGCTCAAGATAGCCGTAGCGCTGTTTCCTCACTTTAGCGTCATCCATCATTAAATCTTAATCATCTGTCTCATGCCCTACTTTTTGTGCCATTTGTGCACTGGTAAGCAGCTTCAGCACAAGGAGAGCAGGCAAAATGTGTATCTGACGAGGACCGAGATGACAGAGAGGAGCATAATTTAGTGGTGAATACTTAGAGACATTTCACCTGCAGGATGAGGGACAAACTGATGGTACAATAAATTGTTTCCACCACGCCTGCGTTTGTAGCATGGTAACAATTAGCACAAGGCCATTTGAATACATTGAGATAACGTTACATTTATTTGCTCAGTACAGATACACAACATGAACATGTTTGAATACCATATAGGCTTTTCACCTACAAAGCATTGTGTAATGAAATAAAATGTGAAAAGAAAATCACAGAGACTCACTTTCATGACAGCAAGATCAAACATGTTTGGCCTTTTGCGTTACCCAAACGATCTCCAACTATAAAAGCATACATCTTACAAAAACCTCATCACAAATTCAACACCCCTGACGTATGAAATATGACAGTTTGTCTTGTCATGATCTATACAGTAATATGTATACAGTGGCTTCATTTTCTCAATCTGACATTTACAGATGCCCCATTGTTGACTGAGCAATTTCCAGCATTCATTGTGGACAAAATCACATGCAGAGATAAACTCTCATTTCTACACCAAAGTTCTATAACAGTGGTCAGTCTCGTATAAATTAGATAATAATCTGTTCCTCAGAAAAAGCAAGGTCATAAGTCAGCCATTAGAGGGGGTCTGGTGTGGTTTATCTAGAGAGCCTTACAAAAAACAAAGAAGAAAATCCAAGACGGATAAGAAAATACCGTTCTGTGTGTGTGTGTGTGTGTGTGTGTGTGTGTGTGTGTGTGTGTGTGTGTGTGTGTGTGTGTGTGTGTGTGTGTTAAAGTGTACCACAAGAGTGAGCCAATAGCCAACCAGGTTTTTTTCTGAACAGAACAATATGTTCAAGATAAAAATGTTCGCCTTAAAATAAAATCTCATAGGTTATTTTTTATTATAAAGGCCTCAATCACACTTATCAGTCACATGTTGGGTATCTGAATAAAATCCAGATACAGTTTCTACAAACTTAATATTTACATTGATCCACATATACAGTATGCTACATAAGGACTATGCTTGTTCCCAAGACGGACGCACATCTGGGTAGCCCCACAGCCACCGTCTAATGTTAGATAACTTGTAAAGGGCTTAAAATGACATGTGCATCATATAAGGAAGTTAGGAACCATTGCAAATTGTATATTTTCATACCTGAAAAACCCTATCTGCATATAGCCTTCCAGTTGGTAACTCATTTTTAGAGACAAACATTTTAGCAGTATGCAGTATCTCACTCGTATTTGTGCCCCATCAGCAATCACTTTCCTCTCACATGGCAGGAGACCTGCATTTAACCTCCAGATAGATTTCTAAACCGGCCGCTGTGTCCATATTCTCTTGTTCTTTCTAATCCTATCCGACATGGCACTGCACCTCGACACAACCACCACCAGAGTGTTATTCCTCTGAGAACATCTTTCCTTAAATTCAAAAAGTTATCTTTTCATAAGAGAATAGACAGAAACTAAGTAATTTGACAAAACTTAAATTTCTGTAGCAACGCGCAGACAGTCAATACGCCATTTCTGTACATGCCAATTCTGTACATGCCAATTCTGAACTAAAGATGGTACAAATAGGAGCAATACTTGGCAATGCTTCACAGACAACAGCCAAAATGTATAAAGACAACATGTGACTCTACCACCATTGTACATCCTACTCACATACACTAACGAAATACAGTATACTCGAGGGAAGCGATGTGCAGCTAACAAAGCAATGAAAATCTGTTAGCACCCTCGCTAGAATACCATAAACAGTCACATTCAGCAAATGGTCGCATCCTAATACACCTAGACACACAATCGTGCACACACACACACACAAACAAATAAATTAGAAGGGAAAAAATAACAGCTTTGAGTCATGTGTTTTACAGAAGAGAGGAACTAGGATTGGAAATTAAGAATTGTTTAAAGTTTAGCTGAATTACCAGGGCCATTTCTTAATTACAAACCAATGGGGCTCTGGTTATCATGTACCGAGTGTGGAATCAAGGCTGGCTAATGTACAGATCCAGTCTGTGCCGTTCCCTCTAAAAACAGTCGTGGGTCATTGAATTAAGCCCTCCAGAAATGTAAGGGAAATACTTTCCCCAATAATTCATGTTCATTTGTATATCAAGGCAACAATATATCACTATATACTGAGAAACAGTCATTGTCATATACACAAGGCATCACTGTGCCAATACAGTGGACCTACACCAACTTTGTGTGAAACCATTTGCATTTCGCTAAATCCTATATATTAGATTGTATAAAAAAAATATATATATAATCCATGAATGTCTGTTTAACTTTCTTTGGTAGATTAGAATAAAACACACAGTTTATCTGCACCTAAATAAACTGTGACATGAGGGTCCATGGTTAAAAATAGTGATAATGTTTCACACCTTTTGAGCAGAGTGACACAGTATGTACACTTGGATTCATTTCATCTTATTGTTGATCTTGATAAATATGTATTAAATATCAAGTTAAAAGAACACACAAAACTACTCATGGGGACAAGTGGACAACACATGCTCGCACAAAGAGGCTCACACACACACACACTCATGCTGAGGGTCAGTCTTCTTCATGGTAGAGTTTAACCAGAGGGGCTATTTGTCTGCTCTGTTTACATATGATCCACCTGTGTTGGTGTGTGAGAATGTGTGTGTATATACACACACAAGTCCCTGAATACAGGCACAATAATGCAGTCACAGCACAAGACACCTGGCGTACTGCCCAGTCATTTGGTTAAGTGCAGCTGAGAAACATCTAAAAAGAACTTCAAACTGAACTGAACAGAGCAGCCAGATTAGTTTTTCATTGTTCTTGCTGTGCTAATGTGTGGGTCGCATAAACGATTATCATCGCTAACTGTGGAGGCTAAATTAAAATCTAGACCATTGTTGTTTATGCAAAATGTTATTTGAAAAAGAAAAACACTTTTCTTCTTCTGGAACTAATTCTGCTTGGAATTTGCTCCCCACCACATCAGACGGACCAAAAGGAGATTTTCTTTCAAAAAGTCTATAAAACAAAAAATGATGACTCATGTAGCTGTTGTTTTGGTTTGTTTTAGAATCCTTTTGATTATAATCCTTTTTGTTTTACCATTATTATTTTAGTTTCCGTGTATTAGTGACTATTTTGTTTTTGTGTCCATTGTAAGCCACCATTGTGTATTGTTTCATAAGCAGAGCTGTTTCACTTATGCTGATACTCACATTTGGCTTGTTTCATCATTTCTTGTTTTAGTGACAGTTTGATTTTAAATTGTTTTCATTGTTATTGATTTTTTTTGTGGACCCCAGGAAGACAAGCAACCTATTTGTGGAAGATAATGCGGTTCCAAATAAAGACATAAAATACACATAGGTTTGTAACCCGATAATTAGTTGCAAGAATATGTAATTATAAAATATCCACAATTGCATGTTTAAGACTGCTCATTAGCCTATTCCTCTCAGCCAATCCCAAAGACAAGGGGTCAGGTTCACAGTTCAAGGGTCATTATTTGAAGAGCTTAACGTTTTTCTTTGATCAAAGCCTTACAAAAAACAACAACACACTGATGTACAATGATGTACCAACACTCAGTGTAAAATAAATAATTTATAAATACATCCTTTCTTGGTCTTGCTTCACCTTGGACAGTTATGAAATACATTTAGTTATATAATCAAAATGTGTGAACCCACAACTTAAATACACACCATCAATCGGAAAATAATAATATAACAATCTGAATGTAAAAGTTGATGAATGGATTGACAAACCATCATCAGTCTAGTCAATGCAAACCCATTAGAAAATGAAATGTACTGGGTCTAGACCTACATCATTTCTTTTTGACTGACTAAGCTCAATCAATCAGTCAACAACAAGAGGCAAAACAAATACACAACACACAAACACACTGTTGCATCACTTTAAGTATTCAGATACTGAGAGGGTAAGAGCAAGAAACAACATATTCAAAGAACTTGCTATTGGCAGTTCACCTCAGCACCACATTACTAAAACACAGCAGTGAACTTGTGTTCCGTTTGAACCCGTCCTGATTATGTGGTCAACAAAGGTCACATTGTTTAACGTTCAGCTTTGTAGAACACTTTTCTTGTAATGTTTTGGCAAAATAAGTTAAGGATTGAATGGACATCCCATTAAAGAAAACTTAAAAGATGCAAATGTTCAACCTCAAAAGAGTTCATTTCTCCGGAGATTTTCAGACACCAACACCTAAGTATGCTTGGTTTTCTTGACCATTTTAAAACGCCTTGCAAGGCTATATGTCTTTTCTCATTCAGTGCTTTGCTCTCGACTCATTTTCTCTGTCTTTGCCAGCTGTGGAGTGTGCCGGGAGGACGCCTGTGTAACCTCCAAAATGCGACATAAACAGCAGTGGCAGATCAACGCCTCCTTCGACCTCTTTACAGCACATTTAAGCTTAAAAGAGGACACATTTTTACAGCAATCACATCCGGCATCTTTTAACAAGTTCAAATGCTAATTTGGCACAAGGGTTTCCTCTTTGTGTGCTCTACACATGACATGTTGTGCCAATTCCTATTTCCCCATCACCAAATCCATACACCGGCCCTCCACATCCTTTTTCAACAGAACCAACAAAAGCCTTTTTGGTGCTCCGGACTCCAAAGCCGCTGCCACTGCGCTGTAAACAGAAGGAGCAGAGGCGCTTGAGGCCCTTCCTGAAGGCAGAGTTGGAGAGGCTGTAGATGAGACAGTTACAGAAGCTGTTGCTGATGGCGAGCCATGTGGTTAGGAATGAGGCTGCAGGGTGGTGGTAGATCCCACCGCTCTCCAACAGAAAATAGAGGATGTAGGGCAACCAGAGGATATAAAACACGCTCGTAATGCGGAACAGTACCATGGCGTATCGCTTGTCTGGGTATGTTGATGTGGGCTGCTGATACTGTGGTTGAGATTTTTGTGGCTGGGACAACTGCCCTTGCTCGACTGCACCGCTGTCCTTGACAGCGGATCCCACGGTCAATCCTGGGCCCTGCAATTGTTGGGGCCGGTAACGTGCGCGGCGCTCGCTGATCTCGCGGTTGTGCTGTCTGCAGATCTTGAAGATGTTGACGTAGGTGAAGCAAACCGTGAGGGCGGCCGGGGCGTAGAGCAGCGCGACTATAAAGGTCGTGAACGCCGGACTAGTCCTCCACTCGACCGCGCACCACTCCACCACATCCCCGTGGTAACCAGGTTTCCCCCACCCGAGAAAAGACGGGAGGAACACCAGAGCAGAGTAGAACCATATTAGCACGATGCAGCATCGCACTCGACACGGTGTCACCAAGGAGGCATAAGTCAGGGGTCGTGTGATGGCAATGTAGCGATCCACACTCACACACGCCAACGACACCATTGAAACGGATTTCAAAACGGACACCATGTACCCGAACACCTGGCAGGTGAGTTTGGGGTCGAGACCCTGGAGGTGATGGAGGAGGGACAGGGAGGGGAACAGGCAGCTGACCCCCACCAGCAGATCAGCGTACGCCATAGTCTGGATGAAAGCACTGGTGGTGTGCTGGCTAAGCAAGGGGGCACAGTGAAACACAAAGATCACCACCAGGTTACCAGAAATAATGAGAACAGTGAGAAGACATATGATAGAGACTTCAAGGAGGCAGGTGGTGAAGATTTGGGAATAGCCTATCGCAAGTAAGCAGAAGGGAGCAGATATGTTGGACGGGTCAACAGAGTTTTGGTTCAGTGGATCCAGAGAGGAATTCATCATCTTGGGCAGGAATACGTGTCTCAGGGGCCCTTCCAGAATACGATGATCCAAAGAACCCACTATTTTGACAGGGAACTGGCTGGTTCTGAAAGTAGCTGTATGGTTTCAGTCCAAACTAAAAGCTCCATGCTGCAGTTCCACGATGAGCCCGCTGCCATCTGCCATTTCAAATGCAGGAGGGATGGAAAGGACAGAGAAAGGTGAGAAGCCCCCAGGGCTTATTGACGGTGCAGGCGGTTGTGGTTTTACACGAATATTCAAAACCACCAGGGTAAAAAACAAACAAAAACACACAAAATGAAATGTGTATTCCTTCTCGTCTTTCCAGTTAAGCAAACTTCCCCGCTGAAAGCACAAAAAAAAGAAGAAAAAAAGAATGAAATGTGACTTTGTTTAAAAGGAATTCCAGTCCAATCTATGCTTGAAATGCCTCCGCTCCCTATAAAGTCAAAGATGTCTTCAACATCTGCTGCAGCTGCAGAAAGCACAGATTGAAGCTCTTTTATCTGTCTATAATCCAGAGTCACAGCTTTCAGCAAAAAGACATTACTGTGTAATGTGCTGTATACATGAATTGCGGGAAGGAGACATTAAGCTTAATATCTCCTTTTTATTCGACTTCTCTCTTCTGTTTCTTCTTCTTCTTCTTCCTCCTGTTCCTTGCCTCTTTTCACCACCAATGTCCGCTTGCTCTTGTCTCAGTTTCTGTCTGGTCCTTCGCAGTAAGATCACAGCAGACTGCCGTGAGCGGAGAGGATGAAGGCGGTGCGCAGGGTGACTGATATTTAAAAAAACGTACACACACACATACAATCACACCTCAGCTGTTATTTCTATACAGAGGAGTAGCAGCAACTATGTCTGGACTAGAAATGAGGTAGGCAGGCATACCGATGCTGGGAGAAACCCCCCCGTGTTCATTTATCCTCCTTTGCTGTCTCGCTGTCTCTCTCTCACTCTCTCTCTGCTCCTCTCTCTACAGAAACAGTGGCATTGAGGCCCCTCCCCTTCCCTGTGGCTCCAACCAATAATAAACTGTAAGGGCACAAAGCTTGCCTCCTTCCCCCACCCTCTCACCCCTTCCTGTTTTTTTTTTTCTGCCAGTGTTTCTCATAATCACCCCAACATTCAAACACACTCTTTCACACTGTTAAAATGAGTAACGTTCAGTGTTCAGTGCTCTTTTGACTGTCCGCATCTCTGCAGCCTCACCTCATTCCAAAAAGACAGGTCATTTTGAGCAGTAAGAATGGACATTGTCTTCTACAGTGCAGTAAAGCTAAAGTTATTGTATTTGCTTGCAGGACGACAAAAACTACATGCCTGGGTGCAGTTTACGAGAACTATTTATATTATTAATCATCTAATTGTAAACTAAGGACATACAGTACAAGACAGCGGGTGCCCCTATAGCGCTGTGTATCTTGTGATGTTGACTCCCTTACAGACAGTATTCACTTAGTGCTGCACAAAGGTTATATAAGATCTTATGTGTGCGGGTTTAAATTCTAAGTAAATAGAAAGCACAGAGACAGACTGTTCAAAGTCTTGTTATTTAAAAGATACTCTGTCATTTCTCTTTGAAAGAAAGAAAGAATCCATTAGGTTGAATGTGTTACATTTTCTCTACTACTGCCACAATTGGCTCTATGATATTTTTTCCAGGCTGGTACTCTATTGTACACTGAATCAAACTTAATGTGTTAAATTCAATTTAACTACTTTACTCATGTTCATATTTGTAAACATAAAAGCTTAAGAGACTGAGAGAGATTTAAATACATGAAAGCACAGCGCAAGTAATTTAATTTGCACACAGCCTGTGTGTAATTACCAGCTGATTCACTAACGCATCAAGTAATTATGCAATTAGTAACTCTGTCCGCCTTCAGGTGCAAACTCCACGTGAAGGAGACATTGAAAGTCGCAATTCAATGGTTCAGCAAGTTAAGAGTCGTTAACTATTTTTAAAAAACGTAGAGATGCTAAAATTATTCATGTCTGAGGCCACTTTAAGTCTAACTGAGAAATTAATTGGTTTCAAATATATCTATAGAATGGTTTGAACGGTTATATAGCAGAAAGAACCTCTATAAAAAGGAAGCGATAAAACTACATAAAAAAAAGTGCAATATAAATATGCTATTGCCATAGTGCATTAGTCAGATTAAAGTTTAATGAACTCACAACCTAAACAACAATAACAAAGAGAGTTTATTATTAATACCGGGAAAAGATTCCCTGCAATGCCTTAAATAGGTTGAAATAACAGCACACTCAAAAGTAAGCACATGCTCACACACAGTACTCGTGCCTTTTACAACGTAAACCTGTAACAATGGTACTTATGTATCATTACACAAATGGCCTGCTTTCCCCGAGGGTCTTTTTAGATATTTAAGTGTGTTTCTGTTGTTTTCTGCTTAACTTTGCAACACACAAAATGTGTGCATGTGTCTGAAAGAGCTGTATGGACACTATATTCTGTACTAAATGGCAAAAACTTCACAAAAGTATTCAGAGAATTAGTTATTACCTAATGGTTGTAACAGATTAAATGTACTACTGAGTGTGTGTGTGTGTGTGTGTGTGTGTGTGTGTGTGTGTGTGTGTGTGTGTGTGTGTGTGTGTGAGATCCAAACAAAGTAACTTTGCCAATGTTTTGTGTGTGTCTATTTGATCTGAGAGCCCTTAGCAGATATGCAGCCGCTCCTGATGTTGCATGCATCAGCAGATGCTGTGCCTCCACTTAGCATGAGAGTTATTTTAACACAGTCAGCTATACCCAGGTAGCATGACCTCTTCAGACATCTTTTAACAGAAAGCTTTTTATTGTAGGGCTCCGAGCGACTCAGTTGAACTCTTTTTCCTTCAATTTTCTTAATCAGGTTATCCCTAGCAAGTCTCCTTCAGCCCTTCTGTGAAGAGCTTACTGAATTTGTGCCAGAATAATCAACAACTCAGTTATTTTTAGAACATATGATGTGCTGATTCCATTTAATTACTCAGCATCCTGTACTAAAATTAAAACTGCAGTGGGCAGTAATCACCATCATGCTGCTACATCCTCATCCTGATGGGTTTCTGAAGACTGCAGAGTGTGTCCCGTACAGAGCAATTTGTTGTAGCGTGATGGAGACAAACACAAGCCTGCACCTTTCTCCCCCACAATCCAGACACACTCCCATGCTTTCACGCACCTCCTCTGCCCACTACACGAGGAGCTAAAAATAGATGACAGTACGATGAAAAGGGTTGGAAGAGGAAGAGGAGAATAGGATGAGGGAGGGACTCAAAGATAACACTGCGCTCATCAAAGGTGATAGGAGGAGGTGGAGGAAAGAAAGACAAACAATATTGCAAGAACAAATCAGCAAGAAGAAAGGGGAGTTGCGAGAATGAGGAAGAGGAAAGAGAGTGATGTACTGTCACCTGGTTTCCAGGCTGAGCACAACTTATTCCCGTTAACACCCTCCATCCACCACCACCCAGCTGGTGGCTCATAATCCTGATAATTCTGATTGGTTTTTATATAATCTAGTGCAGTGCCAGTTCAAAACATGCCTGCTCCGAAAGGGCTGAATGCTTGGCCTTTGGTGCTTCTCGATGTCATGCTTGTGCAAACTATTTCGCACTTGACTCTGCGCTTTCTTTGGTCCTGAGCAATACACGTGCCATGGCATAGGCGCCGACGATGGCTGCCTCGGTATGCAGGTGCTCATTGTTGTTTGTTCTTTTTGTCTTAAATGCTGCTTTCTGCTGCGATTCCCGGTGCTCTTTCACCAGAGATGAGCTCATGAACATCAGGGTAACAACCCCAGCGGACTTATTTCCAACTTTTTTAACCTCTGTGGAATTACTGGACATTCTTGTGAAAGGTGCGCTCACCTTGGCTCACGCAGTGAGACGCCGCAGGAGAGGGAAACGTGCTGGCGCGCTGGTGCGTCTCCGTAAACGGGGATCCCGTACAGCGCTGCCGGGCATATTTCTCTCCAACGTCCGCTCATTGTGCAACAAACTGGACGAACTTCAGCTCCTTGTTGGGAGAGACAGAGACTTTTCTTCTTCCTCCGTTTTGTGCTTCACGGAGACCTGGCTCTGTGGATCGATACCGGACTCCGCGTTCCAGCTGGCTGGCTTCCAGCTGTTCAGAGCGGACCGCGATACGGAGCTCTCCGGCAAAACGAAGGGTGGAGGAATCTGCTTCTACCTCAACAACGGCTGGTGTAACGACGTAACAGTGATTCTACAGTACTGTTCGCCGGACCTGGAATCCCTCATCATCCACTGCAAACCCTTCTACTCCCCACGCGAGTTCGCTTCATTCATCCTGGTCGGTGTTTACATGGCGCCGCAGGCCAACGTGCAGGACGCGCAGGACGCACAGCGGACGCTCGCCGAGCAGATACAGTGTGTGGAGCGGACCTACCCGGACTCTTTAGTTATTGTCCTTGGGGACTTTAACAAAAGGTAACCTCAGCCATGAACTCCCTAAATACAGACAGTTTATTAAATGCCCTACTAGAGAGAAGAGCATTCTGGACCACTGTTACACCACAATCAGTGGGGCTTATCGCGCCGTTCCTCGTGCTGCTCTGGGAAACTCTGACCACGCCATGGTTCACCTGATTCCCTCATACAGGCAGAAACTAAAGCTCTGCAAACCTGTAGTGAGGAAATTCAAGAAGTGGACCAGTGAGGCTCTGGAGGATCTTCGGGCGTGCTTGGACTGTACAGACTGGGATGTCTTCAGGACTGCTACTAACAGTCTGGATGAGTACACAGAGGCTGTAACTTCATACATCAGCTTCTGTGAGGACAGCTGTGTTCCAACCAGCACCAGGGTGAGTTATAACAACGACAAACCCTGGTTCACAGCGGAACTCAGAAAGCTAAGACTGCAAAAGGACCAGGCATTCAGGAGGGGGGACAAGGACTTGTACACAGAGTCAAAATACAGGTTTAGCAAGGCGGTGAGAGATGCTAAACGATTGTACTCTGAGAAACTGCAACAACAGCTCTCAGCAAGTGACTCTGCTTCTGTCTGGAGAGGGCTCAGGCAGATCACCAACTACAAGCCGAAAACCCCCCACGCCATGAACGACCTCCGCCAAGCAGACGAGCTGAACGAGTTCTACTGTTGCTTTGAAAGACAATGGAGCAGTCCTGACGCCATGCCCCACAGGCCCATCAACCAGCCACAGACCATCATCTCCCCCTTCCCCAGCCCATCGGAGGCTCACGCCTCCCCAGTGACGACCCTCACTATTCTGGAGAGGGACGTCAACAGGCTCTTCAAAAAGCAGAACACCCGCAAAGCAGCGGGCCCGGACTCTGTCTCACCCTCCACCCTGAAGCACTGTGCTGATCAGCTGTCCCCGGTGTTCACAGAGATCTTCAACACCTCCCTGGAGACATGCCACGTGCCAGCCTGCTTCAAGGCCTCCACCATCATCCCCGTCCCCAAGAAACCCAGGATCACAGGACTCAATGACTACAGGCCCGTCGCCCTGACCTCTGTGGTCATGAAGTCTTTTGAGCGCCTGGTCCTGTCCCACCTCAAAACCCTGACTGACCCACTCCTGGACCCTCTGCAGTTCGCCTACAGGGCCAACAGGTCTGTAGACGATGCTGTCAACATGGCCCTCCACTACATCCTCCAGCATCTGGACTCCCCAGGAACCTACGCCAGGATCCTGTTCGTGGACTTCAGCTCTGCCTTCAACACCAGCATCCCATCTCTGCTGCAGGACAAGCTCTCCCAGCTGCACGTGCCCGACTCCACCTGCAGGTGGATCACAGACTTCCTGACTGACAGGAAGCAGCACGTGAGGCTGGGGAAACACGTCTCAGGCTCTCGGACCACCAGCACCGGTTCCCCCCAAGGCTGCGTTCTTTCCCCTCTGCTCTTCTCGCTGTACACCAACAGCTGCACCTCCAGTCACCAGTCCGTCAAGCTCCTGAAGTTCGCGGATGACACCACCCTCATTGGACTCATCTCTGGTGGGGACGAGTCCGCCTACAGGTGGGAGACTGACCACCTGGTGACCTGGTACAGCCAGAACAACCTGGAGCTCAACGCTCTGAAGACAGTGGAGATGGTTGTGGACTTCAGAAAGAACGTAGCCCCACCCGCCCCTCTCATCCTGTGTGACTCCCCCGTCGACGCTGTGGAGTCCTTCCGCTTCCTGGGCTCCATCATTTCCCAGGACCTCAAGTGGGAACTGAACATCAGCTCCATCGCCAAGAAGGCCCAGCAGAGGATGTTCTTCCTGAGGCAGCTGAAGAAGTTCAACCTGCCGATGAAAATGATGGTGCACTTCTACACTGCCATCGTTGAGTCCATCCTCTGCTCCTCCATCACCGTCTGGCAAACCGCAGCCACTGCCAAGGACAAGGCCAGGCTGCAGCGCATCATCCGCTCTGCTGAGAGGGTGATTGGCTGTAATCTGCCATCCCTCCAGGACTTGTTCGCCTCCAGGACTCTGAGGCGAGCTAGGAAGATTGCAGCTGACCCCTCTCACCCTGGACATATCCTGTTCGAGTCTCTCCCCTCTGGCAGGAGGCTGAGGTCCATCAGGACCAAGACCTCACGCCACACAAACAGTTTCTTCCCGTCAGCAGTCGGGCTCATCAATGGGGCTCGGGTCCCCCACTGACTGTCTCTGTCACCCCCAGCTATTTTAATTTTAACTCTTAATTTTTATTTTTATTTTCTCTTCTTTATTTTTATTTCTCTTTACCATTCACTCCTCTGCACACCACATACTTAAACACTCGTCACTTTAACATACACTTTAACTTAAATACACATGTCACTTTAACGTACATTCACATTAACGTATCTGTTGACTGAGCACTTGCTTATCTTACACTTATTTAATACCAATTGCACTGTTGTTTTCGTTGATTGTTGATTGTTGTTTGTCTCGTCTTACGTCCCATGTCCATGTCCAATGTATGCACCTTCCGCCTCAAAAAATTCCTCGTTTGTGTGAAAACATTCCTGGCAAATAAACGGTTTCTGATTCTGATTCTGATTCTGATAGTTGCATCGCACATTCAAGGTTAGAAATAACTGTGAAAAACCCTTGGGTAAAAAACACCAGGGTACCACTGTACCGTTAGGCAACTGGCTGGGACCCCAAATAAAAGGGTAGAGCAGCCCTCTTCTTTTACCACTGCTAATACCAACATTCACAGTAAGAAAAAAGGTGGAAAAAATAAATTAAAAAAATCACAAAGTCCGCCCCTGAAAAACACGCCCAGTCTCTGTTACTCGCGGTCAGAAACTTCAGCAAGGTAATTTAAAAATAGGCGCATTAGGGGCTTGCTCTGACATAACCACTGCGTTTGTAAACTAGGACATGGATTGAATTAGCGGAGGTGTTTTGCTGCCAGTAAACATTAATTGTGTTATAAATTAGTATCCAAACTTACACTGAGGATACTGTATACAGTCTTACACACAAGTCAAGGCTTACTCACGGTCACACTGAAATACACTCTGGTTCAACATACTGGAAGCCCCCTCTGCTGAACAGAGTGCTGCTCACTTTAAACAAAAGTGTGTCTAATTAGATACAAAAATACTGTGCCAACTTTTGTATCAGCAGGATAGAAGAAAAACATAAAAATAACTGGCCAACTGATGTCCTATCTGAGGTTTTTATTAAACTTAGAATTGCCTTGTAGGAAATGAATATAATTCCTAAAACCTGGACTGTTAATACACCATAATTAATATCTGAGACTAAATAAAGTTTGTCTTTGCGGTCGCTATGGTGAGCTTAGAGCGAGTACACAAATACCAACATCAGACGAGGGTGGTGAGAGTAGTTACACAGTCACAGACACAGCATTAATATAATAAGATACACAAGATTCCAGCCTGTTCCCAATCCAATGCAAAACAATAGTCTTTCTTCCGGCATTAATGGTGTGTGTTCCACTGTGGGAAACTGGCTTCAAAGTAGGATAAAAAAAATAAAATCTAAAAGTATTTTCCTTTCAGCTGAAGTCAGAACAGCAATACACACCGAAACCTATGAGACAGAGAGACAGCCACACAGAAAAAGAAAAAGAGCAGACACGGTGAATAAAACAAGACAGCAGGAGAGGAGCAGGAAAGAGGCAAGAAGACAGTGGGACAAAAAAAAAATACAAATGAGCAGGCAGACAGAGAGAGACAGGTAGACACACAAGTTGACAGGCGCATAAACAGGTCTAGGTAGAAGTCAGAGAGAGTCAGAGTCAGGCGTACGCAAATACAAACGATTATAAAGACGGACAGGTAGGCAGAGAGGCATTATGTGGGTCAGACAGAGACAGGAGGGCAGACAGATATATATGAGCGCTTGTTTTGCTCTCTGCTGCAGCAGGTCTGGGGACCAGGCCTGTGTTTATCCGATCACATCGTGTCTACACTACACATATCCGTTGTGTATGCTCAAATAGACACCTTAGGAGACTTTTCTAACATTATGCGTAGGTAAATGGTGGTTGAAAGACCTTTAAATACAATGCAGTAACACAATAGTGTGACACACCACTATCAACCACACACACAAGCCAACTAGAACTCTCAAAAAATCACAAGAGCATTGAATCAACAGCTCTCTGACACTGTCATGCAACTGTGTAAGTGTACATAACTCATTCGAAAATCAGTGTGTTAGTGTTAATGCGGTCAATATTTTACCCATCTTATAGAAAATAATAGTAAATGTGCCCACACTGTGCATGACCACATATCTCAGCACAATGTTTATTCACTATCAGGCCTCTTAACATTTGATGCTAGACCGTGACAACAAGATACTGATTATGAACTGAAGTAGGTCATCTCCACACCGGGTAATCAGCCAATCTTCACCAACTTAACTACTTGATCTGCTTGTGCTTCGTTTCTTTTACTTGTACTCTTAATATTGACGTGTGTTAAAACACACAATCCTTTGACTTCTACCTTTTATTATTTCCCACCATCCCTTTCACAACCATGTCAATGTGTTAACAGCCCACGATGCAAAAAAATGGTTTGGAACGGTGTTTTAACAGGATAACGTTACGCACACTACAATAGTCACAGCTCGATATTATATAAATTATTATCACCAAACAGCTTATAACATGAAAGAACAATTACATTCATACACTTGTACAGTTGACAGTTAAGCAACACTTAACTGGTGAAATATCAAAGTGTTGCCTGCCATTATGTCACATTGACAAACAAATAATTGGTCAAGAAAGACAGAGTTGTTTGTTGTTTTTGTGGTCTTGTTTGGGAGTTTGTTACTTAGTACGTGACTCGCTTCTACTCACTATGAACTGCAACATTTAGACTGTTACTTCTGTTATTTAGCAGCAAAATGCATTAGGGCTCCATTGTGAAATAATAGGTTGCATGTCCATCAATGCCCTGTATTCAGATATGTGGATGAACATGAAGTTCAGACAGGGGTTGGGTACAAAAGAGGGCACTAGCTAGGACATGGTGTGCATACAGTGCAATACAGCACAAAGAGAGACACACAAGCACAGGCTGAATACAGAATGCACACAAAACAAATTAGGAGCTGGCACATGAGTATGGTATGTACAACTTTTAAAATAGGAGCTGAAAAGGGAAGGGGGGGAATTTCGTACATGAGAAGATATCTTTTAATTAGTACTAGAAACAATACCGACGTCAAAGTGAATTAAATGATTTCCTAATTAGCACATGTAATATTCAGAGTACTGTTATGCAATACATTTCAATACTCTTTTCAACTTTTTAGAAATATTCTATTTACAATGACTTTTGTGTCTTAGTTCTTGTTCAATTTTGGTTGTTTTTTTAAAACTATATAACTTACTTTGTGCCCACCTCGTTGTGTTGAATAAGATGTATCAGCTGTCTGTCCTTTCACTGTTCTTGGCCACCTTTCCCAGTCATGCTCAAAAGGAGACTAAATAAAACACGCAAATCATCTTTCAGACTTAGATAAAGCTGCACAGCTTCTCCACACTTTTCTGTGTGTGTTTGTTGGCTGACGTACAAACCTGAAATACTTTAGTGCTTCTGTAATAAATTCCTATCCAGCTGCCTGTCCAACGACTATCAAGGACTAACATAGTGGCATTGTGACGCATTGTTGTCGTTGTCATGAATTGTTGAAATACCATTCAAGTTAACAGAAAACTGCACGGCTCCTCTGTTATTTTGGTGTAAAACTTCTATTTGAGTTTATCCTCTTTCTTAAACTTTTAATATCCACATGTTTCCTTCATCACATGCTAGAGACGGAAGGCGAAATAGGACAAGAGCAAAAGAAAAAGTGAGGGTGGAGGGAGAGCAGAGCAGAGGGGAAGAAAGGGCAAGACCCACATCTTGTCGCCACCTGAGACCCAGCTTGCTGCCTGGGGATGTTGCCTTTACATAAGAACAGCGGGCAGAGCTGCAGCCGAGAAAAAAAAATGACACAGACTAGCACACTGTTCTCAGCGCTAACCAACTCCAGCAGTGCTAAGTCACTTTCTTTCGATTCTAGCATACATGGCTGCAAGGACAGACCTACACATGCACACCATCATTCTCCAACAAACTGAAAATCTAGCAGCCATTTCTTAACATACATACAGACGCAGGTCTGTAGAAAAGAGGCACATAAAAAGGCAACAACATACCCAAGCAGCTATGAGAAAGCTATTGTTTAAAAGTTCCTTTTTCTGTTTACTGTTGCAGCTCAAAAAAACAAAGCCAATCTTATGAAATATATTTGTAACAGGTAGTTATAAGAAGTAGCGTTATAAGAAGTCATGGATTATTTGTTTGAACAGAACCATTAACACACAACAAATGTCCTCTTGAAAAAAAGTGCAGAAACCTTTCACTTGCATAACACCTAAAGTAATCATGGGCATGACCTACGGGGCAGCAGTGGTTAGCGTCACAAGTTTGAAGCACATGAGAGAGCAAGCAACTGATGAAACATGGCCATCAGTGGCCCCTGGAGTGTGCTTTCAAACAACTGTTGCCAAGGACAATAAACACATGTGCTCTGGTCGGCACAAAACAAAAGACAAACAAGAAACTAAATCAGTTTGAATTAAATATGTTTCAGTGAAAGAGATCAAACTATAACCAAATGTAAAAACAACACAAACTAAACTGTTCCAGCTAAAAAGTATATCTTATTTGATGGCTTCAGCTTTGACAAAGATTTAGAAAACATAGGTGAGAAGGACTTCTTACACCACCAACGTGGGGGGCACCTGGGACTTTATTATGCCCTGACCATCTTAACAAAAACAATACTGTTGTGCAGGCTTACCTTTGTAATGAGAGTGCGGTACTCTTCTACCTGGTGGTCATTGTTATGGCAGCCTGCCAGGAGCTGCCACACCTCCCCACGGAGAGCTTCAGGAATGCCACTGCGTACCAAACCTGGCAGCTGCCTGGGACGCACTGATAGGTTCATGTGCCTGAGAAAGAAGAGGAGCAGTCAGCCATGACAGTTCATCAAAGACATACCCATTTCATGTCACCAGTCCTTGCATCTGCAATCTTTTTGGGCACACCCCTCTACAATATCTACCGAAAATATTGTTTCCATTGGCTCTACACTGCGTCTCAAAAGGACCATGATCATCTCCAGAGATAGGAATTATATCATCTAATAGCATAAGTATAAGGATTTACGGGCCAAGCAGTCTTTCCAAAGATCCAGTCTCACCTACCACAAAGGATACAATTAATCAATTAATCAGAACATAAAACATACGCTATTTTGTACAGTATCCATGTAATTCTCAACTTTAAAACTCCACTTCTTTCTCTGGCATTGGTACATGAGTTTTGCTTTATTTCCCCCCCATGCATATTTTTAGCAGAATGGGAAAACAATAGACAATAGAAGACAATAAGCCAGTGAAAATTAAAGCAGCAACACACAGAGGCAAATTGTAATGCTTTCCTTCCTCCCTCATCTTCACATTTAAAATGTTCAAGCTGTGAGTGATTTACACCATATGCAGCATAAAATGAATGTAGGTATCTCCCAGCCCACCAGTGAGTGACAGAAACAGAATTAGAGAGAAAGGGAAGCTGAACTTGGAGGCACCGCTGTATCTACCTAACAACTATTGCCTGACTGGAGCAGACAGAAAAACCCTGAATCCCTGATGGGTCTTTCACTTTTTCCCCTTTCCTAGTACACCTCTCTCTATTTTCTGAGTTTGTTGGGTTTATTTGTTCCCCAGTGTCAGGTTATGCAATACATGGCATTTTCTATTGAGACTTAAGGGAACAAAAGTATACTGTGTACGCGTCTGTGTGCATGCATGTGTGTGTGTGTGTGTGTGTGTGTGTGAATGAATGTGACGCAAGTAATGCCAGGTCTGGTCCTCAGGGTATAAGATTGTAAAGGGCTTTCTGTGATTTGCCTGTCTTTGCTCCCTGAGCGCTGCATCCCACAATGACACACAAAATCTCCAATCACTCGCACAAAGCCCAGTATTATAACAGGCTAGTCTCATGATTCCTTTCTTTACTAAGGCATTATCTTTATCAGATAAGTCAGACAAATAGCTCTAACACAATTAATGTTTTAATGGTCATATCACCATTTTGTATTGTCGAAAAGCATTAAACCAAAATATAGCAGGTAGTAAAGAAAAAACAACATAAAAAGGTTAAATAAATACTCTGTATATGTATTGTACAAATTCAACTATTCCCTTGAAAAAGATACACGAGCACAGAGGGGTGGTGTGTGTGTGTGTGTGTGTGTGTGTGTGTGTGTGTGTGTGTGTGTGTGTGTGTGTGTGTGTGTGTGTGTGTGTGTGTGTGTGTCTTAAGTTACAGCTAATTAAAGTTCAAGCATTTTCAATTCAGTTCATCACAAGCTTTTGATTTAAAAACAAATGCAGTAATGAAAGAGGGAAGCCATCTTAATAAGCTGCTTATGAAGAACTCCTGCCTGCTGCTCATTGCTTCACAGTCAGTAAATTCCGCTAAACCCCACACACAAATATGAGTTATTTGTATTGTGTGGGGTTTGTGTGTATGTGTATGTGTATGTGCGCGCACATTCATTGCAACAGCAATAGAAGAGGAAGGACAAATTTACCGAGGGAACAAAGCCTTACCACTTGGTTAACAAGTCCCCCCAGGTCTCCAGGATCTTCTCTGCACACTCCTTGGAAACATCACCTGACCCGCTGAGTAACGGCTCGTCATTATCTGGACACAGGTGTACAAACGCAAATTGAGATCCATTGTTGTACATTTCCTTCTTACACAATTAGATTTGCAAGATATAGATGTTTCCTCATTCAAAGATATCGGTGTTTTGTATGGACAGTCACAAACTCTCTGCAAATTTTTGGTCCCAAGATGGTGCCCATAGAAGTGCTGTCTAAATAATACATTAAATATAATTCAATAAACAACATGAATATCTAAATGTGGAATTTTATGATCTGAACAAATTAACTATATAAAACTATTTCTGGCATCTGCTGAAAAACTTTGCGATCTTAATGTACTCTGGTATCTAACTATTCACAACAAGAAGCGAGGAGCAATCAATGGACATGTAGTCCAAAGAGTGAAATCAAACTGTGCCAAAAGGCCAATAGACCAAAGACTACAAAAACAGAATTATGCTCTCTAATTGCTACCTCCCACAGTCACACAAAAAGACAAAACACACACACACACACACACACACACACACACACACACACACACACACACACCACTGCTGGCTAAGTATTCTGGTATTCGTTGATACAGTACAAACAGTTCTGTAACATAATGTACGATCTCCCACGGTATTTTATTCTATTTCTAGATCAACAACACAGGGTTATTATTACTGTGTTTTGGAGGTGCAAGTTTTTTAATGAAGTCAGTCCTGACCAAGGACACCACAATGGTTCAGCATTGCATCGTAAAACTTTTATATTATCTTGATGGTGAAGTGTCTGCTTTGAGGTTGTTTGTGTCTGACGTGATCAAGTACAACAAGTGGTTCAAAAAGGTGAAAAACATTTTCATATGACTCTGTTAGTCAGTTTTCCTCTGTGGTTCTATGTGGACATGTTTGCGATGGAATGTTTTCATATTTGCAGAAATTATACCAGGAATATATCAGGAATTAGATTTGTAATAACATATTTGCTATTCTCCTGTATTGTTTGCTGTTAATAAAATAAGAATATCATAAGAGGTGACAAAATCCTATTACCTTCCTCTTCATCATCCTCAGGTGGTGAAGGGACCGTGGTACCGGAGGGCATTATGCCAGGACTAGCTGTGGTCTTCCGTTTCTCTCTCTCAGTTTCACTTTCCAAACTCACCACCTCATAAAGTGTGTCAAAGGCCGGACTCTTTCGCTCCTTACGCTCCATCTGAAATTAGAAAATCACAGTGTATTAACAAAGTGTTTATTTTTTGCATCATTGCAGGTCACAGCTGATATACGGTGCAATTCACAGAGACAACCACATAAAATGATATAATCACAGATGGAAATTTGTGTCATGACTTGACATACCTGTCGTAGTTTAAGGTAGAAGGTCTCAGTGTAGTTGCGCTTGCTGAAGGGCCAGAACAGCCTGTCATTTGGGGAGCAGACTCTGACCCTTGTCTCCAGCAGAAAACGGACCGGCTCCTCCACCTCTGTGATCACCAGGTCCACCGCTGTCGTCATGTACATGAATTTATCTGGAAACCAAGAAAAGGGTTAAAATGTTGTCCCCAGTGAGTGATTCCCTTCCATTCGCCATCTATAGCAAATACATATTCAAACCAAACCCTGTAACTGTGTGATTTAGGAGAACACTGGAGTTAGATTGGTGGTGTGTAATGTACGGCATATGGCACAAGGTTGGAACAAAGGCTGTGCCTGGGTCATTTGGTTTTCCATAAAACATTTTCCAGCTATATTTAAGAGTGATCTGTTCAAATATCGTGCATTATATTCCTGCATTATATGCAACATTATTTCTAATATGTGTGAATAAACAACCAACTAACTAATGAAATATTAAATAATAACTGTTGAAAATCATTTGATTTTATGTGAATTTTTGACAGATTATTGGCTGTTACCTTTGGGCGTTTCCTCATTCACAGGCTGGAACTGAGGCGTGTTTGGGTTCCAACTTCCTGTGATGATGTAAGACTTCCCGTCGGAACTCTTTCCCATTGACTCCTGAAGGGGCACAAGTTGGAGGAAGTGAGCAAACACACTCAAACACTCAGTGACACACACACACACACACACACACACACATAAAAACAGTCACCCACCAGATCTAGCAGGTGCATGTCGCTGTTCTTCACATTTTTCCCTGGGCTGAGCAGGAGACCGAAACACCTGGAAAGGGGGCACACATGAAAGCACACAACACACATAAACAAACAAACATGCATAAGAGAGAGAAAAGTGAGATGAATAGGATTACATAATAAAAAAATAAAAAAGAAGGAACAGAATAAGAGCGGGAACTAGAACTATAAATCTCTCGATAGAGTAAAACCAGTTTGAAACCATCACAAGTTACCGCAAATAGCTTCCTGGACTGATCCTTTAACACAGACCAGAACACGGAGAATATTAAACACAGCCCTTCAGACCTCAAATTCCCGGTGTTCATCAAAGAATAACACACCACCGTGAAAACTGAAGCCTGCAAAAAGGTGATGGAATGTTTACATTTCAACAGATTTATCAAACCATGGAAAATGAGGCGCTTTAGAGACAGACTCACATCAATCAACATCTTAAAACTGTGCCGGAACACTTAAACCTTGATGCAGGCCACTGCGCGGATGTAAAGATGTTCACCGGTGTGTGTTTATCAATTACAGCTGAGTGATTCCTTTCTTATGAATGTCTGGTCGTGCTTTAAGCCGACACATCTCCACTAAAGGAAATGGAGGACAGTCTGACAGATACATGACAGATCCTCTTTTTTCTTTCAGGAAAATAATGTAGTTATATGCTCCATTCCCTTTGTTGTTTTTTTACATTAATCTAGATTCATTCTGCATACTCTTGTCATGTTTAGGGATACATATGTTGTCTAGGTTGATGTATTTCATAATAATTTTTTTGAAAGTAGTACTGTCTCCGTACTGGACGGTTCTCTTGGTTAATGAGAAGACACATAAAAAGGGCACTGAACAAAAGGGATGTGTGTTTTACGAACACTTTACTTTGAAACTACAAATTAAATGAACACTCAGTGGTTCTATGGTACTGAATAGCAAAATCAGTGACTGAGGATGCTACTCTGAACCTATTCACAAGCTGTATTGTGTGTGTGCATGAGTATGAGGTTTGTGTTGGTGCTTTATTTTACCTCTCAATAGCCAGTTCCTTATTGGAGGTCTGCTGGACAAAAATAACAATCTTCTTGTCCATTCCTGCACGCAGCTTGAAGCTCTGCTTGTCCTTGTCTTTTGCTACAGCGCTGAATATGAGGAAACAAGAAATAGAATCCACATGTTTAAACAGATCATGAATAGAAGAAAAAAAAATGATGAATGTGACAAAAAACATACAGTGATATGTTTGAATGTGACACAGTGAGGCAAAGTTAGCTTATTTTAGAAAATAATCCTAAGAAATTAAAGATGTTTTAAGTAATATTTGACCACAGGCTTAAAAGGTTGTTTAGTTCTGGACTGGGAAGGAAAGCAATACTTCTGATTTCATACAACTAGACCAATGAAATGTATTACTAGTCAGTCAATCAGCCAGTCAGACTGACATTGAAGACCATGGCTCATATTCCGAATAGACCCATTTTTCATAATAAAAGTGTGCATGAGAGTCATTTTCAAACATGCTTTGGCACTGGTTCTTTTCCTGCTCTGCTTTCGGGGTTGGAAAAGAACCACGTTTGAGACAGGAAGAGTAATCAACATTCTCCAAACCGTCGCAGAAATAAATTCCTGAGGAAACACTGAAGAAACGTACAAAGTTTCTGAACATTAATCAATTTGAAATATATTGTAAACATTTAGAACTTGCCATGATTTCAGACAAACACGTTCACATCTCTTTTGAGTAGGGACTTAATGTACCAGATACAGTTTTATTTATATATATATATATATATATATATATATATATATATATATATATATATATATATATATATATATATATATATATACACACACACACAGTCATGTTTTACACTGTAGCTAGATCATCCGACTGCAGATAAACAGGCTTGTTTACAGCCTATTGAAGGAACAATGATTTAAATATATTCCACTTCAATTCTATTTTACAGATATTCTACTATATAAATGTACATGTACAGTTTCTATAAATCATTTATTCCATTTTAGTATTTCCACAAAGAAATGATGCTTTCACACATGAACATGTAATGTGCTTGCATGCGAGAGCTGTTTGTTTGGAAGTCAGCACACTCAAATAATCAACAGAGAGCTAATGAGGAGGAAATATGTCCTAGCTAAAAATAACCACAGGCATAATTTTTGTTTATTTCCTAAATAAGATAAGTGTCTAGGGCTGTTTGTGAAAACAAAGGAAAAACAAAATAAAAAAAAGTCAAGGAAGGTTGATTGAAGAGCAAGCTGCATGAACGTTCTGTTCTGTTCTCTAGTTTGAAACAGAGAGTTTTAATTCATAAGAGGGGGCAACATATTGGTCTACTGTGAGACCGGGGGGAATTCTAGTGATACTTTAATAATTTCACAGTTGCTTTTATGATGTTTAATTTATTTGACACATCTTTTTGCATACAAACCAATGAGAGGATTCTCCCCTCGTTGGTAGTGTGCACCCCCGGAAAGGTTTTTGATGTCTGTAACTGAGTTACACAAAAGTGTGCTGACTTTGAACACATTCAAAGCTCTTTACGGATTTTGTTACAATGGTGGTGCAAATACTGGAAATACAATGTTTAACGATGATTTTCGAAATGCCATACATTACTGGTTGTATTTGATGATTACGGCTGGTTTCAGTAATGACGTAGACTGAACAGTATGCCCTCATCCACAGTACATCAAATGCATTCATCTCTGGCAAAAGTCACAATAGACTCAACGGGAGAAAAGTTCCATAATGTTTCCAGACCTCTGTGCAACTACAACGTTTTTTAAGACAAGGAATTACGCGTTCATTTTTCATATTTTAGACCACTGTGTAAGCATCATAGATGATGATCCCATGCTCTAGACATTGAAATGAGTGAATTAAAGTCTCACCTGAAGGTACCCTTGCCATCATCCTCCCTGATTTCCAGACTGACAGTGAAGGTAAACAAGTCACTGTCAGGGGTGAGCGGTGCGGGCTGCTGAGATGACAGAACTGCCTTCTTAGCTGACCGCCGAAACGCTGTGGCAAAGCTGTACAGAATCCTACTCACCTGGAGGAGGAAGGGAAAGACACAGAAAACGTTTAATAATGGACACAACATTTAGCCACTAGAATTGGTCAGGCCTAAAAGTACAATTCTATAATGTGTGTTTAATAAGGGATTCATGATCTTTATTGACCTCTATCATTCACAGAGAGAGGAGATAACAAAATCATTGGTGATATTAATGCTCCTCTCCTGTGCCAATGGCCTCTGTTGCCTTAAGTTAAAAACACAGGAAACATTGACAAGTTAGTTATCTAATAAAAACTAAAACATCCACTGAAGAGATAAACAGTATCACAAGGCAAAATATTGTAGTTTGGCTTTGACACAAATTGTAGCAGCTTCTGTAGCTGAAATGTATTGCATATGGGACACTAAAAAGCTTACCTAACGACCGGCTACTCTATTGACCATCTTGAGTTTGAATCAACATTCTGATTCACATTTGCCAGTGTGGACTGTGTGGAGGTGTTGTAACATTAACATTAAGCAGAGGCAACTCAGTCCGACCAGAGACTACAAGGTTCTGCTGAAGCTCCAATCCCAAAAAGGAGCAGAGTCAGGGGGACAGCTAAAGACTGTTATGATTCATTTACTTTTTTATTTTTTATGTACTTTTCCAAATCACAAGACTTTAAATTTAGGAGCTTTGCATTTCGTCAAGAAGAAGTATTTTATTTACCTTTTAATAATTACTGCACAGACATGTGTTTATGATAACAAAACAGAGCGCTCCCCCCAAATAGGGGCCCACAGCAAAGTGGTTTTGGATCATCTTAAACAGTATTCTGGTCCACAGCAGAGCTTTGGCGTTAGTGACTGAGAGGGTGTGTGGGGAAACTGCTGTTATCAATAAATATCCATGCTCTTTTGCTTTTTTCAAGGCCAGAGTATAAAGCAACTCCTGATCTGTCCCACACAAAGCCTTTCTTATGTTCTCAGTGCAGTATAAGGATGTTCGGGCATTGCAAGGGGGTGATTATCTAGAAACAATGGGGGACTAGATGCAAGAGATGAGGAATAAGTGGAGTTGGATTGGGGTCACCCCCCGTATGGATGAATTTATGACAAATTACACAAAAGAATTGTTGGTTACTGTTCCAATCAAGGCTAGAGTCTGAACTAATCTGTTTTGACTGCCTTTTTATTCTTTGTGTGCCATCTGAAGGAGCTGTACTAGGACGTGAACAGTTGTACTGCAAAAATATCAACCCTGACAAGTAATTTGGGCAGATATTGGGTATTTTTAAGATATGAAAAACTGTAGGAGGAAACAGTTTTTACGCTCAAGTTTCTTTGAAAGGTAATTACATAAAGCGTTTTGGAATGAGCCTTTAAGATCTGGAACTTGTAAAGTATCGTGTTACAGGAACATTGTTTTAGTTATTTTTTCCTACTTGGCAGCATTACCTTTACCCCTAACCCCCAATTTTCAGTGACCAATTTGTGTTAGTCTCTGATTCTGAACATGTGATTTTATTTGTTTTAGGAACCAAAATAATTTAAGTGAAACAAATCTCCTGAAACCGTACAGACAGTACATCTCTGGACGGGAGCAACAAGTTTATGGGCACAAAGGGAAACCTTTAGGTGTGAGAGTCAGCAGGGCTCGACATCAAGTTCATTAGTTTGTAGGGCTGAGGAGGTGGTTTTCTTTATGTAGGAACAGTTTAGCTCCAAAATGCACAAGTCTGAAGAAAAAAAAAAAGTGCTTGCAGTGATAACTTTGATGAAAGAAGGAAATAATTTTGCCTTAAGTTTCTTAAATTTCTCTTTCAAAATTGTCTTTTTTGTAAATTGTGGGAAAAGAATGGGATAGATCCTCTTCGCAATTTGATCAAATAATTTGATCAAAGCAAAATGAAACAGCTGATGCAAATACGTATTAGTCCAGCTGGGATGGCCTTCCACAAGGTTACCTCAGTTCAGATCGGTGATGAAATAAATACAGAGGTTTAAGATGTTTAAGTTGATTTGAGGCTGATGTGAAGTCTGTGACTAGGGCAGCTTTTTCTGAAGACGACTCACTCCAGTCTAATGGTGCAAATGTAAGGCCCCCAAAAAAAGCTGAAGGCATTGTAGATGGTTCTGGTGGTGGGGGTTGGGAAGGAAGAGAAGGGCGGTTGCAAGAGGAAGACTGTGGGGAGCAAGAGAGGGAAGAGAGAGCCAAAGACAGAGACGTCCCGTTACTGAGTAAAGAAGTGAATTACTACTGGGGATTATCTGTGTGTAGGTTTGTGTGTATGCACTCGTGTTTTAGTGTGAGAATGTGTGTTGCGGGTGGGTGTCTGAGAAACTGGATCGCAGGATGATGTGGGACTGATAAAGTAGCATCTGTCTGGGGGCTCTTAGTGACATTGAAGCAGAGTGCTTCCATGAGGGAGAAATCAGGTCACTGAGCACTGAAATAGTACTTTAACCCAGTTTCATGAGTTGATTCCCTATTCTCTTCTATTATATTGAAGCTAAACCAACTGTATATAAGCAATGACACTTCCTCTCCACTATAAGTTAGCTTGGGAGATTGTGTGTGCTTTGTGTTTGTGTATGGTGTACATGTGCATTGCGGCACAGCCTGCAGTGCATGACATAATCCTGCATGGACCACTGACGAAGCTCACGCACGGTTGCTGAACCCTGGAGAGCAGGCTACAGGGAGATCAACACTTTAAGGCAAGGTCAAGCAGAATACTGCTGACAATATGAGTGTGTACACATGTATTTGAACATGAGTGGAAGAGACAGAAAAAGTATGAAAAGAAAAATGGAAAATAGTGTAGTGTGAAATGCAGAATATTTATAAGAGAGGCTTTTGCTCCCTCTTTCTTTTTATTTTCTGTTTTTCTTTCAGTATGTGTGAATTTGTGTTAAAGGATAAGTTCAAACCATAGCCAGGTGCCCATATGAACATTGACATTGGTTCTTCTTGCTTTAATCATCTCTCCTGTTCATTCTGGCCTTTAAAAGATCCCTTGCATCTGGGATTCCAATGGCAGGACAAAAGCCACAGTCCATGTTTTGTGTAAAAATGCAGTCCAGAGTTTATCCGAAGCTCAAGTTAAGGATCTCTTAATAACTATTGTTTTAGGACTCAAACAATTGTGAGAGCGACCATGCGTCTTCAGTTAATACAGTTACACATAATCAAACAACACCCAATAGATTAAATCCTCACCGCCTCTTGGATTTGGCAGCGGAACACATGGATCCTGAAGATCTCTGCATTGTAGTGGCTCTCGGTGAAGGCAAAGCAGTCGCTCTCTGGAGTGCCATCATGGCCTCGCACACAGAACAGAATCTTGTAGATGGGGTAGTTGGCGATCTCCGTACTGGCGTTGGGGTCCAGCAACCTGTAATAAATATAAATGAAAAATCCTTAAAAGTCGCTGTTGCAGGATGAGATTTGTTATGTTTGTTTGTGTGCGGTGTGAATGACATCTAACAGAACACTTAGTGCATGAGCATGCAAACTGTATGTACACATATGCATGTTACAGCACACTGTAGAAGTGGAACCAGTAATCCATATGTTCATCCTACCTGACGGTGCCTTCGGACACGCCTGGCACAGATAGTGTGACATCTAGGGGGAGCTGGCACTGCCCTCTGAGGATACTCATCATACGGAGGGCCTCCACCTCACTGCGGGGGGCGTTGACTGAGGCACAGCCAAGGTATGTCAGCTGGCTGAACACAACGCTGTCCTCATCTGGGATGGGACTGCCAGGACTGCCATCTGACGAGGATTCATCCGCTGCAATGGGTTAATGGATTGGGAGAGAAGAGCAGAAGAAAGGAAGGGCAACGGATTTGATTATTTCATAACTCCTATCATGACTTTATGGTTGTACATCAATGTCTTTGTCCTCAATTGAGAAAAGCTGACTTGCCTTCTGCAAGGTAGAAATGAAGTGAAGTAGGCATGGAATAGGAGGTAGGTGGGTATGTGAGAAGATCAGTCAGTAAAATGTATACAACAAATGCATAGAGCGGAGACAAGTAAGTGAAAAGAAAATGCTAAATAAATTAAATTCCTCTTATACAAATATAAAAAAACGGCAATGAGTGAAGTGGAAAGTCTTTGAGTACAGTAATACTGTATGATTTAGAAATCTTGGTGCTTCTATGATATTACTCTGAATGTCTTGGAAACAGATCTATAAAGCTGAAGATAAGAGTCATTGTGTGAGCTTTAGCAGCCACAAGAAAAGAGGATAAGAAAAGTCCCATCATGGCTCACCTCGGTACGACCTCTCATTCAGTTCACTCTCCTGAGCTGTCTGAACAGGAAGCACCATCTCCAACTTGGGTGGTTGTGCACTCAGAGGGTCAGAGCCTGGCGGTACAGGTGACGCCGTAGTGGAAACTGGGCCACGGTCACCCACACAAAGGCTTTCCATTCCTGTTTCTGATCTGAGCCCAATGTCAGCTACCGATGGGTCCATGAGGACATCCTCTAACTCCTTCTGGAGCTGCTGCTCACTTCCATTCCCCACAATCTGACACGCACACGCACACACACGCACACAGAGAGAGAAACAGACAGATGAACACAACCACACCAAGGAACAAGGGAAGCATAAAAACAAAGCATTTAAAAAAAGAAATTACAAGAAAACACAAATATTGTTACAAAACAGAATCATTGGAGTAATCCCCATTACACATTGAATTTAAGCTAATCTTTCAACCTACATCAACTGCATTACAATTATATCTTACAGTTTGTAGAAATGTTCAGTGGCTGTGCTTTTAACAGTGATTTTTAAATTATTGTCAAGTGAAAACATAGTGTTCAAAGAGGAAAGATGCCTTGTTTCATGTTGGCGGTCAGAGATATATCTTCATTACATTTTATAAAATATTAGTGATTAGTAGGCATGTAAGTTTGAGTTGTGAAATACCGGTATCGAAACATGCCAACACTAATTGTGTGAGCTTATTCCCAAGCTAACGCGAACGGCAATCAAAGAGCAAGCTTAAGGCTGGACAAACCATGAGGTGCCACAAAAGGAGGCATGTCCCATTTTCCCTGCCTGCTGTGGCAGCGGCCTGATGTTAGGTAAGAAATAAAGCGCAGACTTAAGCTGCAGAGGGCACTGTTGTACTGGGCAATAAGGGATAGGAGCAGACGATTAAAAAAGATAATCAACCTATGTCGAATATGTCATTATTGCATGGTTGAATTTTACAGTTTCTATGTATAGACAGCCATAAAAAAAAAAATGTCTGTGCCTTGGGGTACATGGTAATGTCCTCAATGCTGTTAGACTCAAGCAATCATCTCGAGCATAATGGACTGTAATGTCTATGCTAATAGCCCACAGTGCCAAATAAGGGGGAAAAGATTATAATTTAAAGGCTGGTGTAAAGCTGTCAATTCTAAATATAGGTTTACACATCTGACATAACTACATCACTATGCAGCTGTGTTGAGCCTTGTGATTTAAAAGGTAGTGCTAAAAGCATGTGCAATTGTCAGATCCAACTACAGTCCTGTGTGTGAAAATGTCTATCACAACCAAAACATAAGTCTTAAAAAGGCTGGCTAAGGCCATCCCTCAACTCCGGGGAAAAATACAGAGCGCACAAATAATCACAGACAGAATCACCACGGAATATCACATCACAGAAAGAGAGGGAAATAGATAGAAACGAGCAATAAGGAGATACAGGAAGAAGAGAAAGCTAGCGAGAGAAGAGACTGACCTTAAAGCTGACCCCTTCCTCAGAAATCACCTGCATAACAAACAACAAGTTTAGACACACTGACTCCTCTCTGACTGGATGGGCTGACTGGGAGGGAGATGTACAAGTGTGTTGGATCGAGAACCAATACATGATATCTGGATGACCAAGTGTCAGTGAATGGAGTGATTTCACCACTACATAGAGAACAGTGGACGTGTGTAGGTTCCTGTCCATCTAGCCGCCAGGCTACACAACACTGGTACTTCAAAGCGGTTTCCGTTAAAACCGTTGCGATCCTTTCACAGACTCTGTACAGGTGGAATACGCAAAATCACAGTTTCATTTCCAAGCACAGCGAATGACAGGAAAAAAAAAACGTGTGACCTCTTCCTTTCAACTGAATATTGCAACATCCATGCTCTGCTGACGCCATCTTCTGGTACCTTTTGGTACAACATCAAGTCGACAAAGAAACACATGTACAGTATTGATATAAACTAATGGACATAGTATGGATGCGAGCCAGCTAAGTAAATTCAATCAAAGGAAGTGCGATGACTAGTAAACTGAAGTACACGAGGAGAAGAGAGGAGAAACCTGAACCCATAAGGGACACACGCAGGATGGTAGCTGATAGCTACATTTCTTTCCTCAGAAAGTCTTCACTCTCTTTGTGGAGACGAATCCTGGTCACAAAACATCTTTATTTCCCCTGACAATGACTTCAAACACTTGCAGCTCCATCACCAAACTGTTTATAAACTAGTATCTGCTGAGTGAGCACTGACTGAATCACAGACTGTAAGTCAGACATACTGTGGTACAATATATAGTATACTGACAGAAGCAGCTGATTGACTGCAGAAGGGAGAAGTTCTCTAAAAGTATTTAACTTTTCTGACACTAAATGACAAAGTGGTAAAGTATTAGCTGACTTGTATTACACTTACAGTTCACACAAACAAAATTATTTTCTTCAGCTGTTTGATTTACAAGGATGACCTTTTTTCCCACTACCTCATTCCATTTCAATAACAGAGACAATTTACAGTGGAAGAACTCGAGGAAAACAAATGTAAATCTTCACAGGTCTAAGAGACAAGAACAATTTCTTCACTACAATAAAAACCTGTGAAAATGTGCTCTCAATTTCTGGTGATGTGCAATGAATACATGGCTTCCTTACTATAGGAAACAAATGAAAACAGATGATCACAGATGAAACGCACACACCTAAGACTAACTATGAGAAAAGGGTGGAGTGAGAATGTGGAAAAAGCAAAACAAGAAATGGTTAGCCTTATGGTTAGAGTGTGAGACTGCATGTTTAAAAGATGGATGAGAGTTGTGTTGAACACAACTTGATAACAATGGAATATGTATGGACTGCGTCCCCTGACCTGCAATTTTAACAAGTTACACTGATGACAACTAGGTAGAGACGAAATTAACATCAAGATGTTTTGGTAAATCATGCCAGGTCCTCAGATACACTCCTAAATCAGTTTGGAAGTTACATTTTCTGGTACAGGATATAAATCCTCCACACCAGACTGTCCGACTACAAACAATACGTAATACTACAATATTGTATACATCTTTAAAATAACAATAATTTTACTATTAGTGAATTATTAATTATAAAGTATCCTTTGCTGTCAAGGATAAAGCTACATCCTCTGGAAAACTAATTCCATGCTTTTACAGCACTAAGTGTAAGTTTTTTTTCTTCTTTTCAAAGAAAAGTGTGCTGATATGATACCATGAGGTTGTCATCACAGTAAATGTCAACAGACTTTTATTCTCGGCATGACAACATGCTCTGAAGTCTCCGCTCTCTCCTCTGTACTTTCCGTCCATACCTACACCCAACCATCCTTACCTTCAGTCCTGTCTTTTCGTCATCACTACCATTATTAGTGGAAGAGGGTGTCTCATCCCCCAGCCGGGACACAAGGACAAAGTCCTCACTGTTGAGAGTGGACACTGAGTCCGAAGACACGCTAATCTTCCCCACCGAGCCCTTGTCATCCATGGCTTCCGCTGTTAAACTCAGCCACGCTGCTCATGAATGGAAGACGGGAGGAGAAATTGGTGGGAGATGATGAGCAAAATCACCTAGAAAAAGAAAACATAAAGAAAGAAAAGAAGCAGAAAACAGTCATGATGTGATGAAATCCATGAAAAGGCATCATTTAAGGCAACTGGAAACTTGGCTTCTTCGAAAATAACCCTCATAAAAATGGGGAAACCATTTGTGATTCACTTTCAGAGGTCTTTTAAGCACCTTTAGGAAACTTTGAGGAGCCTTTAAGCCGGACAGAGAGGGAGCTTTAAGAGAAAATAGAGGGTGATAGTGAACATGAAGGACACAGGACAGATCAGAGGAAAAGAGGATCTGTGGGTCATCTGAGGCAAATTTGTGCATCTCAGCAGAATAAACGAGAGGTATTTGCAAAATAGCTTGGGGATGGTGATGCAAGTGTCAACATGCATATGACTGAGGAATTGGGGAACAAGCCAGCTTGCCACAACCATCCACATATTACATGTCAGTACTCCCCCGTATAAAGATCTATTGTCCCCCACCACCACATTAGACATGTACAGCAGAAACAGAAACACACAAAAAAAATGATGCACTGAATATGCTAATTGCATTGCGTGCGCTCCTCAGTGCATGGATGATCTCCAGGCCTACCCCCACAACCACAAATAGACCGAGATCCTGTGGGAAACGCTGCACATCATCAGCACATCCCTCACTCACTTGTGACTCCAGCTCCCTCCGTCGTCAACCCATCAATGAAATGGAGGATTATATTTTAGCACAAGATATGTGCATAAAACGAGCCATCAAATATGACATTTTGTAACTACAACACTGACCTACGCACCTTTATATGCGAGGACCGACAGGAAAAAAACACTTGGAAAGAGGAAGTAAGGTTTGGAACAGAAAAGCAAGAAATTGAAATAAAAGGAGAAAATATGTTTCACTTTTTACCTTAAGCGGCAAAGTAAGAAAACATTTTGAGTCTTTATTTGTGACCAAGGATGGCAATGAGGTAAAAACTGAGTTATTAATTAGTTTTACAGTCAAAATGATGTAACGCTCCATCGGTACAGTTTGGGCATGAGGTGACTCCTGAATACAGAGAGGTGGCATTGTGTGTAACACAGGAAGAACGCCGCAACAGAAGCTTCTGGCAGGGGTTCAGCAAGAGACCATAACAATCTATTTCTGGCCGTTCCCCCTCTCCACTCCTCCCTCTCATTCTCTCCCATCTCTCTCCTTTCTTCTTCTTCACCCATCTCCCGGCAATCTTCTATTTCTCAGCTCTTATTGCTCTTAAAAAAAAAGAAGAAAAAAAAGGGCAACCCTTGCACTCCTACGTTTTCTAAAGGTTTCACTTGCCGTTTCTTCCACTTTGCTCTCCTGTCAAATCCCCGCCCTTCCTTTTCAAAGCAGGTCCAACAATGGAAAATGTATAGAAAAAAAAAAGGTCTACAGCGGAAAGGTCAAAGCAGTTAATAATGTGCAATACTTATGATAACATTGTTATACTGACCCAGAATATATAAGTAGCCATCTCTGTGTGATTAGAAGGCTTTACAACATCTTGTGCTGATATGAATGTTATTCTGAGGCTACCAAACTCAAACTGAGTAACATAAACTGACAGCTTAGGCTTGTTCTCTTCAACCTTTCAAAGCAAACAAAGAAAATGAGCCGCTGGTTTTCATCCAAAAGTCCTGGGTGTTGTTTTTCACTTGCGTTGCAAAACTGAACTTGAGACAAGGTCACAGCGTACAAGGATTTGTCATGGCCACTTTTACTGTGAAACTATACTATAGTTAACTGACCTCTAAAATGTGTGTGTAACTATTACAGATAACACAGCTTAGCAGACCAATTTTGAATGCAGACCTGCCTCAAAACACAGAGCGCACACACCCAAAACAGCTCCGTTTTAACTCCTGTTCACTTCCTGACGTCAGAAAATCACAGCACTCGCATGCATACATAGTTATGCCAAAGGATCGCACAGAACAGGCGATCACTTTGTTACTCTCAACATTCAGCATGTCCCTTTATACTGCAGAGCAGAATATTTTAAAAGACATCAATAACATGTTGAGGCTTATTATATAGGCCTAGATCTGTAGTGATGCAAACCCCTAATGAGCACTCATCTTAAAGCCCCTGATTAAACCTCTTTCAGGACCACGTTGTACAGACTGTTGTTGGTTAACAGGTACATCCTGGGCCTAGCACCTGCTTGGATGTTGAGTCGAGCAACCGTCACAAATGTATTCATGCATAAGTATACAAATTGCAGGGTAGAGTTGATATATAATCGTAAACCTACCCGTGCAAAAGAAAGAGAGCATCTGACTCAGTAGCAATCCATAATGGACATTTGCACGACTCCTCATCCTCCTGAACCACTCAGGCTTTTAAATCGTGAAGACACATTGCAGATGTTTACTCTACTTTTGGCTCAAATGCAGCTGCATTCCATTTTTTAAGCACACTTGTCCTCTGTGTGATTAGTTTGGTTATTTTTCCTCATATTTTGCTTGATGAACTTTGAGTTTCTCCATGTTTTGGTATTTTGTTTATCTGTGTCACATTGGCTGTTGCTGATAATACTTACTACCAAAGTCTTATTTAGTTCATTTCAAACCACAGTTTCTTCTTTGATATATGTACATGTATATGAAAGCATTAAAAGGGCATTCATGGAAATAAACTAAGCAGCACAATTTAATTTATGAGTCCTATTTCCAATTACCATCATGAAAATTGACTACAGGCCTTTTTTTCAGTCCTTTACTTTCTTAAAGCCGCTGTGTAGCGTGCAATAGATACTTAGATAGTCCTCATACTTTCATTATGACAGTAATAGCATCCGCTTCCTATTGGCAGAGAGAAACATGTACATCTCAGTAAAATACTGTTTTGTTAGAAAAATAAACGAGACAATGGCCACCACTAACCTTACTTTGACTTTGGGTGTTACAAAGTAGTGTCTATCTAGTCTATCATTGCACTGGAGAGCAATGTAGGTGCAGAGACTTCACAACGTGTGGTGTTATCTGAGCAAGATGGCAATTAGCTTCACTAATTCATTCAGTTTTCGAGTAGCAAATGTTGAAAACTCTATCAACCTATGCAGTCGAGCGCATGCACACATTTAAAGAAAAGACCATTTGGTTTAATGCTGGCACACACACATATCCTATACACACACACACACACACACACACACACATATCCTATACACACACACACACACACACACATGCACAAGCAGCTGTATTATTGTTATTATGACATAAATAACATAAGCCCTCACCCGCAGACACACGTGTGCATGCACACACACAAACCTCACACTCTACGTCTCTGACTAGCTGGCGGCTCAGACAAGCTTATAATGGTTGCCTTGTCAGCCTCCCGGGCCTCCGCAACATCCGTCTGCTCCTGCCAAGCTACACTCTTCGTTATCAATGTTTTCAGTGTCTTGGTTTCCAGCTAGACACACAATCCATTGGCTAGCATGCGACCGATTGTTACAAAATTAGCAACGACATTTCCGATGGATCCAAAATGTCTCAAATTGGGAGACAGTCTTCTGAGAGAATCGTCTTGAACTTCGAAAGTCAATACAATTTGTCCTCATCACATTACCCGCTTGTTTTGGAGTACAGAAGACAAGGGCAGCAGGCCGTTTCCCCTCCAGCCAAACCCTCTCTTTTCCTTCCCTTGTATCTGTTTCATTCTTTGTTTTAGAAAAATCAAATCATAATTGGAAATTGTATTTCCCCCCCCCTTTTATTTGACTATTCTCTGACTTATGTTAGAGTTCGGAAAAGGCGAGAAGCGAAGCAGAAAGCGCTTCCCTCTGTAGCAGGGCTGTGTGTATCGCTGGGACAACAAAAGCGTTGCTATCTACAGTGGTTCATTTGGTGCAAACCTTTGGCAAAGGTGGGGATATCATATGTCCTGTTCCTGTTCCTTCTGAAAGAAACAGCTCGGGAAGTTCATTCTGGTTCGCAGACTGATATCTTTAGTGTATTACTTCCGATATAAAATACTATCACTCTACATCGCTATGCACTTCCCTGAAGAGACAAATTTGGAGAAATGAATAAGGCGACAAAAAGTTGAAGCGTGCACATTTTTGTAGTTAGGAGACAGTCATTACACTGTGAATGGTTTTATCTATCGCTGCAACTAAAGATGAACGTAATCAAACAATTAATTGTTTAAAATATCAATTATATTATTTCATTTTCTATGTTCACCATAGAGAACATATAACACACAAAAGGTAACATATTTCAATTTAAATATTCAAATCACAACTAAATAAAATAATTTACAGAATAAAATATCACAATTTCCAACACATAACTGCTTATTTTGTCTGACCAACAGTCCAGAACTAAGATGTATTACATTTAGTATAATTTCATATGGTTAAGAAAACACATCTGAGAAGTTTATTTTTAAAAAGGTGATAGATCTGGGCTTAACCGACTCAGCTGGCATACAAAGCGATAACACAAAATATGTTGATGTAGTCAAAGTGTGTCCAGCAATGGATCATTCAGAGTACATTTCCATGTTTGGACCAAATGACCTTCAACAGTGACTAGTATCAGTTTCTGTAACAAGCATATGTTATGTCAAGCCATGAATATGCCTTTCTTTTTTGTCCTTCCTACAACTCTCCAGCTGAACGAGCTGTTCTGGGCTGCCAGCTGGGCCATGCGTGCGCCTCACAAGGGAGAGGACGACACAGCCAGAGAGCATTCAGGCTTGCAACACAGTCCCTTTCCACTCGCCTCACAGGAGTGACTTCAGCTAGGCAGAGATCGCCGGGAGAAAAAGGAGAGTCAGAGAGAAAAAGTAGAAAGAAAGAATGAAAAGGCTGAGCTTACACAAGGTGGGTCACAGCAAGGTGGAGTACAAAAGAGAAGAGAAAGAAAACGAGCGGAAGCGGAGCTCTGAATGCGCAATACCTAAATTGTACAAATCAAGCAAACACACACACACCCTGTCCTTAATTTACATCTTATTTGTATCACGTGAGCATCTAATTATCATCTCAATCCAGATCCACAGCAGAGGAGCACTGACTCTCAGCTGACTATCGAGGAATCAAACCTTTGCATGTCTCAAACCCAACAACTAAACAATCTCTCATGACTAAGAAAAAACTGAGCTGCACAATGTGTGGCTATCCACATAAATGTATAAAAGCAGTGGTGTATCTCAGCCGATTTATGACGAACAAAACTTGAAAGGAAAACTTTACACCTGTGTGTTTAGGTGGGTAGGCTCCAACAAACATTTGTGAAGGGTTGTTAAGGCCTTTAGACATTGCAACTGAAAGCAGCGTCAGTGACACTAAGTGTCAGTGATACGTTCACATTTGCAGTTAAAAAGGAAATAGTTGGTTTACTATGAAGCAGTTTTATTCAATTCTAAAAAATGAAAGAGAGGGAAAATACATTAGTTTCACTCTCAAAATTCTAGGTATGAATATTGACATTCTACATTATTAAATGGTGTAATGTAATCAATACTTTTCTTTCATTTCTGCAGTTATTTAGGCCATGAGTTTTATCTTCAACAACAAAAACCAACTCTCAATTATCTTATTTCTAATCCTCAAATTACTCAATTTGAAATATTAAATCATACACATATTAAAGTTCTCGCCCTCCTGGGGTGATGACTGGAGGTCTGAATAATTTTAAATACAAGCTTTATCAACTATGTGTCTCAGGGTAAGTCAATAAATATCATTACAGCAAACATTGACTTTTCCGATCTGAATTATTAGAAGTCTGTTGATAAAAGACAATTCCCAGTACTAGACACCGAGCTAGAGATCTATAAGGAAAACAAACGTTCATTTCAGATGTTTGGTGAAAGCAAGTAAGTCACTGGGTGAACTTCCAATTACTGATGCTTCACTGAATCAAGCCAAATTAAAAGCATCTCTATGAACCTCGACAGAATATTGTGGAAAGACTCCACCAATAATAAATATTTGATTTACTGTACAGCTATATTTGCTTTTGTTAAATTGACGGGTAACCCTCTTGCTTGATACAGTCAATGCAGTATTCGAGACAACAAGCTAAACCAGTATAGCCTACTTCATTTGAACAATTTACGAGTCCCCACTGCTACTGGCGTAGACATTGCCTAATGCCACACAAAATAGTATCTCCAAGCCCATTGTTGATGTTTTAAAACTATGATTAACGTTGAGTCAACCATAAGCACAGAGGGAAAACAGCTGTACCTTTAAACTCTATGAAATATATGTTCAACCTTACATGGTATCTTGTCCACAGCAACTGCAAGGAAGCACGAATCCACTACAGTTAAAGCTAGCTCTCCGCCATTCAGTCTCTACCAACTCCCCAAATGACAGGCGCTTCTGAGGGGCGTTGTTGGGACTTCGGAGCATCCAGAACTCAGTGCAAATTAAATTACAGATAAAGCTATAACAGGCGGGATACAAGGGGACACAATAACACTCACTTAGTCTCTTAGTGACTCTGTCCACACTACACGACTTTCAAAGTCTTCAGATCGCTGTCTGGTTCCCACCACATAACTTGCTGTCTTGTAATTGGGAGTCTTAAAAGCATTGCAGTTTTCACACCACATGACTGACTGGCGACAGGGAGAAGTTGTGGTGTGAAGTTGTGTGTAGTCACACACACACACACACACACACTACAAGATCTTTCACCAAGAGGAATCCCCGATGAGTATGTTTGATCTCCAAACTTTTTGTCACAGAAACACACAAGCGGCACGGTAAATTATGCCGTAGCATGATTATGGTTGTTGTTGCATGTTGTCGTTGGTTCACAATATAGCCCGTTTCCACCACACGTCTTTACTATTTATTTATTTTCCTCTAGGTGCAACAACAACTTTGGTTTTCACAGTGACAGGCGACCCCTCCCCCTGGTTTCCCCTCAACTTAAACTTCCATAGCCTGGAGCTCCCCGACAGGCCCAGCTATTTAGCAAGCTAGGCATCTGGAATGTGCCTGCGGTGCATTGGCGAGCATCTCAGCTCACCTCTTTGAATAGTTCACACAGGCCGAGTACCGATTTGCGAGCACCGAGCCGACGCTTAATTGCCTCTGATGTAGAGCAAAAGTCTGGTATTACCAAAACTAGCTGGGAGTGGTAAATCCCGGCTTAAGTTGTGTAATGTGAACTAGGCATAAAAGAAGGGATGTGTGGAATATCAGGAAAGTTTATCAGGCATTAGATTTGACATATTTGCTGCCGAGGAGGCGGATTATATTCATCATATATAATTATGGTTAATAAATTCATACGTTCTGCATTTTATTATGGCTGACGATGGAGGAGAAGTTGACATCAGATGCTGAAATACAATGACAAGCTACATTCTTTGGGCCTTTGTATTCATTGATATAATTGCTTGTTAATATATTATAGTGTTAACTTTGTTCAAACTAATAACAATTTATGCACTTGCTCCCATCATTTCTCAGACTGCATTTCTGAAGGATCATTAGTCATTGTATTGTGGTCAGTAGCCCAAATATGTAGGAAAATATATCATACTAATGTATGCTTTACAAAACCTAAGGTAACATACAGCTGATGAATCATTAACATTTCCCTCCTCTAGTAAACATATTGATTGTTGTTAAAACAGCAAATATTTGCATACACACAATTCTGGGTTGTTTGTTTTTAGGGCATATGTCACCTGCAATACTGTAATACCTGAGTTTCAGGAAACAGAACAGGAACAAGGAGCGGAGTTAAATTAAGTCACAGTTTGGCTCACTGCTCCAATGCTGAGAAATATTTGAATTCACAACAAACAAAAGCTACTGAAATCAGACCCATGCATTAAGCTAATGAAAGTTTGCTCAGTACAAATGAGTTTGCCACGACTTGCACCACTCATTGACAGAGCTGAATCAGAAGGGTGGATACAAAAATATATCTTTTAAATATTCTTTGAGAAGAAGATGATGTTATTCACCTAGTTATTGTTAACAGTTAGTTTGTAAATGTATTGTGTGTTTCTGTGCCCAACTAGTGAAACTGGTCAAACATGTTGATGGAGAAATGCAACATACAAAAAAAGCCAAATGTCAGACGCCCATGCACGCCACCGCAGACTTCTCATAACAATCCCTGCTGGTCTCTTCCATATCATGTGACAAGAACAGAACTTCAATGAACAAAACATTTAGTGGATTAAAGGCTCATTGTACTTGACTCAATAAAGATTCAAGTCAGGCCTGTAAGAATCTGTAGGCCACTGCTCCAGGTTTCATCACACGTTCACAGTCACACAGTGACTTTTATTTTAGTGTCTGTCATAGAAATCAACACAAACGCTATCAATATTCTTATGGAGTGATTTCTTCATCTATTCTAATGTTCTGCATGTCTTCATATCAAAATTAACGTATGTTAATTCGGTAAGCTCCCATGGCACTACATGTGAAACAGACTGGTAGATGTGATGATCTGTGCATTGTGAAGTTTTACTGAATAAGTAAATATGCCATAGAAAAGCACAGTACATTTAGCTAGCTGTCAATCTAAATACAAGCAAACCTGCTACATGTCAGTGAACCCTATTCAGCACGATGGTAGCCCGATACATCTTAAACCCTACAGTTCTTTAATAGATAACTTAATCAACCGTTAGCGCCATGTATTTGCTGTATAACGTCGGACGAAGCTCATGTGTCCAGCTCCAGTGTCCGCCACAGTTAGGTTAGCCCTCACACACCTGCCTCACGTTAGCAAGGATAGCTACTCGCCACTGTCATAAGACAAGTCCACACACACAACATGTTGAACTGCACAGTGACCCAAGGAGCGAGCCCATCCCGTTAACGTTAACAAACTGCTGCGGGAAGGTGTTCGCAGCAGGTCGGTGAGTGAAGGCGCTGACTGGTTGAAACAGGCCGTTACTGTGTGTAACGTTAGCTGGCTGGCTAACGCCTGCTAGCCATGCTACCCGAGCACTTACAACCAGCAAACAGGTCATACTGTTTTTAATCACTGAAGAGGACGTTGTGTTTTACGTTGACAGAGCGAGTGCGTGCGCCAAAACCGCTTACCTTTATTCCCAGTGTTGTATTTATTCCAATGGCGGTTGGTACAACATTGCACTTCCCAATAACATCAGGAGCCAGCATCCAGCCGAGCTGTAAACACAGACCCAACCAACCCGCTGACACCCACACTGCGCATGCGTGTATCAGGGCCCCCTCTCGCCTGTTTTGAGGGAGGGGAGGGGACGCGTTTTCATTTCCTAATGACATGATGCTCAAAGAGCTCAGCTGTCTTTTGGGCTTGGCAAATCCAAGTCAAATCTCAAATAAATCGAGATGAGCCTCCTGTCTCTCAACTCTTCTCTCCTTGAGGCCAAGTCTAATTGAAAGTATTTTGTTTTTTATACAGCTGAGTTCCATATTAACAATTAGGCCTACTTATTAGTATTAGTATTGAAGGCTTTTTATGTTCTCTGATTTGTATCAGTTAATTCTCTTTGAGGATCTTAACTAAGATCGTGTCTGTAGGGAGTCAGGTCTTACAGCAGTTATTATTTTTGTGACATGTCTGACTCAAGTCTACATCTCTGGATGCTCAAGCCAAGAGCATTTAAAATGTGAAATCTCTCTCCAGAAGAAACGTTGACCTGAGAAAGTAAAACTGTAAACTGGGATTGGATTGTTTTAAGTGTTCCTCTTTCATTGGCGAATTATAATTTTTTTCTCAATGAGTTATACCTGCTACAATACTTTGTCTCAGGTCCACCAAAGCACCATCACTGATTACCTAAATGAGGATTTAATTTCTAAGATCATATACTAATTATAATTGTAATCGTCCCTTAATTTTTCCTCAAACATGACTTACCCTTTGTATTTGTGAGAAACTCACCCACTGTTCTCACGGCGTTGTGGTCTTGCTGACCCGTTCTTTCCAGTGAGTTTTAGAGCTTGTAAGCAGTGTTTTGTTAACCTCTTGTTTCTTCCTGATTAAATTAAAATAGACAACACTACAGCAAGAGCCATGAGAAAACATGAATGAAGCAGCCGCCACATATTTTACATAATGGCAAGGTCTTGGCAGTTAAACCCAGTGTCAAGAGTCAAGTCTTCACAATAGCCGTTAAAAAGCCCAAGAAGAAACTCACTGGTGAATATACATTCTGAAAGGTTAGTCTGGGAATGGGAGAGAAACATATATTCCTTCATATGTATCTGGGTTGTATATTGAAATAATCTGCAAGTTGAGAAGAGAACATTAAATGTATACTTATTCTTAAGAGAACCTGTATCTTAAAAACTGTCTCAAGGTCTCAATTGTCCAAAATCTCCTGTCATAATACGACGTTCACAAATTATGACAGGAATCACAAAGAAACATAATTTGCTGTTGGTTTATTGTGGCATGCAATTTCAAGTGCCTTTTCATAATTCCATCTCTCAGTGCAACACAGACACAGTATGCTGCTCGGCCAAGCTGCCTGTAAGTCAGTGTAATACAGATGAACGAGCCAGAAAATTCAGTCGGTCAGTCAAACAATTCATCAATTGCACATAAATCATTATCATCATAGGTTTGACGTACTCTGGTGCTGCATTACCGTAAAGACGGTAAAAGAGAAACCTTTCACAATATGATATTTCCAAGGAAATAAATGGAATTCATAACAGTATTATTCATTATGGGGACATTTTAGGTATGCTGTCTCTTACGGAATTTATTTTCCTCATTCTGAAATGTTACAAAACTGCCCCAATGACTTCAACATTTAAATATATCTAATCACAGGTTGTATAAATGAGCATCTATACTATAAGTCCATCTAATGATGGGTGCCAGACTGTATACAATGACAGATGTGTACCATCTCTTAATAATTCATTTACATTTCAATCGAACAATAGATTTGCAAATAAAATGTCTAATACAGACATGAATAGTCAGAAAACATCAGTTTATCATATGTTTCACAATCAACAAACAGGGTTTTCCCCATATAATATAGAATGAGTAACTTCCTTGTCTAATAAAAAATTCAAACAGTTTCAGCAAATTCTCAATTTCAAAACAAAGAAGCTGTCTTAGAATATACCGAGGAGGAAAAATACCACAACAACAACCCAATGTGGTAATAACAATAATAGTCGTAATAATAATATAATCTCTATCAAACAAGAATTAATTTTCATGAACAAACAGGTAAAATGCTGCAAGCAAACTTCAGCACTTGACGTGGCCACACAGTGGGCATGTGCAGAACTCTTACAGCGCTGGGTGTGTTGTATCACAACTACAGAATCATCAATACTCCTCCGCCATCACGAGAGGGACTATATCGCATGCATGACACAGGATGCAGGAAGGATGGGGTGAACGAAAGTTGGGGTGGGGGCGAGTGCACCCGCGGGCAGTGATGGGGTAGGAATCAGTGCAGTGCAATTGGCCACTACAGAAGTGCTTTAGACACTTGATAGGAAACAGGGAGTATCACTTTGACGTTAATTCAATACTCACAATACTGCTTTTACATACAGTAGAGCCCAGCCCTTTCCCATGGAAGCAGGAATAGCAAAGCCAATATTGATACTGAGAGGCAAAAGAAAACACTGGCAAAGTAAACATTGGCAAACAATATAATCTTTAACCCTTTATGCCGTGGGTGAAAGGGTCAGTTTTCACCAAGTGAAATTCAGGTAAATACTTCCATAAAATATTTAAGTGATGAATATAGAAAAAGTAGCTGAGCAACTGAAGTCTTCCCTGAGCGATTCAGACGGACAAGTATCTAGCCTCCTCTAGTGGAACAAAGCAGAACTGCATCAGAAGTATCCCACTTCCCAACTTGACTGAGCTTTTCCTTCCTCACACAGTTTACAGTTGAGGAATATGAAAAGCTGTAGGACAATTGCAGGGATTGATTATACTGTACTGTACACAACATGGCACTTAACGTTACGTGACTTCAAAGTTGAAGTTGTAAACAGATGCAGAGTGACAGTAGGTAGCTGAGCGAATGTCATGAGTCGGAGCAGCGAAATCCCTGTTCCAGCTTTTCCTTTCCTTCCTCAGAAATCAACCTCACAAAACATTTGGAGACTTTTCAAAATTATTATTATTACATTGAATTTTTCAATCACTTTGTCTACCTGCGTTGTGGGTGGAAGAGAGAAACCCTAAAAAAGGGTACCAGTCTACTATTTCATTATTTATTCAGATTAAATAAAGGTTTAACTTGTACAGCCGTTTTGCCATCCTCTAAAATGGGATTTAATGTATTATCTGTATGAGAGGATCATTTTTGGAAAAGGTACAGTAGCTTAGGTGAGAGGAAATGACGGAGGAAGCTGTAAAGATTCAAATATTAGTCAGCCATCCTCTTCTCATTCTACACAAATCTCATAAGATTCAGAATAGGGTGTAAACAAACTCAAGACTTTAAATCCTGTATATTCAAAATGAGTTAATGTTTTCACGTTATTTATTAAAGTCATTAAGACAAAGCCACACATGACAGAATGCCTCATATCTATAAAAGGAAGTGAAGCCAAGCTGGGCTGTATGGAACTCCCCCATACTGCACAAAATTACAGTGAACTAGACAACAAAGTGACATAAGACAAGACAATCAATTCTGTAGCAAACAAAACAAGAGTAACAAAGATCCTGATAGAAAATACCCCAACATACAACTTCACGGAAGTTAGCAATGCATCAAATAAAAGAAACCAAACATTAAAAAAAAGTTAAACAAAGACAGCGCGACGAAACACAATAAGTGGTGTCCCTCACTTTTGTAGGCTTCAGCTTGAACCATCATGCACGACCTCTGAATATTGTTGACATTGTACGTAGAGGTGACCGGACCGGAAAGCACAGACGATGTCACGAGCTTACAAAAATGTGATTTCCAGTTTCTGAGATCAGGTTTACATGAACGATAACTCCTCTGAAACAGGAAAGGAGTCTGTCGGTGGGCATGGACAAAAGCAATTGCAGAGCTCAAGGTTTAGGTCTGTATAACACAAAGAAGAGGAAGGCCACTGGCTTGCATGTTTGTGTCTACTGTGTGTGAATGACAGCACACATGCACTGTGTGTGAGAGAGAGAGAGACGGATCCTAGCTAGGTTTAAATGCAAGAACCACGACAGGCACACAAAGATAAAACAAAGGTTTATAAGATTGATTGTAGGTGTAAGTGGCCTGTGTAGTAATCTACTAAATTAGCTCCAGCTGCAGCTGAACATACCATTTCTGTTGTAAGTAATTGGTATTATTTAGTTATGCAGTCGTAGTCACCCAAGAATACAATAAAGCTAGTATGGTATGGACAAAAAAGAATACACACATCTTAGTTTTGTGGTCATCCCTCCTGACCTCCAGTGATCAATGATCATGAACACATTCAGTTTATGACTGTGCTAATGGGGCTCTGTGATCTCATGACAGTCGAAGGAATTCAGAGGCCAACATATGACTCGTAAAAGATAGAGCTTGTTTGAGTATCAGCATAGTGAAGACCTCTGTTTTCTGTAGTGTGTATATTTCTAAGATGTTGGGAGTGCCTTGCCCATTTCTTTTTCGTAGCATAACGGCTATCACTTAATTTTTCATAGAGTACTGAAACAATACAGCAAAGGCCATACACTACATTTGGTGCATTGAGCTGGATGAGGACATTGCCATGTAAGAATAAGAAAATAATTGGCCGGTATTCAACAGGTGGCAAAAAGTAATAAATAATCATTGTTTTGTTGAATGTAGCTTTGGATAGCTAAGTGTCTCTTCACCATCACCTGCCCTGGTGTAAACAGACACCAGCTCGAGAGCAATTACATATTGTAATAAGATAGAATTTGGTATGTTGGGATCTTAGTTTCGGTAGTCAATCCACAAAAGAATAACTAAAGAAAATGATTAACACAAAGTAAAAAATAATTCTAAAGTAAACCTAAAAAAGTGACATGAAAGGTGGCACCTACTGACTAAGCTTTTGCTGTCAGCTGTGTTGAATGACAACAAACTAGATGATGTGTGAACCTCACGACTACGATGTCATGTCAGCATCTACTGTTCGGGCAAACTGGTCATGTGTTTGATTGGGTGAGACAGTGAATCACTATATTCTGTGTGGAGCTGTACATTGGTGAAAATCCCCACTTGGGAGACAGAACACTGTGTTTCCTCTTGCCCCTTTACAACCTGTTGACCCATATCTGTCTAGTTTTATTTAGGCATATGATTGACATGATTGTGGGCAAGCAACTCAGCTCTAACTTAGCGCAGGTCAGAGTCTGACTTTGTGTCCCCTTAGCTTCCATTCAGCAGCATCTCTGTCCCGGGCGTTTCCGGACAACCCCGGGTCGAATTGTCCCCCAGTCGAGGAGGTCCAGTACGCAGCACAAGCCTGCCAACGCCCAGACCTCCTGAGACCAACCCTCCAGGAGACAGAGACTTCCTGGAAAACAGAAAGAGAGGGAGGATGGATTAAAGGAATCAAGGAATCAAAGCCAAGTTAAAGACGACTCTGACCGAGGGCGCCCTTGTGAAAGACCGGTTAACATGTTAATTCACCTGAAGGCCATCTTTTTCAGTAGGTGAGCATCCATCTTTTCCTCTGTGTGGGGATGCTCCTCCACCGGAGAGGAGAGGAGGGGAGAGGAGCAGAGTGGTGGGAGGAGGTGGGAAGCATCCTGAGACGAGGTGGCCATGTCTAAAGCCTCCTGAGAGGCAAACATGATTAAAAAGAAAGATGATTAAGAGCTTTGGTTGTACTTGTAATTTCTGCTTTAATGTAGAAATCTTTCGATTTCAAAAAGTTCCGACTGTAGTTAGACAAATTCAACTCCAAGCATCAAAACATCTCTTTAGAAATAGTCAAGCAGCATCACAGACATTGGTGTCTATGTGTTGTTGTTTTTTTACCAACACTGGTGTGATTCACTTAATTATACCAACCTGAGACTTGATCTCCTGGTGGTCTGAATCCTCCAAGTCAAGAGCGCACAGTTCGAGCTCGATGTCTCGTTCCGGGTCCGGTTCGCTTTCGGCCCGGCCCCGATCCCGGCTGTAGGCGGCAGTCTGAAGGGCATGCAGGTCAGACACGATCTTCTCTCCACTGCTTATCGAAGTTCGGCGGCAGTGAAGCGCTGATGCGCAAAGCTGCTCACTAAAACACAAACAAATACAGACAATTGCTCCCTATTTTTTTAACAACACCCTTGACATCAGTAGAAAATAATGAAATGGTCAAATAAAAGAAATACATTGCATCGTGCAATAATGGCCTACTAAATGGACAGCACTGTGTAAAAATAAGATTCATTCAAGGTCATGAAAATAGTATGTCAGTATGATGAAACATATTGTGATTTAGACAGTCAGTGCAGAGTGCTTTCATGACTCCATTTCTTGGCTGCCCGGTGGGTTTTTTATCAACCAGCTAGCGTCACTATTTTTAGTCTGACTACAGAGAGGAAATGACTGCGGCACAAGGAGATTGGCGAAAGTGATGAGAGAGGACAAGTGAGAGCAAATGTGTTTAGAACAATCAGAAACCGGTACTGTGAAATTGCCTTCATCATGTTCACCTGTTTTGTTGTAGCAGGTTGTGAATTTAAAGGTTTAAATTGTTTCCTGTTCAGTTCTCCCTTCTGTGCGTTTCCCCGTAGTTAAATGTAAGACTTGAAGGAAATTAAGATGCAATAAATTAAAAAAAGTGAGTGTGAACGTGTCGTACCTCTCTAGGAAACTGGAGTGACTGGAGGAGTCGGATCCTCTGGAGCTCCACCTGTAGTCGCTGTGATCCAAGTGGTGGTTGTAATCTTTGAGAGAAAAAACAAAGAAAGAAGTCAATGGAACATTTACCTTACAATACAATCAATTTAATATGATTATGTTTCATGCATCTGTAAATTAAACACAGTTTACAAAGGCCTTGAAGTTAAAGGACAGTACACAGCTGCATTACAGTAATAGGAAATATCCAACAAATTCTGAGACAGAGAGAAATTCAAGAAAAATAAATACATCCACAAAAAACATGTGAAATATGAATCCTAACCTTTAAAGTTGATGGGTGTGGTATTGGCGCTGCCCTGGCAGGCCGTGGCTTGGATAGGGTCGGTGGTGTGGTAGCCCGTGCGAGATGCCCTGGATATGGCACCCCACTTGGAGATAATGGGCCCCTCACTAAAGGGAATGATCGGGTCCTCGTCTTTCAAGCGCCGGTAATGATCCAACGAATGGAGCCATCGCTTCCCTCCTCCACCGACGCTGCCACCGACGCCACCTCCTCCTCCACCGCCGTTACTGTCCAACTCCTGCATGAGAAAAACATGGACGCCGTTCAAACACACCCATACACTGCCGCAGAGATATTGAAATGAAAAAATAATTTGTCTTCAGATGTGTGTCTGCGCCTACTTGAGGATGTGGTAAGAGTCTCACCGAGTGCTCTGAGCAGGAGTGAGTCGAGGTGTGGGCGAGCGTTTCGGGCTCAAAAGGGCTGAGACAGGGGCCGATGGTTCCACAGGACCACGGAGAGTAGTGTGCTAAACTTTCCTCGCCTCTGAACCTGCACCCCATACACTGGCCTCCACTGCTCTCCACATGCTGAAAGACAGAGAGGCGTTTAAAAATGATGGAGGGAAATGCATTTGTAAACATAACTCATCCTGCGAGCATTTGATTTAAAGACACAGAAAGAGAGAGGCCCAGTAGCAGTGTTTTATGAAAGCAGCTGGTAAGTTAAGGCTATGTAATGTGTATAATAATAACATAATAATATTAAATACAATAATAATAATAAGCGGTAAACTCTGTCACCTTCACCAGCTTTCTACATGGGGTTCTACCAGTGGCTCCAATTTTCTCTCACAGTCCAGATTAGGTGAAAAAGACTCTAAATTGCTTAGAGGTGTGATGTGAAATGAATATTAAACACACGGTGTAATTTTTAAGAGGGCTTACACACCTCACACCAGCCTTAGGTGCTTATAAATTTGAATTAATTATCCCACTGGCATTGCTGACCTGGTACCAGTTTGCTGCCATCCTCGTGACGAGCACTGGATATCCTGACACAGAAATAGTGCATCTTTCAGCTGGTCTTGTTACGTAGAGGCATACACATTTAATTTAGATTAATGCACAATCACTTAAAAAGTCCTTGTGGCATCTTTAATCAGCACTATCTGACATGCTGTTCAACAATGCTTTACTCCGCCGAAAGTCTGAGTCACTGCTTGTTAAAGTCTCTCCTCTCGCTTTCTCCATCTCTCTCTCTCGCACACACACACCCACACATGCACATACGCCACAATTGTGCATTGCTATGATATCTCCCTCCACAGTTGCTAAGCAACTATCCCCCACTAAAATAGCATTGGGCACAGCTGAGGCGCAAGCTTTTGGGATTGGAATTTAATCCTACATATTTAAAAAATGTTAAATCACACAAGTCATTTATTTCTCAGGTGGCTGCAGTCAAACTATTAACAAACCGGTCACGGAGGCATTCTAATTGTAACTGTCATGCCCATAAACACCCTGAACCATGCTCTGTGTGTTTGCGAGTGTACACATGTTGTGTCTCTTATTTGCTCGCTACCTCCGTTGCAAAATCGATGGTGAAGATGGGGGAGGACTGGGAGGGCCTGTTGGTGTTGTGATGGTGGTGATGGTGAGCCCACTGTTCCTGCTTCCTTCTGAACAGATCCTCGTAGCCGAGAGGAACACGGCCATAATCCTGAGGGAGCGGAGCGTTCGGCAAGACAGGAAGAGTGAGGAGGAGAAAAGAGAGGAGATACTTAGAAACATAATCATATTTTTAAACATCCTAATTACCAGTTTAGTGAAGCCATAATTGACAACTCATAACTGCCAAAAATCAATCTTCCTCTATCTGCTCTGACTGCTTTTTATGTTTGGTCGAGGTCTAGACATAGGGGCAGACTTTTCTGAAGATGTGGGGGTGGAAACAATAAAAACAGCTGTACAACAACTCTCCAATAAAAATAGCAATGCTTCTAAAGTGCCCTTTTTATTTAGACCCTATCGAGCTGTTTATTCAAAGATAAAACAACTAAAAACACTCTTGCAGTTATTAGTGGTTTTGTATTAGCTTGTAGTTAAATGTAAGGCTTTTTCCACCTGGAAAATGAATATTTTATTTGCAGGGCTATTGCACTGCATTGCATTGCAATGTATAGGTGTTGCTATCACAAAATGTGTGTTTCCTCCTGCACAACTGAGAACATGTTCTTCAAATCCTTGCTGCAAAAATCTCAATTTACCTTATAAAAAATGATATCTCGGAGACTGTGCCCTGTATTAATAATCTTTATCACAGGTATTGTGGCCAGACAGCGTTGTTTGTGAAATATACTGTAGAGCTACAGTAGTCATACTGGTAACGCTATAAGATGATGTGAGAAGGAGAGACGAGAGTGGGGGAGGCAGAAACATATTTGGGTGAGAAGTGGGAGGACTACAGAGGAGGTTGAAGCTACAAACTGCAGCTCTGTAGCTGGCAGGGAAGGTAGAGGTGAGATGATATGTGGGTGTAAAAAGAGGAGCAAAGGAAAGGAAACGTTGCTGAAAAGAACTCGGCAATAAAACTGTTCAATGCAAGACAGACAAACATCGATTAATACAGAATTATTTTCACTGGATATACTGGAAGCTACATAAGAGATGGTTTATGACATAGTGAAAAGAAAAACAGACAGAAAGTCATTTTAATATAACCCTCAGTAAAGAGCATTATTCTTTAATTATTGCATGGCTCAATGTGGATTATCTTTCTTATAGCCCGCTTATCATTCATTAAAATACACTGCTATTTAAGGTATTATACCCTTGAAATAGATCCTATGCTTGAACTGCTACTGTGCACCTTGGAATTACCGCCACTCACACAAGTGGGAGATGCTGGAGCCAAGTAACAGCCAGTTAGTACAGTTTGTGACGCAGCAGTTACGTCAGAGGTGTGCTGTCATCTAAAAATAAATCCCTTCAGCCAATCAGAGGAGAGTATTCCCCACGGCTATAAGATGCACGTTATTTCGCCTACCCTGTGTAGGCCTGCGCGGTGTTCAGCTCCAGAGCAGTAGTTACTGTCTAGAGAGTTGAATCTCTCCCTGAGTGGAGGCTGGTAGACAGAGGAATGCAGCACCTCTGGAGGCAGTGAGTTACTCCTGGCATCCTCTCTGTGGTACAGCTGTTGATGATAATAATCATCATCAATACCAGAGTAAGTCACAGAATAATGAAATTACCAGTCGCATGATTGTAAACAGACGGCTCACCTGAGGCCTCCAGACTCTCCTGCTGTCATAGAGGGGAGCGTAAACACCATGAGCAGGAGCCAGAGGCCCATATTGAGGCTGCCCCGGGTGGTGATGGAAGGCAGGTGCTCCCATCCGATCTCTAGGCGGGTGTGGCGGGTACCCCGAAGAAGAGGAGGAAGGTGGGTGCGACGCTTGGGGGTCACTAGGGTAGGAAGACGGCAGAGGGCCAATGGAGGGCGGCAGAGAGGATTCTGGGACGTTGGAGGATCGAAGGAAGCGAGCCATGCAGGGCTTGTGAGGAGCATGAAGAGTAGATTGGTAGTAAGAACCTGCTGGAGAGGAGGGGGGAAGATGACGGAGAGAAGAGCACATTCATTTGCACTTTGCCAAGAAAACATAAAGTATTTTTTATTTTTTTTAAATAGAAGCTTTCATTTAACGATTGACTCACAGGCTGGTTGATAATGGGGCGTGTCGTATGCAGAGTGGGGCTCCTGATAGTACAGCTCTGACGCCTGAGAAGGATGTGGTGCACGCAGCAGGAACTGACCATGTTTGGGCAGAGGAGCGCCCACATCACCCCGCCCAACTGTTGTCAAGGGAGATGACGTTAAGGAGTGGTTGACTGGAGTCCTGGGAGGTGAGATGGGCTTCCTGGTGGGCAGAACGACAACGGGAAGAGAAAGAAGGAACATATGAATGAGTTGGAGATACCAAAGGTCAGACTTACCCGACAACACTCCCCTGCCAAAATGTGTTCCAAACCACATATCAGGTGACTTGTAAATGTGGATTTGACTAGATTTAATCAAATGTAAATGTATTTAAATTCATTTCTGTTACAAGTGGAAGTTTCGAACCATGCATGCAAATATACATGTATATATTATGTATTATTATATTGCTTAATTACTTATTGCCTATATTCATTTTGGCAGATCTGAAGAATCAGACGAAATATTAGGCTCGTCACGTGGTAAAAAGCCCAAAAATAGAAGGCATAAAAGCATCAGTCAATAAGTGGATGAATAATCTTACTGTTCAGTTGACCCTGATGTGTTTCGGGTAGACAGCCCGTTGGATCCGTTAGCCGCATTGGATACATTTGGCAGCGCTCTACTCATTTCCTCCATCATGTCAGCCCCACTGGAGATGAGTTGAGGGTGAGTCAGGCTGGACACTCCCTCTGTCAGGGAGTCTGAGTTCTCCCCTGTGCCTTTGAGGCCATGCCCCATGTCTGTAGACACGTCTGTGTGGAGGCTGCCCTCCATGGTGAAGGTTTTACCCATAACCCCCGGTGCTAACGGGAATGTGCGGCCCACGCTGCTGCTCTTCTTGTTTCTCAGTCTAAATCTGTAAAGAGAAGACGGGACAACAGGGAAATTCAGTACTATGGGGATAGGTTATGTGTTGCTCAAAGGAAAACATCTAAATAAACATGTGATTAGATATTTGCACTGAGGACCGTTTGTAAATCCTCTCGTAAATAAATACACGATTAAATTAATCAAATCCAATGAAAAAGGTGGGTTTGGAGAAGGCTGTGTAGAAACAGGACTCACTTCTCGAGCTCATCCTGTGTGTGTGCAAATGTACAGTTGGTTCCTCTCGGACAGCCTCCTTGCTGACGAAGGTCTCGACACATGCTGGTCTTGTACTTGCTGTTAGCCTGAGGCTGCAAAATGTACAGATGCAATGCACATACAAAATTTAAAAAAACAATGCATGTACGTTTTGGATAAAAGACTACAATCTTTTATTAACAGCTTTTGTGGTACATTCCTGATGGAAAACAACTTAAGTGTTTATGGCAGGGATGCCATTTTGAAAATTGTTGGCATAGTGAACATAAAAAAAACATTTATTGATTTACAGTGTGTGATCAGTCAGCTTTTACATTTTATTTTCTAATATGCAAAAAAATCCTTTAACCCACAAAATGTCTCACTTTGCAGAGGACAAAAAGTCATGATAGCATGCCTGGGATGACGACACAAGTTAATTTATTCTGAATGTACTCTTTTTTGTACTGTAACCATTTTGATTAAGAGTGCATGAATCTGGGACTGAACTTTATTTTGTTTTAGTGTTTAGCAAAGGAAAATAGTGTGAACATCTTATCTTTCATGTCAACGGCCTTCTACAGTTCCTGAATGGAGCAGCAGTACAACTTACGATTCTGCACTTTTCCACTGGGCAAATATGATGTTTATGATCTCTTACATGACCTTCAGCTCATCTAATTTATTGCATTGATCTATTTTAATTAATATAATTGTTATAATCAGTGTACCTGCGGAGCATCGTGGCTCTTCTTGCTGAAGTTCTGTATGAATTCCACTAGTCCATGAACCACCAACTTCACAGCCAGCATCACACTTTCCAGCTCCTCCCATGATGGTGCCGGGGCATCTGCAAACAGATCGACAACACAGTCTGTTCAGAAGAGAGTCTGGTCACTGTGCAAAGTCTCAAAAACCTCAATAGATTTGACTGTGGATTTGACATAATTGAGATTGTAGTGTAAAACGCTCTAGCTGGTGTACTTTTTGGAGGAGCGTCTGCAGCCATGCTAGCAGCTCTGTGAGGCTGTACTTAAGCACAGTGCTTTGAGCTAAACACTAACATTATGCCAACATGCTCACGACGACATGCTGATGTTGCAGATGTCATGTTTGCGGTCTTCACGATCCTAGTTTAGCATGTTAGCATGCTAACATTAGGTAACGCTGATGGAAATGCCATTCGTTTTGCATGTATTTGGTCATAAACCAGTGCTGGACACATTTAACATGTTACCAGAGGGGTCACATGACAAGGGACCCGTTGTCATGGCAATCCATCCAAGTGAAACCAAGTTAAGTCAAGACTCCAAAAAACTAAATATATTTCCGAGTGCCATAATATTTGTAACCGTTGTTGTTCTGCTTCAACACACAGGATCAATCAGTAGTTTTAATCTTCTCTTTTGTGCTTTTTTTAATTGCATTTTGGTATGCGAGAGCCACAGCTTGCCTATTTGCTTCACTTTTCAATCTCATTAATCTTTGTGGAACAGGACAAGCCCAGGACAAGTGTGAGTCATTCAGACTCATTGGCATTCATGCAGATGAATACTGTGAAACAAACTGACGCACCTGGGTTGTGGTCGATGTTGGCGAGTAGCTCTAGATGTGGTCTAAGGCTTGTGAGGTTGGCGGGGTCTCCTGTCCTCTGCAGAACGATCGTCAGCTCCTGAACGCTCTTTGCAAACGACTCTGGAGACTGCAACTGGAGCAGAAGACAGAAGAGGAGAGTGAGTCTTTAAAAGAAAATAAAGAATAGATGAATTTGTCCTGTGCTTCTGTTCTCCAGAGGCTTGTTATGCCCAATGTGTGAACATTAAAAAGTGAGTTCATCAATAATGATGAGTGGAATGAAAGCCTGTTACTAATGACGGGCATATGCATCACACCGGTACCTTGTCAATAATAGACTGCATATGTGACTTGTGGACCAGGTCTCCGTACAGCAGAGAAGACCACTGCTCGGGTGAAATTCGTAGGCCCGCCTCCATGGCAATGTGGACGATCTGAGCATCATGTTCTCTCCGGAGAGCCTCATATGTTCGAAATTCTTCTTTCAGCTGCATCAGTGAGGAGTCTTCATCCCGCTTAGTGACCTGACAGACGGTGGAGGGAGAGAGAATAAGAAGGAGGGAGAACCAAGACGAGGAAAGCAAAGAGGGTATGGGCGCATTGTTACTTTTTTGTAAGACTTTTGTCCTTGATACGAAACGAATGAAAAAACAATCATTCATCCTCCCTCTTACATGAAACTTCACTTCTTGTTAATCCCATCCAAGAAAGTTGTCAGTAGATTTTTGGATTTCAGCTGGCATGAAATTCTATTTATTTAATTTGAATTCTATTTAAGAATTGATTGTCCAGGGATGATTCATGTTTGTGTGTATAGGCTGAAACTCTCAGTGTTATCTGAGAGTGTTTAGTTATAATGTACCTTTCAAAAACGCTGCATAACTTGTTTCTATTTTGCCTTCAGTGTGTATTTCATTGCAGCGTTTCCAGTGAAACCGGAGTCGCTAATGGGATAATACAATTTCAGGGTTACATATTCCTTTAAAATAAAACTGTATTTTGATATGGGAAGCCAAGTGTCATATTTGCAATTTTCCAATGAAATGTAACCCAATGTATCGAGTTGTCAGTTTGCCGGTGTGTGGCGTCTTCAGACTCATAAATTAAAATTCAGATCAGACAAAGGGATTTCCCCCAGTTCAGAATCTGCCCTATGAGTCATCATCATAAGACACCAACACACACACCACACACACACACACATCCAGCAACTGCATCACTTACAAATCTGACAAGTTTAACAGTCAAAATTACAACCGAAAGAATCAGATTTCATTACTGCTGTCCATCCTCTGTCTGCTTTGTTACTGTTCCTGCACTCTCACCCATCTTTCTCTGCATTTCTGAGCTCTCTGTCTCTGTCCTGCAAGGCGGGGCAACAAGGGCAAATATAGACTGCTGTTCCATCAGGAGCATTTCTGTCCGACCAGCAATGTCTGTCATCAAATAACAGGCACAGAAATACACACACGCATCTCATTATAGATATGACTTGTATGCAATATAATATATTAGTAGTATGGGCAACCCATTTAGCCAGTTATAATACCTCAATGTCAGACAGGCTCATGTTAAGTTGGAGCTTAACCTACAGTTGAAAAGGTTTTTATGTCTTTAATATATTTTGATGTATTAAGTGAAACACATTATACCTAAACTGACAGGAATAACACATTTGTAAAATACCTTTACAACTGCTGACATAAATAAAGGAATTAATTTGGAGCACTATCTCTGCAGTAAAGGAATATGTGGCGGTCTATTTAAATACCCTTCTTTTAATCAGGTCAATTGTTATGTCTTGGGTTCTTGGGACAGCAGCAAACTGAGGTTATTTTGTTCAGTTTGACGTAGATTACATTCAAAGATGTTTTTTTAGATAAAGTATTTTATTAGTGCAGCTTGCTCACATGACCTAGCATGTGCATATTGATGTGTTTGATGTGTGTTTATGCTTATTCATGTTGCGTGCACCTTGAAGCAGGAGGCCCTGTAGAGAAGCTGCACCACGTGTCCTATGCTGGTTTTGGACGCCTGGGGGAACCGAGCCTCGAGCTTTTGGACCACGAACAAAACCAACACCTTCCTGGACAAAGCTGAGCCATCCTCCAGAGCCAGTAAAACTAGCTTCAGAGCATCTTCCTGCATAGCTGATGAGGGAGAGATGGAGGGGGGATGTGGGTGTACGGCGGATGACAGCAAGAGGTGAGAATGGTGGGAGGATGGAAGAACACAATGCATGTTTTAATTGACAAATCAAACAAACAAATCTATTTCTAACACATAGAGGTTCTTGGAGCCAGGTGTCCTCAGACTTTCAGACTCTTTCTGTTATCATGATGAGAAACAGTTTCCCAGTCAGAATCTGCCCTATGAGTAATCATCACAGGACACCGGGTACCAGAACCATCAGTCAGTTTGATGAGGCAATCTGAATAGGCAATTTACAAGGTAACTTCTGCACACACTGGGCCATATTCACCAAAGGTTCTTAATAAGAAAGTTATGACATTCACCACTGTTTTCTAATGTGGGATTTGTTCTTTGGTAAGAACAGAATCCACGCACATTTGAGTGTTTACATGTTATTCGTTATTTTCTTTTATTATTTCAATTTATAACAATATTTTTAGTTAGCATGTAAGTTAATAAAGGGTGTGTTGGTTTGTCTGTAACATTTAGATTGATTTACAATGTGTATAGCTCTTCTCTGTAGCATTAACATTGTATTAGTGTTGGTTTTGCTGATTTCCAAATATCATAAACGTTGGTCCGGTGCTCTACTCTCTTTAGACTATCGTTTGAGCATTCTTAACTTTATGCTCAACTTTTCCTTTCATGTTCTGTGTGTGCACACGGCCCTGCAGTCACATAGCCTTTTGTGTGGATTAGCAGGGTGTTCACCTGCGAAGTAGAATCAACTGGCACACACCTTCTATTTACGAGGACAATGGGATTACTAATAGCACAGGTACGAACAACTCTGCGGTTTAAGAACCCGTTGTAAATCAGACGTAGACTTTTCTTCGGACTTTTAAGATAAGATAAAATAAGATAATCCTTTATTAGTCCCGCAGTGGGGAAATTACAGGATTACAGCAGCCTTGCTCACAAGTGAATAAAAGAATAATACAATAATACAATAGAAACAAGTAATATAAATAAATATAAGCAGTAAAACAGTAGAGAAGAATATTAATATACAGACTGAATAGAAAGTACTATCGTACTTGAAAACCAAGATTTTGTTGAATAAGGCCATTGTACAGTCAGCTGAAAGGCAACTAATTCCTTTAAATGTACACGTCAAACTGCTAAAAATAAACTCAAATAATTGCATAAAACCAACAGGCTTACAGCAATAGCAGCAATAAGGGCAAGATGGCACTTCATTGTTCTTAAACTTACTTTACTAATGCAAGTCTCCCTCAGATCTACAAAACAAAGACATGTGTGGAATCTGCCTAAAAAATACATTCAAATGTCTTAGAAATCACATGTATTGATTCCCTCATACATCTCTGTGTTTGTGCCTTGGAGCACAACGTTGATATCACTGATATGTGCGTGTCGTATGCCATTCACACCTACCAGGTCCCAGGAACTGGCAGCCCCGCGCCCTCACCGCTGCCCACAGGTTGGCAGAGAGCTGCTGTGGGTTCTGGTGCTGCAGGATGAGCTCGGTTACGGTTCGTTCCCCCAGCGACCGGCCCGCCCGCACCGCCCGCACACGGCCCTCTTCCTCCACCAGCTGGCAGTTCACCAAGGTCACCAGCTTCCTCTGCATCGGCCGACTGAGCACGCTTGGACTCAGAGTCGCCACACCTGCAAAAAGTGACAAAAGAGTGTGGAACATTTACTTTAGTTTGCAGGCTTTGTGTATTTAATTGATTTTGTCTTAATTCAACTCTGTTAAAGTATTTCATAATCCGCTATGTATGTGGGATTTACAAGCCTCTTAATGGAAAGATGAGCATTGAAAGGTTCGCCGTGCATCTAATCTCCAACCAATGGTTTGTGCGTCTTAGGGAACCAGAGCATGACAAAGTCAAATCTAATTTGCCAAAAAGATTGAATGCTGCCAGAATTGGCTGAATAAACAAGCGGAAACTGCTTGTCATTTCAGGGAGGTCAATCTTTCTTAAGCGAAGAGATGCATTTTCCCACAGTGCCATAAAAGTACAGCTTTCAGGCGCCATGTGAAGTGTGAGAAGCGTGAATGCCAAGTTGCACAGGCAGCTCAACGGCAGCCCACGCACGTATGAAAAGCTTCATTCTCTTTCACAGATGCCCACAGATTAAAAAATCAAGAAAATGTACCAGCAAAAACTCAAAAACAGACATGCACACAAACCTTTTGCTCCGCTAATAGGTTTCAGGTAGAGAGCCAGCTCTTCTACGCACACCTTGCACGCCTCGTAGTTCTCAACTTCTGCTGCGCTGCTCAGGCTCACCTGTTGCACATCTGGAACCTAAGAGACACACATCATGAGCACACACAGGACACAGACACACATAAAGCTTTCACTCAATCCCGCCTTCTGCCTTCCCGACTCACCTGAGCTCCGACCAGCTGCAGCAGGGCACAGTTGACCGGCAGCAGGTCGATATCGGTGCTGATTGGCGTCTGGTCGAAGGGGCAGGCCTTGCGGTGCAGTTTGTGGAGGCAGGTCTTACACACCGTGTGGGAGCAGCCCAGGCTGATGGGCTGGTGGCCGCTGCTGTCAAACTCATTGTAGCAGATGGGGCAGGACAGAAACTCTGTCCACTGGGCCGCCTGCACTGGCATCCTGCCACCACACCACCGAGGGAGGCGTCGCCGAGCTCAGGGGGAATGCATGCCAACGAGCCCCGAAGCAGCTCCTGCTTGCCAGTGCCGACGATGACTACGAGGAACGGGACATAAAGTTAAGCAGTGGTTTAGTAAAGACACATGTTGACAGTTTTGCGCTAGAGCTGCAACTAAGAATGTTTATTACTGATTTGTCGACAGACAGTTTATTACTTCATTAATCGACTAATTGTTTCAGGATTAACAATAAACAATAAAGTACTTTAGATAACATCAACTATAGCTACACCACAAAATAAACAATATTACACTCTTAAGGATTTGCACTCAACAGGAGTGAATAAAAAATACTAAATGTAGAATAATGTGTTATAGTTAACATCCACAGTTATAAAGAATATTATGGTAGTTTTGTTACAGGGCCCATTAGAGTTAAGTATGTGCATATGCACTCTGTATATATAATCAGCTGCTTGCCATAAAATATTGTCAACAGTGCAGTTTGCTGTGATGTAATGCCAAGTGATCTACATTAGAAAATATGTATTATTTATACAAGTTGTAAGAGCTAACAGACCTAACAGTCCAACAAATTAAAGAGCAGCATAAATGTAATTAAGTTGAGTCTACTCAGTTAGTACACAGGCAATCTCCAGCCACTCTCGCCATAAAGTCATAGATTTATTTAATGTGGGCAATAAAACCACTCTCACCTAAAAGAAGTAGTTGCCAAAATCTCAACATATATTGCATTAAAAGGCCTTGCTGTGAATGTGCCAGTATTAAGTTCAGGTCTATATCTCACTCACCTCATTACCAACACGGACTGGACATTATTTAAACAACACCACCAAATATCACAGTAACAATCAAAGTAAGTTGAAAAACCAAATGTATTTAATATCAATACATTCATAAAATTAAATAACAGTAAACCAAACTATTTGAGAGGTGTTTTCTTTGCGAGACTGCAAAAGATAAAATATTATTCAAGAATACTGTGACAATTGGTTAAAAAACAAAGGTCCACCATTAAGTACGGAGTATTAATTTAAGAGCGACACCAGTCCTGAAGTGTCATCTTAGCTTCCACTTCCTGCTCTTAGAGACAACCTATCTCTTCTCTAATGAAGACTGAGCTCACACGCTGAATCATAAGAATACTGAATAAGCGTTCCCGGACAACTGATACACATGGACAGGATCTGTAGGATGAGACGGATAAAGCTGAATCATAACAGCATCTGGTTTCAGGGAACGTTTGTAGGGGAAAATGTTTGTTTATGCCAAATATTCCTAAACAAGCTGAATATAAAGACATGTGACACTACTTATTTAGAGCTTGTTTAGCGCAGAATCAAAAGGGAAACAAATCATTACTCTTGTTAGTGCAGGATCTGTTATTTTCCGCAGGTAATAATTTTACTTTAGTTAACTTATCGTTCTATTTTATGACCTAAGCAATGCTTTATTTTAGATCTGATCTTTTATTGAAAGTCATTTTGTAGATTCCCCCAAAAGCTGGACAATTATTTCTCAGGTATTCAGATCCTCCTTGAATTGCAAAAATAGATTATGTGTATTTTAAATTGTAATTCTAAGGACTGCAGAGATGTTGAGAAGCAAAGTGAAGAGGTAAAAAGTAAAAGATTGAGCCAGACTGACAGAACCAATGTACATATACACAAGTTGACATCATAAGATCTAAATCAGCTCCCTTCATGCTGTACCTTGATTTTGAACTTTCTGAGTTCTAGTCACTTTGTAATTTTTTTTAAACATTTCATACAGGCAAAGGGTTCCTCTTCTTACACAACAGTGCAGGATAACACGATATGTTCTACAACCGCTTGTGTTCCGTCTGTTATTTGATGAATCAACCCATTAACTAAAAGGAAAACCTGACATAAAATGCATGCAAACATAAAAGAAATCCTTCTGTCTCCATTATGCGAAGTGTTTCAGACACCGCATGCAGACATCAGCACCTGTTGCTTTTAGTCTGTTGCATCTGTTCAAACTGCCCACCATAATAGCAGCTGGTGCCCTCACAAAACAGGTGCCACAATAATCTGAACAAAAATCTATTCAAATGGGTTTAGAGATACAGTAAAATACCCCCCCTACACACACACACACACACGCACACACACACACGCACACACACACACACACACACACACACAAAGTACAAAGTACTTATAAAGGAGATTATAGAGAACAAAGCAACTCAACTTTACGTTTTTGTGTGTGTGTCACTCTCTTTCTCTTTGTACACGTCTGTAAAAGTTATGACAAAGTTTTATAGAAATTGTCTGAGCGTGAAAAACAACGTTTGTGCCAAATAAATAAAGTATCGTTACAGAGTGAACATGCTCCATGTATCAGTCCAATGGAAAGAGAAAGTGGAAATGTGCACTTTACGCATGCCACGTAGGCCTCAATAAGCAACAAATACACCCAGCATGCATTTGAATGTGATTAAAATCATAATACGTGGCAGTTAATATTGCCTGCAGTTAATATACGCACCTCCCGCAGAGCACGGTCCCCGAGGAAACCCCCCTGGCCGCGTGGACAGCTCCTCTCTGTCCTCGCGCGTCATTTTTCCTTCTGCGAGGAGCCCAAATGTAACACCGATTACGGGCCATTGCTCACGTGATGAAACAGCTTCAGTGGCGAGTTTAGAGGCGATGTAAGCATGGAGTTGTATCTTGGCGCTTGAGCCTGAATAAAAGTTCCTTTCTCGGTGTGGAGAGATTAGGGAGTGGTGTAAAAACTCTGGGGGCAACTGGCTGTAGTCACGTTGGCAGCCACCTGTTCCTGCTCTGAGCAACTGCTACACCCTGTTTTTTTATAGACCTGGCAGTCTCTGGCAGAATACAGGTCTGCCCTGTCTCTCTGTGCAGAAATGATTCCTGCACACATGGCTGGATACAAGCTTGTGCGCTGTCACACCACAATTAAATTCATGATATGCACACGGGGAGTCCATAATATTATGATGTACACAATACTCCCATTACGTGCATGAATGGATCACTTCTTGTGTATGTGCAGGCACAGAAAGCCCACATGAATAAATCTGGTCTTGTGACAGGGGGGGAGAAGTGGGCGTGTTGTGTTGCCACAGGAGACCTAAAATGAGGAAATCCACCTGTGAGCTCACTTTTTATTTCTCCAAACAGTGGTTTGTAGTGTAAGTCGCAGCACATTCAGTGTCCACCTTTAAGAGCTAAGTATCGCTAAAATGTGTGAAAGAAGGCTCGGTAGACCTAACTAAGCCGTAAAGTGGTTTGTTGAGCTACTGAGCAGAGGAAGAGAAGTACATTGCGTCCTTACAGCCAACAGTTGGCGAGCTATCATCTGGGACAGCGAGTCCTCACTCTGTGTGGGGGAGGGCATCTGGAGTTCCCCTTGGCATGTCTCACAGAGAAGGAGAGACCGAAAGAAAAAAAATGTTTTGAGAGAGTGTTTTACAGAACAGTGAGGTTGGCCCAGCTTCAGTTTTCAAGGGTCATAATCAGTTTGGAATTTGTTTTAGATTTGTGATGAGACCTCCTGTTGAGTAACTTAAGGGTAAAGGTTGATGTTCTCACATTGCCAGCGAAAGGTTGGATAGAAATAAATCAGGTGGAGTCATGCTGGTCCAGGCTACGGCCCTTACAGGGAAACATCTTTCACACGGTTGTTGTGCACAATAACACAGCTTTCATTCGCATGCCGTTAGCATGCAGCTCGTTAGCTTGAGTCCTTGTCATGTCTGTTTCCCATAGAAACAGGGACTTTGAAAACAGCAACGCAACTGAAATGGAGAGCAGAAGGAAACACAATACAGCAGCCGGCCTTTAAGAGGCTCATCCACGTGGTGCACACCCTCAAGAGGGTATGGTTACGGTTGGAGTAATGTATTAAGCTGTTGTGATGTGTTTGACCAACTGACATCATACATTAGCTCTGACAGCTTTAAGTTCGAGGCCTCGTCATGCGCTATTAATCAAAGACACATTCTGACATGAGGATCTGTGTTTCATGCCATCCCCTCTTTCTCTCTCCTGCCAATCTCGATTATCAACTACCAAATAAAGACAAGGAAATGTCAATTAAATGACCTGAAAGGTAGACGTTTGACCAGTTTATGGATCCACAACAAGCAGTAGCAGCAATAAGGGATGAGCTGTCTCAGGGTGCTTGAGCAAGCGCTGCGTCATCTGGGGGACAAACAGTCATGCTTGTAGTGTCCCAAAACTGTTCTGCCACACACACACACACACAAATAGGAACTAATAAATGGATACATAGACATACACACACCGCCACAGAACATGAGGGGGACCTGAAGAAAAGGAATCTGAAGTAATATGAGGACTCCTTCTCACTGTCACCGTGAGACCTGAATTAGAACATTCTATTTTGTGTGTGTGTGTGTGTGTGTGTGTGTGTGTGTGTGTGTGTGTGTGTGTGTGTGTGTGTGTGTGTGTGTGTGTGCGCGTGTGTGTGTGTGAGAGAGAGAGTGCGTAAGAAGGTGCACATAACTGTTTGTGATGTCAGTGGATCAGTAAACCCAGGGTGGCGTTTCCAGCAAAGACACAGATCTATGAAATATTGACTATGTTCATACTGCAAGCCTTCCTGCTCAGATCGGATTTTTTGGTTTGGCTGTTCACATTATATGTGGCCAATATCAGATCCCGGTGTGAACTGCATGGTCACAGTCCTGAACCAACTCACATGTGCAAAAGACCAACAATAAAAGGCGTCCCACGAAGTAAACAAGGAGGCCATAAAGTCAAAGTGCACTGTTTCATTTATGAATGGATGTGCAGTGGAAACCAACTACTTTATGACCAGCTGATAGCGATCATCTCCATCAAAGCTGTCTTCCATGTCGGTATTTACAGAGGGACTCCTGCAAGCGCATGATTGTGACAAATGTTGATTGTAGACTGATGTAAAAGTCGTTAGAACTCTGATACTGAAAAAATCCGACTTGTATCTGATTTAGGACCATATTAAAGAATTAAAACGATAAAATTTAATTAAATTTTTTGCGAAAAATAAAACAGATCTGTGTCACATATATCTGATCTGGGCAACTTTTGCCTGCAGTCTGAATGTAGCGATATTCACAAAAACTCCACAATAACTGAGTAACTATCACTGAAGAAGTCATCAGCACAAAAAAAAGGTCTCATTTAAAAATGAAAAACATTACTACTGCAATATAGTCATTTTGAGAAATATGTGTGCTCACTCAAACTGTTTTAATGAGACTGTATTCCAAAATGTTTTAATATTTGTAATGATTCACTTTTTGTGTTCATGACCTTTTAAATCCAACCTAAATATGTCTTGCATATCCCTCTACATAAAGTTTAACTCAATTAGAGCCTTCAACACCGCCTTCAGGGAACAACTTTGTGGTTAATGCACAGAAAAACTGAAACTTCAAACCCACCACATTTGTGAGAAAACATATACTGAAACACTCTTTTATAACTCTTTTATAGTTAGTAAGTCAAGCAAGCTAAGGAGACTTCAAATTGAGTCAGATAAAGCATTACTATAGACAAGAAAGTGAAACAAATGTAATCGGATTGTGTTTACAGGCACAAAACCTCTACAGAGCTTACTGGCTTTAAAGTGAAAGCAATACTTGTAACCACAAGTAAATTATGGCGGTTCAACTTTAACACTGATGATGCTTGTTCATCGACTGGTAAACACACTCCAGTAGACCGTACACTGGAAGTAACAAAACGCTGATGCACATGCAGTCTGCAGTGACAAATCATATCATATTTTGGCATCATCGTACACATCATTTTGAATTGTGTTTTTGTGTGGCAGCTCAAGGTTATGATGCTGCAAGAGCAGACCGTTTTTGTTCCATTATTCAGTACGGGAATACTACAGTTGTTTTCATGTCTGCTCACTTGTTTTTGAGTGTGCAGTGGGGGTATGTGGGTCTGTGTGATTATTTATTAATTAGGCCTGTCATCACAGTGTGTAGGCAGGGCAACCATACAGCTCACAAGCTGCTGTGTTATCCAGCACGTAAAAGAGAGGCCTACTCTACACCTGTGAGATATGGCTGCAGTAACAGGAGCATCCAAGAGTTAAGCCATCTTAGTTTGTTGCAGCCTTGGTTAATATTGTTAGAGTATCAGGTTGCTTCCTGTTGCAAATCAGCAGAGTAACCTCCAGCGTGACGGGCTGATGCACACTGAACTCAGAGCTGCGTTTCAGACTGAAGGCTACAGTCAAACATATGCAACAATTTGAACTTGGAAACAGCTCTGCTAAAGCTCAGGAGTCACTTTGAGAGAAAAAGTGATAAATAAATAAATAAATACCACAATCCATATCAGCACGCTTGGAGTAACATAAACTAGTCTCCACCATTGCAGCAGCATTATCAATTTCATGTTGCTTTTCAACATGCAATGAGTGCCTTACATCTTTCCAGAAAACCCTGCTTTGCACCCGCATGGCTATGAACGATGGGCCCATCATTTTAATACAACCAGCCTTCATATAAAATCCCATTTGCACCAGTTGCAGGAATTGATGATGAGCTGGTGACCAAATAGTTCCAGGTCTAATAATAGCATTTCTGAAATCTGCTGCTAGTGATCCCTCATTTTTTAAGAAAGGAAAACGACAAATAAAAAATAAAAACAGTGCTAGTCTGACATTGAAATGTCAAAGGCTTTGCACACAACAAACACAATCTCGATTTGAAGAGCAGGAGAAAGTAGCGCGCACCTCTGGATAAGTCACTTACCTCACTCACTACACCATGAGCGCCAGCATAAACATATTCATCCACAGAAGCGCATCAAAATAATACCCAAAAAATCTTCATCAGTTGCAAAACAACCGCAGCAGGCAGCCCAGGGAAATAATTCTGCACGCGAGAGCGATCCGGCTCTGCATTTCAGCGCATCAGAGGCAGGTCTCTCGGTCCGGTTTGGATCCTCTGCCCCCCTTCTCCATAGTACATAACGGACGCGTTTACTCAGGTACGGCGAGCCACACACTCTCGGTCTGACAACCCGAGGCTGGGAGGAGATGGTGGTATCGCTCCGCCGGTGATGGTGCCTGAACTGCGCCTCATCAGACTCACGACGGAGCTGCACGAGCGGCTCTCCGCTGTGCCGCTATCCGCGTCTCGCTTATACCGACACGCGGTTCCGTTCTCCCTCCGACGGTTCAACAAAAATGCTTGTGCGTAATTGTTGGAGGGGCACTATTTTAATGTTGTGAGCAAGGATAAAAAGATGTAAAGGGGCAAGCCGGAACAAGCCGCTTTTCGAGGCGTGGGCTGTCTGGTTTTAAAGGAACAGACCGGCGGAGGATGCGCTTCGACAAGTGCGCCTGTCGAGAGGGAGTTCACACACATACACGCAATTCACACTCGTTTGGTTGTACTCTGCGTTTAGAGAAGTGGAGGAGAGATGCCTGAACTCAATTCGTCTTCCCCATTATTTATAATGTTTACTCTAAAACGAGCTAACCATATTCATATACGTGTTTAATTACCTCCAAGTCTTTGCAAAGGCTTAATTAACACACCCAACAAATGCATTTTAAATCATAGTTATTAGTATTAGGCTGTTATTACATTTGATCGTAACTAAAGTCAGTCTTCTGTGAATTTATTTAAATGTATTATTATGCAAAATTCAGTTATTTTACATTGAGAGCGGCTTTGCATATCTACCGTATGGCTACTGGTTGATACAACACTGGAATATGTGGCTGAACATGGCCTACTGAGGTTAATACATGAGTTGGATAGCCTTGTACATAATAATGGAGTTAATCTGGCATCTCAGATATTTGTCTGTGGCCATGTGACTTTACTTCCAGTGTTTAAAATGTAATTGACCCGTTGTCAGGAGAAGGGAGCCGACAGTGAGTAGGGAGACATGATGTGTTTCTGCACAGATGATGACTATTAGTCCGATTTGCTTCTGGTTGAATCTTGTACTTTGAATGTCGCAATTGATTGGTGCTGCTCTTTAGCTTCAGAGAAATATCAAACAAAAGCACATTTTACTATATTATTTGAAGCTTTATTATAGTTCTGCAGAGAGCAATGCCATATTTTTCAGGAATTACCTCACACAGTTACTTCCATTCACATCTGTACAACTACAGTCTGGTCTGGTGGCCACTGAGGAGCTTTACAGCTCTCCTGGAGCAGTTGGGGGTTGAGGGCATTTCAGCAGTGGTTAATGAAGAAGGGGCAGGTGCTGCTCCCTCATCTTCATGCTCCTTTCTTGTGACACATCTTGACAACTTCTTTCAACTTCATCTTTCCCACCGACATCATTGTAAATAGGTCATGCAGTATACTTAATGGTTTTAATTATCATAAGAACACATTTACTTGTGTCACTCTTTTCATCCCTGTCTCTGTATCTACTGCTCCTCCATCTTCCCCAAATGTGAGGGGGGCCTTCACCCCCCTCACATTTTACCTCTCAGTCTCTCATTCATAATGGAGCTGCCCATAATGCCCCACTTACTGTGTGGGCATGCAGTCCATGCCCACATAGACATGCATGTGCATGTGCTAACTATTCTGGTAAAGGGGATATACATGCTTTGGTATATCTTTCTCTATATTTATGTGTATTCTCTGGCTTCCTTAGTCACACAAACACACATTCTCACATTTTAAGTTCGGTACTGTTCACACACCTCATGCGTTAATTGGTTTGCCCACAGACAAAATGGCAAACCGGTTGAACCTCAAATGCTCCGAGGCAACAACTATTGCATCCACTAAGATGAGCGACGATTACATTTCAGGGCCGAAAGAGAAAGGGCGCTATGGAAGGGGTAAGAATGGAGCAAGAGAGCATGGAAACCCTCTCCGCCATGCGGGAGAACCCACTCATTTATAGTGTAATGCTCAGCGAGCTGCACAACATTTCAGTCGAGGCAAATGGTGAAGCGATGGGTGAACCCCAGCAAGCAGTATTCAGGATTCAGTATATCTGGAAAGTTCAGGAAAGAAACAGTCTGTTCAAACTTCGAAAGTATTTTATTTCTTTTATCAAAGAAATCATTTTCTCTAGAATTTGTTGCAGTAATTAAAGCAGTGTTAACTTATTCACTGTATAATTTCCAATCTAAAACTGTCTCTTATAGTTAAATCTGCATGGCTTATCTTCTTGGTAAAGCAGAAAAATCTCGCAGATGGGAACAGAGACACACACTTAGTTGGCTGTACAACCTGTAAAATGCAGGAGCACTCTGAAAGGTGTTTGAAACGATGCCCAACTCAACCCATTATGAGATTGTATTCAATATTATACATGGCAGATGATATAGCATAATGGAATCTGTACATGCTACATCACTTAATTCAATGTATTAAACAGGCATAAATCAGGATAACACTGCAGAAGGCACAGGAGAACATGTACTTCTTTCCATTAGCCAGATGTCACAGGGCAAATGCATTAACTACTTGATTTGGAGACGCTGATGTAGCATAAAGTGAGATCATCTGTACTTTGAGATTTTTCTAAATCATTTTCTAAATTATTACCCTGCTTCTTGATAAACCTTATTTAGCATGTTCCCAAAGTGATATAGATCTACCAACTATACATAACATTAATGACACTTATGCCATAACTGCTCATCTATCATCAGTGCACAGTCTCCTCATGCATATTTTACCATCTCTTACCATGAATGTCCTTCAGGTGGCGCCTGAGGCCTTACTTGTGTTGGAACAGCACAGCACAGCACAGTATTTACACTTATGATGCTTATCCCCTGTGTGCAGATTGAAGTGGTCTTGCAGCATGGCCTTTTGGGAAAATGTCTTGTGGCACAGCGGGCATCGAAAAGGCTTGACCCCAGTGTGGACGCGTATGTGGCGGGCCAGGTGAATCCTCTGGGGAAAGCCTTTCCCACAGACCAAACACAAGTACCGCCTGTGCTGCTTCAGGTGGCCCACGTAGCTCTCCAGGTGCTGGAAGACTCTGTCACACCTCCTGCACAGGTACGGCCTCTGGATCATTGTGCTGTCTGAGCCCTCTGTCAGCTCATCTCCAGAGCAGTGAGTCTTTGGCAGATGTGCTCCAGAGAGGCAAAGCAGATGGGAGTCCATCAGTTTGCCACATTCTTGCAGTTGAGCTTCCTGCAAGAACAATTCTTCCTCTTTGCTTTGCTCTCCCTCTACTTCCTCCTCTTGGTTCTGGGAACTGTCCACCAATGTTTCGCATTGAGCAGAACTTCCTCTGGTTGTGGGTGATGTATGATCTTGGAAAGCTGTAGGAAAGTGTAGCTGGCATCTTAGAGCACCTGTTATGTGGTGTACTTGATAGGGTGGCTTGTTTGGGTTAACAGGGTGCATGTCTCCTTCTTCCTCTGACTTCAGGCTATCTAGACAGCATGCTGCATTGTCAGATAACTCTATTTGAGCTATAACCAGCGCCCTATTATTATTATTATCTTTGACCCCCCTCGGTCCATGACCATCCATCTTGGCTCCTTGAAAAGACCTGGACTTGGACTGAATCAAAACCGCCTCTTCTTCCTCCGTACTTGCTTCCTGGATGCTGATGCTGGGCTGGGCTGCATCCCTTTCCTCCTGATTTCTGAAGCTGGTACTTGGCTGATGGTCGCTGTCTGGCAGCTGGCTGTCCTTCTCCTCTAAATGTCTTTCCAGTTTCAAAAAAGCCAGTGTGGGCCCGAGGTACTGCGAGATAGCCTGGGAACACCTCTCCTCCACCTGACTCATCTGGAGCGCACTGGCGGCAGTCAGGTAGCTCACCAGGTCTCTCAGAGGGACCTACAATAAAATATATTTAATGAAAAACAAGGACAAGAGTTAAATAATAAAGAAAAGTTAGGATTCACACCAAACGCCCACTTTGTGCACATAAAACATACAAAAACAGAACTAGACCCAAGGAGCAATCATCTATAACTTTCATATCACACTCTTTTGTTGTTGTAACAGTTTGTTCCCTATTTCTGTTTTGATGTTATTCATTCTGACCCTCTGCAGTGATCTCGATCACAGTACAAGACCCGCTGTAAAATAGTTTATAACTGGCATAGATTTGTACGGGAGTGTTCAGGGAAGCAATAATTATATTGCACCTCTAAGAGCCCGGTGTAGCATGACAGGAGAAGTCTCTTGCCAACCTCCACACGAGAAACTACACCCACGCTCAGCTTGGCCCGGCCTTCGTGGAGCAGGAATTGGTCACGTAAGAAGTCTGAGGACGCTGCAAGCACCGCTCTGTGGCCGTGGAAGTGGAGAGGCTGAACAGCGGTGCCTTGTGGACCCCCGAGGAGGAGTGTGATATCACAGAAGCGCTGCTCCTCCCTGAGAGCGTTGATTTTGCTGAGGATGGAGTCACCGTGGGTGGGGAAACGAAACCGTAGGGTGTCAGAGGAGCTCGGCATGATGGTCTGTGTGGATTCAAATGAATATTTGGTTAACAGTTTGTCAGAGGTCAAATACAGAAAATGTGTGAGCTTTCCACTAAACTAATCTGCTTTTTCAAATATGTTGTGGGCCTTTTCTGCTGCTTCTAGTGCGAGTACATTTTGGAAAATTAAGTGTGATAAAAGTTTTAATAAAAACTATGCTCGAGGCCCACTGATTCACAGCCAAATCGCAATTTCCACATCCTATCATCATTAAGCTGGGATAGTTTTGTTCCGCAATAAAGCAATGCACCACAGTCAGTAAAATACAGAGAGATCACACATTGACGTGATGATCCAGCCCCACCTTTTACTGCAGACGCGTCCCGTGATGAAGGATCCAGCGGACTGAAAACCACAATGAACTTAAAGAGAACAGTAAGTCTCTATTCGCCTGATAGTTCAACCTCAATCCCTGACAAAGGCGTTAATGGGCAAAGCAGGCAGACGGATGAGATGCATCTTTCAGCGGTGAAGCAACATTATCATCAACGACGTCATTCCGTCTTCCTCCAGCTTTCTGCTGAGACAGCAGTGTGTGTGTGTGTGTGGGTTCTGCAGGAGCTTGTGAACAGATTAACCCCTTCAGCGGCTTTATTTCACCAGGGTTTGTTCAGAGGCACCGAAGGGTCCAGAGATGATACTGTGAACCAATACAGAGAGAATGTGCAAGCTGAAATAATGCAATTTAGTACACAAAATACTTGTATCTTGTTTTTTTTTGTACTGTGGACTACGTTTGCAATGTAATAGCGTTGACTGAATTGACTGATTGTCCATGTGGTAGATAAACATGTTTTACTAAAACTAAATAATCAGATTTCAAGACTAGAAATTACTTGAGCTAATACAATAAGTTAATGAACTTATAATAGCTATATGAGGCCTTGAGTAATTTTGTTTTTCACTCCATGGAGAGAGAATGAAGAGATGTTTTTCTCTCTGGAAATCAGGATAAACTGTACATTGTTATTTGTGGATTTCAAGTATAAGCTGAGTAAGGAGCCGTTACAAAGTGTTTAAGTTACACTGTGTATGATATGACATGTTATGAATTGGACGTTTATTTATATAAATGTAACTCATAACATGCTAATTCATAATTGATTCCTTACACACGCACATCAGTTAGCAATAAAGCTCAGGTTATAGAAACTGTCCATCTATTACCATGAGGTGGTTTCAAAATCAAGTATGACTTTTTCAAATGTCTTTTGAAAAAATTAACTGCTGCTCGTCTAAAGCCGTTAATTATGTTATTTGTCTTATATTGTTTCCCTGTGGGCCTTTTCGGAAGCCTGGTTTCTCACGGTATTTCATGTGGAATTTCTTTTTGAAAATCTGAAACATCTGTGGTGAACTGTGAAATATATTCCACTGCCTTCATTATTAACTGTAAATTCCAACGCTGATACAGTGGAGATGAGACTGAGGCCAGAGGTCCACAGGAACCTCCTGAAAAGAAACAGAAGTTGCCAGTGAGTCTTTTATCTACAATAACACACATGGTTTGACCACCTTTTCTCTTCTTTTCTCTTTGAGGCTAAACTCAAAATGTTGCCCTCTGTCACAAATATAGTGGTTGGTGTACAAAATACTGGATATATTTATTGAATTAATCCAAAAGATTGTTTGAGAGGACAATCATTAGTTGGATGTGCTAATGCAACTTGGGCCTCCTGTTTTCCAATCAATCCATAGTTGGCATTGTCAAACAGATCTGTAGGAATGACATGTTACATACTATAATAAGATGCTTGTATTAGGCTGTTTGAACTTCAGAGTTTTAGGTCAAACTTGACTCAAGTTCTCATGGATTGCTTTCAGTGCAGCCAGCTGTCCAATAAATCCAACAAACTATTCCAATAAAATAAAATGATGGCAAACCTTGTTTTGTGCTCATTTTAAATAAAAAGAGCATAGTTTCATAACAAGTCTCACCCCCAAGGAATTCCCAGGGAACAACAGTGTACTTTTCATGTAATGTTATCCAGATGCTCCGTTTTGATATAAAAATATCTGAACACAATAACAGAACATAACAATTGCAATTGGGGCTCAAAAAGTCAAAGTAACAGGCATTTCAAGAATCATACAGGTTTGCTGGTTTTGCAGTATATATATATATATATATATATATATATATATATATATATATATATATTTATATATATATATATATATATATATATATATATATATATATATATATATATATATATGTATGAATACATACATACATATATATGTATGTATTCAGTGGCAATGCATCAATATAAATATACTCCAGTAAAAGTAAAAGTCATGTTTGCAAAAGTGTTATTATGGAAATATTCTCAGGAATAATACTTAATAAGTGATTTTATTACTGTCTTATTACATATGTTATGTGTTATTAGTCTTTTCACGTTGTTGCTTGTTTTATACAATCATACCCATAACTCATATAAAGGTGGACTAAAAAAGTACAAGAAAGTTCCACATCAAATATAGCCTATAAAGGAGCATATAAGGGAAGTACTCAAGTAAAGTAAAGTACCGTGGCATTATACTCAGTTACAGTAGACTACTGAGCTCCTCACGGTGCACCACCGCCTTTGACTTTGACTTCTTCGGCTCTAATATTCATAACGCTTCCGCCTCAAACGCGGAAGAACGTCCGTCGGTCGGAGAGAGGCTGGACGTTTGGAGGCGTCCGGCTCCGCCCACCAGCATCACAGCGGCGGCATCTCTCGGGGAGCCTGCTGTGCTGTCACTGTGGTGGACTCACACGAACAGGGAGGAGACACTGAGAGTGAGTCAGGACACGAGTTCACAGTTGCGTTTTCCACCCCAAAACCCCCAAAAGCGTCACGTGAGCTCGGCGCACCGCGTAAAACGAGAAGAGTTCAGTAAACGACATGGACACCGTGGGGAAGACAGTGAACGGGGTTCACTCTGCTGGCAACTGACGTTGAGTCGTTCCCGTTAGGTCTGTGGATTACCGACCTGCGCGCACAGGTTGACTCTCTCTCTCTCTCTCTCTCTCTCTCTCTCTCTCTGCGCGTGAACCTCGGTGCTTTCCCATCGGCTCTTACAGTCAAAGACACGCAGGACTTCAGAGACAGACTTGTGTGGATTTTGGACAACTCAAGCAGCCACAGCAGCACACCAGGAGACAACAGGCAGAGTAAGTTGTGTGTGTGTGTGTGTGTGTGTGTGTGTGTGTGTGTGTGTGTGTGTGTGTGTGTGTGTGTGTGTGTGTGTGTGTGTGTGTGTGTGAATCTTGAATGGGATCATTGTTGTGTGATGAAAGTTCCTGTCAGCTGGTCTGTGCTGCTACACTGGAGATGAACAGTAAACTCTGGACTATACCTCACTTACTGTATGTAGCCCACTTATGTTTTTTATTCAGAAAGCGTTTTAACAAAAGACCTGATATTCATAACTTGAATTGATCTTGTGATGATCTTGAGGTATCAACCTGCTCAGTCAACAGGTGTGGTATTTCACGATAGGTTTGTATTTAGTTGCTTTATTCAGTACATCTACCTGAAGCTACTGGGATGTTTTTTCTAATATAATATTCCTGCAAGGTTCTTGTTGAAGAGGTTTTGAAAAGAGCCATGTCGATATCAGATATCTGAGGCCAATACTGAAATCGATATTTGAGAGTTTGAAAAAAATAGTGTGTTGGCCAATACTTATTTCTTCAACGTTAATGCGTAACATAAGCAATCATTTTTTAAATAAAGATCCCTTAAATTTGGAAATGAAAGAATCGGCAGTTCACTCTCGGACAAACTACGTAATAGAGACACTGTTATTACAATGTCTTGTTGCATAACGCTGATATTTATATTTTTATGATGAACTAATGTCAATGTATTGGCCTGAGAGTTGTTCAATCAACTTTAAGCTGATTTTGAAAACTGCAGCTTTTGGAGCCGTTCAATCGTATTGCATAATATCTGTCTGTGTGATCCAACCTACATCCTTGTAGTTGAATCAACTCCTGAAGTGATGAGGCCCAGAGTTTGTTAATAAGGTGCAGGAAAGGTGACTCCTCCATCCTTAAATCATATGCATTTGGCCAACTGGGTGTCCAAAATAAACTGTTAACTGAATGTAAATGTACAGTAGTTTGTTGATGCAGCTGTTACACGATTCATGAAGATAATTCGAGATAATCAATTTTTTAAAGCCAGGCTAGTTAATTCTTAGAGCAGTCAAGTCATTTTCCAGTTCAAGCTTCATAATGCTGGCTGTGCTCTCTGGTTTTGAGAAGGGAAGCAAGTGTTGTTTGAAATGTTTGAGTCATCCCCAACTAACAGAACCAACATGGATTCCTAAATTGACTGTTCGTCATGTTAAGGGGACTGCTGGTTCTTCAGTCAACATTTATCACAACAAGGCCACTTAGTAGTGTATCTATTTAGGGTAAGTGTCCTGTTTTCATATGTTTCTAAAAGCAAGTACATTTGTTCCTGAATTATAATTTTTTGTAAGTAGGCAGTGTTGATTAATTAGGTTATTTGTCAAAGCACGTGCAGCCGAATTGGCATTTTTGTTCAGGACTTTAGTTGGAGAACGTAATCCGTGTCAGATAGTTAAGGGGAAAGTACATCATTCTTGCAAGTATAATTCAGGTCACATAGAAAGATCGGCACTGTCAGCTGCTGTAATGAAGAAATGAAACGACGAGTTGGCTAATTTAAAATTGAACATGTAGCAGCAATAGAAAAGTTGCAGCCGCACATTTTTCCACGTCACAATGTCACAATGTTCAGTGTTAGTCTTTGTACTACCGGATCTCAGGGAGACTCACAGCTTTCATCTGAACCCAGAAGAATGAAAACATCCCACACTGTGATGTGGTTTGCATGACATGTGTAGCCTTGTGTTTCCCGGAGCATTGATTCATTTAGTGTTTGATGCATGCGAAGCCTAACTGACTTCATCATGACTCAAAACTCTTGCCAAAATAATTTCACAGTTATTAACTTCCAAAGCTGCCTGAAATCACAAGCATGTCATGTTTTTTTTTTTTTTTATCATTTGGGAAAGAAAGCAGGAAACCAAAGTGCAGTGTTTCTGCATGAACACACAGAGAAGAGACAGAATACACTGTGCAGCAGTAGCAGAACAAAAGATGTGTCATCCACTGTTTCATGTTGTGTTGATTTCAAATCATCACCACAGAAAGTAAGTGCACTGCTTAGATATGCTTTGCAGACCCGTTTGGGGAAGTGTAAGCCCACTGAAACAACTGCATGGTTGCATCAGTACATGTGAAATGAGTGAGGGCAAACTGAACTTTAGACACAACTGTGCTGTTAGTTCAGTGGAGATTGCATCCCACAGTCAAACACATGTTTTGGTAGACATTCCCGGCCTACCACGGTCTTCTTTTGATCAATTATTTATTAGCATTTGACAAAAGATAATAGGGGGAGGAGGATCACAAAGAGTCTGTGGTTAATTGTCAAAACATGATGAGGTATATGACAGACTAAAAACAATAAAAACAAGTTTCTAGAGCTTGATTTAAGAGCAAGGTTAGTAACACGCGATGATCTCCAGGCTACAATTGGTGGTGTAACACAATGCAAACAACACCACCTGCTATCTGAAGTCCCCACTCGGTCCATCATCACTGAGTCAGGAGTATCATCGAGTATTGTTTGGCTGAAGGTGCCACAAACAAACAAATCCGTCTCGGCACACAGTGAAGCCAGCGATCCCTTTCCTCCTTTAAGCAACAATAGGGTGATATGGACTGCTTCAGGGACGACCAGTAGCCAGGGGCTTCTCTCTTCCCCGGGGATGTTGTGTGTGTTCACACTCCATACATGCTGCTCAGACTTGCATACAACCTGAACCAGTCTTACACGTGAAGTGTTATTCTTTCTCCTTGTTTTAGCAGACTTATCGGGCTCCGTCGCGATGGATTGATAGTGTGTGTTGTGTCTATGTGTTCGTCTCTCCCAGCTTTGTACATCTGGAAACCACGAGAAGACATTTCGCACAACACGATGCTGCTGGCACCAGGCTTCTGTTTGGGATATTTATGCATCCGACCATTCAACTTGTATTATACTCATAGACATAAAGGTGTGACATAAAGGTTGTTGGATGCACTGTGTCTCCCTTCTCAGAGTTATTATGGCATCCTCCCGTATTAGTAGCCCTCTCATTAATAGAGCCTATAAGAAATAGGCTCTATTTGACACATTAATCAGATATTATTTTCTGGATTAATCGTTTGATGACTGAATGATGAAGAAAAAACTGTAAATGTTGACACAGAATGTGTCTGAGATGATAGCGCTGACCACAACCAGCAGCAAGGCTCAGATAAGGAACTGGTACATGCTACTTGATAAACATGTTGGGTGGGAAACACACTGAAGGAAAGTTAGAGAGCAGTGTTCATGTTGTCCTTCCTCTTGTTTATATCAACGTTCTCCAACCGTGTTGCATCAACAGTGTTCTACCCCATCTGGAGGCCTTGTTAGCCAAAACAATACGTTGCATTATATTATTTCTTGCTTAGCTTTTTACTTTAACTTTGCACCAGCTTCTGTGTAGTATCCTAAATAGAATCACACACTCTGTCAAACATCAAGCAACAGTTTAAATGTACATTGTGTGTGTGCGATGCTCGTTTTGAGAGAATGTTGTTGTACTTTTATATGTTATTTGTTCTCAGGTCTCTCTTGCAAAAGAGATCTACATTTCCTGAGATTTCCTGAGTGAATATAGCTTAACTAACAGATGTCACTGGTGGTGCATTTGTCCGTTTTTTTATGGCGATAATGAACGTTTTACACCATTGCACTCCATGTCATTTCAATGGACACCGTTACTCGGTCTTAATGTTGGACGCCAGCCACTGTGATGCTAAATCCTTGAGAAAATCTTTGGATACTGAATGTGCTGGAGGTCACAAAATAAGAATAACAAATTCAGAAAAACACAGTTAAGTTCAGTTGTTGCAGAAATGGCTCAAATTCCACTTGCATGAACATTGCAGTCTGCTAATAGTACGCTATTGGAAGAGTGTAAGCCTAAAGGATCTAAACAGCAATGGTTTCAGCATTCAGGTAATCTATGTTTTCCTTTAAGCTTACCCATGTCTTCATAGCATTTTGTCTTTAATGGAGCTTTTGGTTCAGTATGGTCGAGAGTCAAAAGTAAGGAAATGGAAACAATATACTCTAGACTCTAGAGTATAGTTTCCATTTCCTTTTGACTCTTCTCTGCTGATAATACTACTCTCAATCGGCTGTGCTGCGCCAGCTTTTCACTGTTTGTGGCATTTTACTGTCGGTCATCATTGCAGTTAAGAGTATAGATTTAGTAACCATACACTTTTTCCCTGTACAATGATGTATGGGAAATAATGCAAGGAGGTTATGAAATCACTCACTCAGGCTGGCGTATTCATATTTTGTTTTTTCTTTAATATCTATAAGACCTTTCAACCCAAACACATTTTGTCTCAGAATGGAAAAATTACACATCTGACCGTCTGTATCGAAGCAAAACATGATGTCGCATACATTACATTACATGTCATTTAGCTGACGCTTTTATCCAAAGCGACTTACAATAGTGCATTCAATCATGAGTACAAACTCAGAACAACAAGAATCAATAATCACTAAAGTACAGTTTCTTCAATAGAGTTAAATTACAAAAATTACAGAAAATCACAAAAGTGCTATCAATAAGAGACATCAAAGTGCTACTAGAGTGCTAGTACAGTGCTACCTTCCTTATTCAAGGTGTAGTCGAAAGATGCGTTTTTAGTTTTCGACGTAAGATGTAGAGACTTTCTGCTGTCCTGATGTCAATGGGGAGCTCATTCAGGGGGATCACCAAAATCAGCGCATTTCATCTTGGATGGGACTTCATTGTGTCAAACGGCATGGCAGTTCATCCAATAGTTATTGTACAAATGTCAACCTGTTGGTAGAGTAAACACAGGAATAGAGAAATTACCAAATGTGTTTTCATGTGTAAAAATAATTGAGTGCATACGTATATAGTTTTAAGACTAGAACTGCTGAGAGCGACCCAGGGCAGTCTGTATGGTAAATTGAGAGAGATGCAGTCTTGTGCTTGTGTCTTCTGATAAGTAACCATAAATTGTAGACTAATTGATGATATGGTTATTGAGAGCGATACCATACATCTCAGACATCTGAATCAGTTACACTGTTCAAAATGGATGTGGCCGAGACAGAAAGTAGCCATTTTAGGGTTAAAGTTAGAGTGTGCTGCTATTTCCGAGCTTTACACTTGATCTTCTCCACATTTAAACACATTATTCTCAGAGAAATCAGTTTTTATTGAAGCTGCTTCATCCAAGGTACACACTACAACACTGACTACAAACATAAAACATTCCTAACTTACTTCCCTTACCTCCCTTTGGGAGCATAGGTAATCAATGACTTCTCCCCAATGTTAGGGAGAGCAGGACATCAGCCAAAAGAAAGGAACTAAATTCACACCCATAGCAGAGAATTCACAAGCTGAAACAACACTTTTACCCGTAAACATGACTCATGAGCAACAAACCTTTCTCTTGCACCACCATGAGGTTGACATTTGAGGTTTTGAATTAAATGTCTTGGCAACTATTAGATAGATTGCATTACAATTTGGTTCAGACATGCATGTGCTCCTCAGAATAGACTGAAACAACCATTGTCCCCTGATGATTCATCACCACCAGCAAAACTAATATAATTCCATCAGTATGCGCCGTAAAACTAGCTGTCCCCAGAACTACAGTACAATACTTTTCTACTCAGTCTCACCTGTGTTTTTTTTCTTTGTCCCCTGCAGGTGGATGTTTGTTTTACGCAGCGCATGGCCTGTATTCTGCTGACCGACATGGACCCACCCATCTCCGGTCCCACAGCACATCCCAATGGCCTCCCGTCTGACCTGGACCCGGCCGCTGGACTCGACTCCAAGCAGGACGCGAATGCGACCTGCCTCACTGTCCACCTGTATCACCTGGGGAAGGATGGAGGAGTGGCTAACGGTTCAGAAAGTGTGCTCACGTTTCCACCAGGGGAGTACGTAGCAGAGGAACTGTGCATAGGTGCAGCGAAAGCATGTGGTGAGTTACAAGAGGATTTCAGTTCTGATGTCTTCCTACACACACAAAATATGGTTTAGTTATTAACTCAATAGGTGAAGACAAGTGCTTTTACATGACGCTAGAATAAATACAACAATATGAGAACACAGAGGGGGGGGGAAAGAACGACATAAAGAAATACAGTGGTGTGACAATGCAGTATATGGTTCTGTTTAACATGGTCTTGATTCACCAAGTATGATCCGAACGATTCATACATTTTTGGTGCCATGTTCAAAACCTCGAGCAGTTCACGGGTTCGATGATGACTTGTTTTTACTGCCACATATCTGGTTGCTTGTGCAACCGTTTGAAGTTCTGCTTGAGTTTGTGACATGCACCTCGTTGAGAAACAGCTCGAAGAGGGTCAGGCTAAATGAACATTGTTTTATTAAAAAGTCTCAAACACAACACCTATTTTTTTATTTTGCTCAGTAATTAAGTCACATTCCCAGGCACTTTTGCTCTGTTGGGTACACAGGCCTAACACGCATACAAAGGGAAAATAGCCTTGGCAAAGGTGGAACAAGGAAGGGAAATGACAAGGCAGGTGAGATGTTCAAGCGGCAATAAATATAATTTATTGACAGCTTATCAGTTAACAAAAAGGGAAATGAACTAAAATGGAAGCAATAGGCCTCATGGTCTCAAAGGCCAAAACAACAAACAAAACCCCCTACACTAGCTAGAACACAAAGTATTTCTTGCCTATCGTAGAACAAAGGAACAACAATACTGACCTCCCTGTCTAGCCACAAAACAGGAGAAAACAGAAGTGACAACACAAATTACAAAGAACCCCTACACAATTTCCCCCAAAATGTCACAAATGGTAGCCCGCACCATACAACCTCAAGTCCGACCGCTCGCAGCTCAGAGGAAGAGAAAGAGAGCACTGGATCTGGGTGTCTGTATCTCCAGCCCACTGATTGCCTGATGTCTCTCAGGTGGCGCTGCTCCAGGTGCGCCAGATCTGCAACAATTAGACAGCAAGAGGGCGGAGTTAAATCAGGGGGCGTAACAGGTGGAATTATTTGTAACTCCTATTCAGAAGCTTTGGATGAGATGTTTAAAATAATGAGCTCCAACAACAACCTTTAAGCTTCTGAGTATTTATTCCTGCGCAGGAAGGAACAAGGCTGCAGAATGACTGTGGCTCAGTGGTTAGCATGCCTGTCTTTCAATCAGAGGATCAGTGGTTCAAGCCCCGGCTCCGCTAGTCCTCGTTGTTATGTCCTTGAGCAAGACACTTAACCCCGAATTGCTCCCTGTTGCTGTGTCTAAGGTGTATAGAGCAAAAATTGAAGTTGCTTTGGATAAAAGCGTCAGCTAAATGAAATGTAATTGGGGGATACCCATAAATCATGCGATTTCTCGGGAAGTTTAATGAGTATACTTGAGGAGTTTTAACAAATAGGGGCCTCAAAAGGTTCTCGCCAGCCTAAGCACAACATGATTATATTTATTTTTCAATAAGATAAAAAAAAAATATTTTCAGACATTTACGTTCTTTGTCAATTTTTCAGTTGTATGTCTTGGTACACATGATATTCAGGTACAACACACAGAAAGAACAACAAACATAAAATGGTGCTAACTTTAAGAAAAAAGAGAAAACAAAAGAGGGGAAATAAGGATTATAATCATGGATAGATTGCATACATAAATAATTAAATTTAAATAATTAAATAAAATACATAATTTAAATAGAATGAAGAATTAATAATTGTCCACTCCAGAGTGTAGTATTGTATGTGCTATATATGCTTTTCAGTGAGGATTGATGTGTGTGTGTGTGTGTGTGTGTGTGTGTGTGTGTGTGTGTGTATAGAGAGAGTTAACGAGAACATAAAGTAGTAGCCCTCATTGTAATAATAATGCTGCGACAGGACTCCATCGTTTAGTGAAGATAGGCTTCTGGAGCCTTAATGAATATGTGATTCGCTCCATTTGATAGATATCCCATACTTTTTGGATCCATCTATCGTATGTCGAGGGATTCAGTTTTAACCATCTGATGGTTATACCCTTCAAAGCTGCTGTGAGTAGTATGTTTGGGAGGTATTTTTTGGCCCTCCCATCCAGGCCTTCAGGTATCGCTCCCAATATTGCTACTGTGGGGTCTTGTTGGAATATTTCTTTGAGGGCATCAAAGACTCCTCTCCAATATGTACTTAATTTAGGGCATAGCCAGAATATATGTGTGTGATTGGCAGCGCTTCCACAGTTCCGCCAACACTAGTTGGAACATGTTGGGCCCATCTTGGCTAATTTCCATTTAAATTCCCTCCAGGTGTTTGAGTTTGTAACTAGGTGTGCCTCTGTGCATATCCTCCCAGGTATTCTGTGGTAGATTCATAGATAGAAATATGTTATATAGTTTACTTATTGTTTTCTTATCTTCGTTGCCCATCTGTATTTTTATTAAAAGCCTTTCTAGAGTCGTACATTTCACAAGCTTTCCCCACTTGTGTGTTGTTAGAAAAGTTCTCAATTGTAGGTATCTGAAGAAATCTGTTTTGGGGAGATCAAAATCTTTTTTCAGCTGCTCGAACATGATTATATTGAATATAATATGATATGATATTCAAACCTGCAACAATTATAAGTGCAGTATTTTTTCCATTACACATGTCTTGACACTATTGTTAAGTATCACATTTAATTATAAACACATGCAGAAGTAAGAAAAGTTATTTTGTCAACTGCATATGGAAAGAAAAGTCCCCTCTTGCATCATAGGCACATTTGTCTTTGTAGATGACAGACTGGATCATGAATGGACATAGTGTTGTGTTTAAGTTTCATGCATGCTGCCATCTTTGTCAAGAGGGGTAAAGAGTGTGGAGCCTGGGTAAGTTAGGCCTTTAGGTACAGACACACTATGTTTCCATCCAACATAAATAAATACTTATTGGCAATATATTATAAGCAGGAAACGCATGCTTGAATCGTTCCATCATACGGGCTTCAATACAAGGGAATAAGGAAACCTAACAAGTGAATACTCGTATAAGTCCAAACACGTCCCCAAAGCACATATCCCATGGTCAGAAAAGACATGTGACGATTTTCTTTTCTTTTTTACAACTGAGCCTTTAACTTAAAAGGAATGCATGTACTTCCCTCTTGACACAGAGTTTATTCAGATATTTTCAGAAGTTTTGGCCTTTAATTTGTATATATATATCTGGAGAAAAGCTTTTTTTGTTCACTTCAAAGCAGTGGAGAAAAATATGTGAGCCAAACATCCAGTAGCCATCTTGTGGCTGGGCGCTTTGAGGCATTGATCTGCTTGGTTTAAATTTATTCGTCATCCAGGCAATACAAAGTAAATAATCAAATGGACTGCTTGTCCAATGTTCAAGAGCATTTGTTGTTTATTTTCATGGCTTCTTCAGGGCTCCACATTTATCCAACTTCATTTCTCACCAATAATGTCCTGGTGAAGGAATTGAGACATCTTTTGCTATCAGAGCCGACAGTGTTTATTTTGTGGAAACAGAACCACTGGCTTTCTCTTTCTACCAAACACAAACCAGGAAGTTGTCGACTGTTGTGTTTATTTCCCTCTCCACCCTGGCTCTATCTCTCTCTGACACACTCTTGCTCCATTCCTCCATGAGCCGATAAGAAACGACCTCTTTCCAATTCTTTTCTATCCCCTTTTTCTATCTTTTTCTCTTTCCAACTTCCTTTGTTGTCTTGTTCGTCTGTCTTTACACTTTTACTTTTTTATGTTGTTTAGTATTAGGATACAGTTAAGTTAGACCTGATATGATTTGACTTGAAGTTTCATCTATATTCAATCTGGTTTTCTTCCTTACACATTAAGCTTTTGGGCAAAAAAAAATCTCCTGTTTATTTATTTTGTCCGACCTCTGATTATCTGTGTCGATATATAAAATGGTGTGACGCATGTTGTCAAGCTGTATAACGTACTGGATAATGCAATGATACTCAGCTACAGTGGGTTTCTGTGCAGTGCATTGCTTACTTATTTTGGCAGGCTGTGGCTCTGGAACAAGAGCGGGTCATCCTTTAATCACAGGTTTGGCGGTTCGATTCCCGGTGTAACAGGCCAAATTAACCCCCGCCCAGAGTATACCTGGGTTTACTTTGGCCCCGGCCAGAGTATACCCTGGGGATAAACTGTCCTAGGCCAAACTATACCCGGGTGTGTAAAATAGCCTGGGCCAGACTATACCCCTCTAGGCAGGGCCGGTCCTTTCTATAGGATCATAATGTCAGGTAATCTTGATAGTTGGCTAAAGTTAGCTAGCCAGTGAAGGTGTGTGATGTTCGTTATTGCCATTCAGTCAAAACTGTCATCAGGCTATTTTTAGCTAAACATAGCCATGTTCAGCTGTACTGCAATTCGCGTCATTTTCATTGTCATGAAGTTGAAATTTGTCCAAATACACCAACTGGAGTTGAGAGTGACTGTGGCTCAGTGGTTAGCATGCCCACCTTTCAATCAGAGGATTGGTGGTTCGAGCCTTGGCTCCACTAGTCCATGTTGATGTGTCCTTGAGCAAGACACTTAACCCTGAATTGCTCCCCTTGCTGTGTCTATGGTGTATAGAGCAAAAATTTAAGTCGCTGTGGATAAAAGCATCAGCTTAATGTAATGTACCTTACTGGCCAATAAAGAGCATGGTAACTCTTTCGTACATGCAAAGCAGCTCACAGAAATATATCCCAACTTATGTATTGCTCTGCCGATCAGTGCAACGCTACCAGTAACAGTAGCTTCATTTTAATGTGTAACACTACTGAGAAGTGGTAGTAATCTTTGATCTTTGTGGAAGTCTAATATTTTTTCAATTTTTCTGGTTGAAGTAATACAAGTCTATGTTTTAGAGTTCTAAGATTTAAGCCAGTTAGCTTTCTCACTTAACTTACCTGACAAAGCTGAACCCCCAATAAAATGTTGAAAAATTATTGTGTATATCACTCAACACTACTGATATCATGGGGGTATAATCTGGCCTGAGGAGTATGAATCTAGCCTAGGCCCCTTTAACCCCAGGTATAGTCCGGACTGGCGGTATACTATAGCCTGTTACACCGGGTCTGCACGTCTAAGTGTCCTTGAGTGAGACACTGAACCCTAAATTACTCCCAGAGCTGCTCCTCTATGCTCGGATGGATTAAATTCAGAGGTAGAATAGCATGAATGTAATATATACGTTAATTGAAAGAAAGTTTAAGTATACTTTATTATTTGATAATGTAACAAATAAGACACGGTGGGACTTGCTTATAGATCAACTTTCTTAGTACTTTGACACCACTTCCCCTGTTGTGGTTCAGCATGCTTCCTCTAACACACCTCCTTCATACCTTTGCTTCACTCTGTGAGTGCTTCCTGCTGTGTGAGTAAATGTTTTGTCTGCTAATGACTGGTAAAACACTGGTAAAACACCTGTAATAACAGATGTGTTCACAGCAGGTCCAGATTGAAATATGGTTGGAATGACATCACAAGGACACCCAGACTATTGATAGTAGCTCAGGTTTAGAATTGTGCTTAACAACCCGTGTTTGATTCAAAAACACATTACAAAACACATTACAAAATACAAAATCAATGTCTGCGTCAGAGTGCATCACAGCGCAGCAAAACATTATTTTAATGTAAACTTAATGAACAAAAGCAAGAATATTGCTCAAGCTAAATCGGATTACCTCCACCATAAAGCCATAACATAACTCTGTCAACTGTAATACTTTGGCGTGACAGACTTAATGCAGCCAGTACAGACATTTGCATCAAACATTGTAGCAGGCGCACCATCGGACTCACAGTTAGAAGAGCTGTAGGGGACACGTCTCCGTGGGTCTCTCTTGAGGACGTTGTCCTTCCACCCATTCAGGCATTTGCATGTGCAGTCTCTCAAAGGTTAATTTTTTTCTCACTTTATTATTCCAAAAATGTCTTCCAAATACCCATCGTAATGAGGAGTACACATGTGGGACTGAATTCAATACATTTCCCCCAAAGTAGGCTATTATCATCAGAAGAGGTTGTAAAAGTCATCCATTTCAAACAAAACTCCTGACAACAGTCAAACTCATACAAGTGTTCATGGGAGCTTTAATGTGGACAGCAAACTATGAATATGCTTCCAGTCTACATTGCTACCACAACACAAGTGATGTGTGTGTGTAAACATATGCAAGACTTTGTGTACTTCTAAAGATTGGCCAGTTGTTGTATATATAGTGGCAACAAATTACCGTAGTAACGTGATGCAAAAGCTTTAAACACTTTATGTCTAACTTAAGGTATCAAAAAGGAGCGTGTCAATTGGCTTCTTTAATTTTAATTACAGGTATGAGGTTGCTCCACTGTCCCAGTTCCAGAATAAAATGATGTATTATAGTACCGGTATACAGATGATTGTTTTTTCTGGCTTTTCAGGGATTGCTCCAGTGTACTGCAGCTTGTTTGGTCTGATGAGGGAAAGTGACAGGATCTGGTTTCCTCCTAATCACATCTTCAAATTGCAGCCGACAGCCACTGAGAGTCTGCACTTCAGAATCAGGTAGATGTTTTTACTGTGTATTTTTGGTTTCAGACTTTTTATGTGTTTATGTTTAGATTCCTTTTCTTATTGGAACTTCTGACCTCTTTTTTTCTATCCAGATACTATTTCCCTGGCTGGTATAACAGCGGCAGTACATTGAATGCCCATCGCTACGGCGTGTCCAAGGGGATGGAGAGCCCTGTGATGGATGACCATGTCATGGCATACCTGTTTTTTCAGGTTAGTCTTTACAACATGCACTTCATATCATAATTAAGGCAGCTTTTTATTTTATTTTCTGAAACCAAACCAAAGGACAGTGTCTTCGCGATGCCCTCTCTTTAACCTCAAGCCCACTCTCTCTCTTCCCTGCTTTGCTCTTTTAAAACATAACCAGAAACATAACTGTTGGGTGGGGGAGATACAATCTGTTTGCAACCCTCCCTCTCTGACTGCCTGCCAGTCTGTTTGTCATGTCAGCCATTGTTTAAGTTCAGAAAACAGGAAGTGTGGTAGTAAGAGTAGAAATGGGGAACAAGGGTTCTCTTCACTGTGTGTGTCTGTGTGTTTTTTTCTTTCCCACATGTTTGTGTGAAGTTGACACATGCTGCTCTGTTCAGCTTTGTTTTTATCTCCACCGTCACATTGACAACATGAGGTGTGTGTCAACAGATCAACCGACAGGATGTTTCTTAGAGACGCCTGTTGGTGTAAAACTAGACTTGTGCAGGTCCAAACCAAACCAGTCCTGAGTTTGTTGATGTAATATTGATTTTACAGATTTTCTTTTTTTTGCATCATATGTTTTGTTTCCCTCCTCCAGAGGCGTAGTGACTTTCTGAATGGCTGGGTTCATATTCCAGTGAGCCACGAGGCCCAGGAGGAGTGTCTGGGCATGGCGGTGCTGGACATGATGAGGCTCGCCAAAGAGAGCGGGCAGTCACCTGTGGACATTTACAATTACACCAGGTAGGATGCACTAACGGCCAAACCAAGTATCATTATTAAGAATATGTAAATGGTTTAAAATGTGAGTATGAAGGACAGCCTGGTAGAATCATCCCTCTACTAGTGGCCTCTAACATGGCAAGCCCAGAAATGTTCACCACTTTAATATAAAGCAGCCTTTAAGACAAGGAAAATAACACATTTAACTGATACAACAATGATCTGAAAATATCAGACGGTTTGAGTCTGATATTTGCTGCACACTCTCCTCCCTAAATAATTGGTAGCGCTCGCTGTTATGCTGGTGTGCATGTCGTACGGGTCATGAATAACGGTCAGAGCAGTGTGACGGGCTCCTCAGATCACAGTGAGCATCTCGATAGTTTCATTATGCGTGCTCATGCAGCTGAATGAATTATCTCTTTGTGCGATGTTTCAGTTCATGAGGTGTGTTGCACTTGAAATATCCCTTTCATATACAATTCATCATTAATATTATTTCATTTTGTTTTACCTGACCCTTTTTGGGGTTATTGACTAGTTCCCCTGAGGTGCACGCAGCGTGCACACTGGCTGAACTGCCACAAAGCGTTAGCGTGTGCTCTTTTGACCTTGTTTCCTCTTTCACTTGCCCCTCCCTTCTCATTGTGCCTTTCCTGTTATTTGTTCATCACGTCCTCCTTACTTTGATATGACCCTCCCCGCTTTTAGCTACAAATCCTTCCTGCCAAAAAGCATGCGAAGCCGCATCCAGGAATATAACATCTTGACTCGGAAGAGGATCCGCTATCGCTTCAAGAAGTTCATCCAGCAGTTCAGTGAATGCAAGGCCACGGTGTGTAACCTCAAGCTCAAGTACCTGATGAGCCTGGAGCTGCTGCAGCCCTCCATCTACGCTGAGCGCTTCCAGGTCGCCGACCTCTCTGCCCACGAGTTCGCCATCGTTGTCACGGGCAACACGGGCATCCAGTGGTCAAAAGGGAAAGCGGAGGAGGAGGAAGAAGAGGTGAGGGCCAATAGATGGCTTTATGTCGCCGCGTTAATGCATCATACAGCAGTCTGCCACAATGTGAAGCTGCCATGGCAGTTTTTTTACCATTAGATGGAGCTCTAGGAGTTGGTTAAAATGGCCAATATCGACAAGAGTGCACGTGTGTGCGCACGCTTCTTCGTCTCATACAAATGTAATCCACTATTTTGTGCTCTTTTTGTGCCTCCAGGAGCTGCAGACATACTGTGACTTCCCAGAGGTGATCGACATCAGCATCAAACAGGCCGATAAGGACAGCTCAGTGGAGAGTCGCATAGTTACCCTCACCAGACAGGACAACCAGATCCTGGTAGAGTGCACCCTGAACTGCTCCTCATGCTCTGCATCGCTCTGTCGTCACTTTCAAATGGATCATTTATTTACTCTGCTTCATTCCAATCTCATTTTTACTACAGCCTGTAAGCCAAATTGCCGTTTGGCAACATTAAAGTGTAGCGTAATTTGTTACACTACATTGCATGAAACTTAAAGAAGAATTACAATTCCAGTATATAAAGATATACTATTAAGTATTGAATTAAATAGGTTGGCCCTACTGATCCAGCTATTTGATTCAGTATCCGTAGTGCTGCATCCTTACATAACACATGGCTTGAAGGTTTAGTTTCGACATTGATTTCAAGTTTTTTTTAAAGGCACTGAATGATTTATTTGTGTCCTCTTCTTCCCGCAAAGGAACTGGAGTTTCATTCGCTCCCAGAGGCTCTCTCCTTCGTATCCTTAGTTGACGGGTATTACAGACTGGTTGCAGACGCCCATCATTATCTGTGCAAAGAGGTCGCTCCACCAAGACTTCTGGAGTGCATTGAGAGCTACTGCCACGGCCCTGTGTCGTGAGTACCTCACACATACACAGATATACTGTAGCACGTCACACGTGCACCCGCAACCACAGAGCCATTCACACACACACATTCTGTTTCTTTGATCACAGGATGGAGTTCACGATTGCTAAACTGCGTCGCTCTGGAAATCACCAAGGTCTGTACAGCCTTCGGTGCAGCCCCAAGGACTACGACAAATTCTTCATGTCCTTTGTGGTGGGGGTAAGCTGTCCATGTTGGGTCATAATCAATGTGCACTACTGTATTTCTCACATGACTCAAATAAACAGGCTCCTTCAACACTGCTCACTGACATCACTAACTCGCTTCTCCAGCGCATGACTGCACGTACCACAGCAGGCCGCCAAAAGGTCTCTTCCATCGGCTGATGCGATGCGTCAACACAACCAGGGCCATTAGACTTTAATATAAATCAAGGAATTGCTTGGAAGTTTCTCTGGAAGATAATGCGATGCTTCTGGGGATCGGGGAGGTCTTTCAAAGTTAGTCTTTTTATGACCAAATTCCCTCTTTGAGTTGCTGTCCCTCCACTTCAGCCCAGCAAGCAACTGGGAGTCTTTATTCTCACTTTAAGTGATTAACGCTGCTTCATATTTAAGTGATTAACACTGCTTCATTTTTACTTCTGATAAACTTTGTACTGTATATTTGCACAGAAAGAGGACTGTGGATGTTGTCCCCCATCACTTCATGAATGGATGTCTTCATGGCCAGTGTGGACTGAGAGCACTCAATCAGAGTGTACTTTGTAGTCTTTTTAATAATACGGTTGGCATGTTCAGAACAATTTAAAAGTAATGAGTGCTATTTTTTTTTATTTCAGTCTGAAACTATGGTGGACTATAAGCACTGTCAGATCGTGAAGACGGACTCAGGAGAGTACCTTCTGAGCGGTGGCAAGAGGAGCTTCGGCTCACTCAGGGAACTTCTGCATTGCTACCAAAAGGAGGCGCTCCGCTCCGATGGATACACGTTTCAGCTGACCAGGTGCTGCTCACCCAGCCTCAAAGGTAAGCATGCACACACATACACTAAGATCAGGGGTGTCAAACTCATTTTAGTGAAGGGGCCGCATGCTGCCTGTTTTGATCTCAAGTGGGCCGAACCAGTAAAATCACAGCATATTAACGCATACATAATGACAATATTTCTCTATGTTTAAATCATTGGTGAAGGTTTTTGGATGATAAACCCTATTTTAAGGTCTTTCTACAATAAACTAGAAACATAAAGACCAAAAATTCAGACATCAGCCCACTGTTTACCTGCCTGACCTCTCCTCTGCAGATTCCCTCGCAGTTGGGCAATATGTTTAGTAATGTCAAGGCACTAATCCATTGTGACTGGGTCAATGGATAGCGTTCCCGTTTTTCAATCAGTGGTTCGAGCCCCAGCTCAGCTTTTTTTTCTTTTCTTTTTTTTCTGCAATTTTAACAATTATCCCATGGGTCGGACTGGACCCCCTGGCGGGCCGGAGCCGGCCCACGGGCCGTATGTTTGACTACCCCTGACTAAGATAATACTGCATGACATGCACTCATAATACGACAGGTAAAAGAACACATATACAATCAAATGCAGACATTTAATGCAACAAAAATATTCTCCAGAACAGCTAAGACCTTTTATTGTTGTTATTGTTATTATGGACCTGACCTTTTCTTATTTGTTTCTTTGTCCATGAGGATGCAAAAAAAGGCAACAGCATCATTTCCATCATATATGTATGAACTCATACTTTAAACTGGATAAATTGTAACACTTTGAGTGAGTTTTGTTAAGTTCTGTTAGTCAATTAATTATCGAATTCTTTATTGAAGCTCATTTGGAACAATACCTCGTACACATTGTTCAAAATGCAGAGATTATGTGAGCTGTAGATTTACATTTTCAAGGCTACAAAATATGAATGACGCTTAAAGTTAACGTTGAATCTCTAAATAAATATAGATAACAAATCTCATAAGTTATATTCATGGTTAGGAACTATAAATTAAGCAGTCTAATTTCACATTTGGTAGCTGTTGCTTTCCTAATTCATATGTTTCATTTCATAGTGTCTCACAATGGAAAGCTATCACCCTGCGGCAGTGACAGTCAGTTGTTGTGTCGCAATGAGAGTTTTCCTAATCACTGCCCATCTTTACTTTTCTTCAGACAAATCCAACCTTGTGGTGTGTAGAAATAATCAAGGTGCTGATGTCCCACTGTCTCCTGGGCTCCACGAACACAACATCAGCCAGATGGTCTTCCACAAGATCCGAAAAGAGGACCTCGTCATTGTAAGATAACCCTCCTCACTTCAGCTTTCCTCTCATCTGAAAATAAGTACGCCATTTCTACAGTCTTATTGGGTCATTAGTGTTCAAGATTAGATGCATGTAGATGCTTAGTTTCAAACAGTATCAAAGGCCCTTGTTTACGGGTTCCTGAGCAAATAAGTTATACATTTATAAAGAGGATCTGCACCAAAGTGGGAAGCCAGTACAAAATGTACGGATGCAGGCCTTCATTCAATATGAGAGAGCGTGCCACAAGTATCGATCAGAAAGGACGAGAAGGACTCCTGCTGGGGTCATGAGGTCGCTACAATGAACAAAGACACTTCCTCAATTGATTCACCTGTTGTAGCTCAGCATCACTAGCAGTCCCTGTGGACATGTGAGAGGACAGGATTGTGTCTGTCAGCCATGCGCTCACCTTGCTGACTGCTCCATTTCTGTCTCACCATCTTTTAGTTGAGCATTTTAAGTTTTGTACAGCAGCTGTGTCACAGACAACCCCTAGCGCTGTTCATCAGAGCCTAGGGTTTTTTTCTGTACTGAAATATTTTCTTCTCACTCAACCCTTACCAGATTCAAGATGTGTTTTCTCTCAATCTTCCTGTTCAGCTTTGTTGTGCATTTATCAGAGCTTTTTAAGATCCTGGCCTTAAATGTATTGAGTTGAATCTTGAGCAGTCCATGAGGTCAAACAAGATCTAGCTGGCAGGTGGAAGGATGACAGCAGTCGGATTTATTCAGTTTAGTTTCTGGCCTCCAAGTGAGGAAGCTTGTAGCTTTCATTATGTCTTTAATATGTCATTTCAAGAACCGTATATCATACAGGTCTTTGCCATTATTATGATTATTAAAAACAATATATTATCCTTGGAAATACTTATTGTATTCGCAGTTTAAAACCTTATTCACGAATGATTATGTTATACTGTCTTATATTAGGCCTCTTGGCAAAGTGCTTGTCTCTTTCTGCCTCCTCTGGCTTCCCAGCTAATGTTGTCGTGTTAATCATTCAACTATTAATTCCCAGAATACAGAGGCAGAACAAGACTCTAGACTTGAGGTTATGAATCTACAGACAAAAAACACGGCCAAGGGTCAAAATATGCATTTATCTAAACTTCCTTCAGTATCTCTCTTGCAAGCCAGCCGGGAAATATGCATTTGCAAATAAAACTCTTAATACTCTCAAAGGATGAGCTTGCTTCTTGTGAATTCATCTTTAAAGTGCCACCACAGGGTGTTCCAGTACTTTATGGGTGGAGAATATTGGTCAAAGAAGTGTATCTTTGACTGAGAGAAAGCAGTAAAATTCAACATAGTAAAACTCTGTGCTTTAGAATGAGAGTCTGGGCCAAGGAACGTTCACCAAGATCTTCTGCGGTGTGAGGAAGGAGCTGGGAGACTATGGAGAGATACACCAGATAGACGTCGTGATCAAGATCCTGGACAAGGCTCACCGCAACTACTCAGAGGTGGGCCTGTTGAGGGAGTGGGCGAGTGAGTGAGTGAGTGAGTGAGTGAGTGAGTGAGTGAGTGAGTGAGTGAGTGAGTGAGTGAGTGGATCTGATTAAACAAACTCTGGGGTCATGAGTTGAAAGGAGACAAGGTAATCGGATCTCTTCTCTTATTTTTCCCTCACAGTCCTTCTTTGAAGCAGCCAGTATGATGAGCCAGCTCTCCCACAAGCACTTGCTCCTCAACTTTGGCGTGTGCGTTTGTGGCAATGAGAGTAAGTCTACAACACACACACACACACACACACACACACACACGCTAATTAACCAGATATGGTCACAAAGGGAGACATTATTGTAGTTACCCTCACATCGGGCATATAAAAAGGACACTTTAAGATTTTAGATTAGAGGGATGTTGAAAACAAGACAAAACTGTGTTTTGTGTGTTATAACTGTGAATAACAGGCTGTTGTAATCCTGAATGCAAAAGAGCAAGTTTTTACGCTTAAAACAGTTTTGTTTACAACAGTTGAGGTTAAAGGATGTTCCTGTCGGCAACTGAGACAATCAAACAAGGTTTCTGAACCTGCTCTCTGCTGAGCACTGACCCTTCCACTGTGATGGGTCAGGGCAGCGGCCCATTAGTGCCTCGGGAGGCACTAATGGGCCGCTGCAGTCTTGATCTTTACTCCACCTGAAACTGCTCACGCACATCAGAGCAGTATTGTCTGGAAGCATTTACCGTTCACATTTCTGAGTGCAGGAAAAGAGCAGGCTGGGAAGAAAAACAAAGACTATAATAAATGACTTTGAAATGGAGATAACAGCAACACTGACACAAAGCAATGTATTCTCGCATTTAGGCTTCATGAATCACAGCGATAGCCTATAAAAACACATTTGCTCATATGCAGGCCTATAAACAAATACATAAATATACACTATATCAACATAGAAAATAAAAGGCGTGGCTTTGTAGCTATTACTATTTCTTATTTCATGGGCTATTTAAGCTTTTTAGGGGAATGCAGGCATGATAATAATAATAATTGGGTCGCAGTTGTTTCGTCCATGGGGACTTGGCTTGGGAACTGGAGAGTCGCCAGTTTAGGTCCCCTCACAGACCATGTAGGACGTGGACTGGATTTTATGACCCTAGATAGAACATAGATAGATAGACTCGTGTGGGAAAATGAAAACTGAACTGTTTAAGATGGCAACATGTGAATGAAGACATTAATGGATGCAGAAAGTAACTCTGTAACTGCTGTCAAAGTGTCTTTGAAGAAACTAAGACAGTAAACCGCAAACTGGTTTTATAGAAAGAGTTTTGTTGAAAAGATGTTCTATGTGAATAGTAGTGATTAATACAAGGATGTCTCTTACATCTCCCTGTCAGACATGATGGTGCAGGAGTATGGTAAATTTGGTTCACTGGACACGTACCTGAAAAAGAATAAAAGCGGTGTTAACATCATCTGGAAGCTAGAAGTGGCCAAGCAGCTATCCTGGGCCATGCACTACCTGGTAAGACCTCCAACACAATGCAGTACACACTAGAAATCTGTGTGGGGCAGCACATGACACGTTCTGATTCTCAAGCTAAAGAGAAATATCTTCAACCAATGTGCAAATAAAAAAGGTGCCGTATGAATGTGAGTTAATTTGTCTCTGTCACGTCTGCACGCAGGAGGATAAGAACCTTGTTCATGGAAACGTTTGTGCCAAGAACGTCCTTTTGATCAGAGAGGAGGATCGGATGACGGGCTGCCCGCCCTTTATCAAACTCAGTGACCCGGGTATCAGCATCACCGTGCTGCCCAAAGAAGGTGAGAGACTTGGAGTCATGCACTGTCCTGATGTGAGACAACGTAAACCTCACACCTGCGGAGAGACACAAGTCATGTGAACATAGTTTTGCTTTGGTGTGATTTTTTTTTTATCTCCCTTCTTGCCACCTCTTATTCCATTCATATGTTTCCTTCTCTGTGTGCTTCTATGTTTCCTCGTGTCCATTCATCAGTTCTGGTGGAGCGTATCCCATGGGTGCCCCCCGAGTGCATTGAAAACCCCCAAAACCTGAGTCTAGCCACAGACAAGTGGGGCTTTGGGACCACCCTTTGGGAGATCTGCAGTGGCGGAGACAAACCGCTCGGCACCCTGGACTGCTCAAAGGTCACAAAATGCATTCAGAGTATTGACTTATTGAAAACGATCTGTAATAAATAAATAGTTTGACATTTTGGGAAATGTTGAATTAATTTGGTTGCCTGGCCTCAGAAAGTCCCCAACAAGAAATAGTTCCAGTGTCATTTTTACACTATGGTGTTCAGGCTAGCTGTTTTCAACTGTTTCCAGTCATTATGCTAAGCTAAGCTATCCAGCTGTTGGCTGTAGCTTCATATGAACCGTACAGACATGAGAGTGGTATCACTCATCTCATCTAACTCTTGGAAGGAAAAGTAATAACCATATTTTCTAAAATGTCAAATTAATGCTTTAACTCATACAATTTGTTTTAAAGGGAGAAGGACACAAGGCTATTTGAAACATGTTCCATAGATTATTTTAAGAACGTCTTGATGGTTTGTTTGTGTATTTAACTCAGTTTGAACACTTGCAGCTTCTGACTTTTGCTCTTTTGCTCTGCAGAAGAACTTGTTCTATGAGGACAGGCACCAGCTGCCGGCTCCCAAATGGACCGAGCTGGCCAATCTGATTAACAGCTGTATGGACTATGAGCCCTCACACCGGCCCTCCTTCAGAGCAATCATCAGAGACCTCAACAGCCTCTTCACACCAGGTAGGAAGAGAAGAGAAAATGACCCACAGGCGACCTTTTCACATCTGACAGACAGATCTATTGATCACGTGGACACACAATGCCCGACAAGGGTTTTATCAAGATCGTTTTTATAGAACGACTTTAACACCTTGTTGCGTTGCAGACTATGAGCTGCTGGTGGAGAGCGACATGGTGCCCAACAGGACGAGAGGCTTCGGCTTCCCGTGGGCCTCCGAGAGCCAGGAGCCCGCCCAGTTTGAGGAGCGGCACCTCATCTTTCTCAAGCAGCTCGGCAAAGTGAGACATGCAGACACACACAAACTATATGTTCATCCAGAACTTTCTTTTTCTTTCATCTCCTTCATAGTATTTAGACATTGTCTTTAAGCGGGCAGGTTTTTAATAACTTATTTGCTTGATCTCTCTTGACCGTTATAAACTATTTCAGAGAGAGATTCAAATCTGTTCAAACTTTCGTTCACGCTCTCTTTAGGTTTTTTTTTGTTTTAGTCAGTGTCTTAATGTGGGTGTTGGAAATGGACAGAAGCAAACATCAAACTCACATGACTAATCAGCAGTTTCAGCTCACATCTTAAATATTGTCATAATGCTCTGAGCACTATTTGACATGAGAGAAAATCATTTCTGAAGATGACGTCTATTGCTTTCTGTCATAACTGATTATTTGTCTTGTCGTTAGATATCTCACTGATTCCATCTCAGTCAATGAGAATGAACCAATTTATACTTTTCTACATTAGAAAAGCTAATTTAATGTGTGCTCAAAACCAAGATAGCGGTTTCTATGTCTCTTACATCTCCTGTCCTCTGACCCCACGCGGCAGGGGAACTTTGGTAGCGTGGAGATGTGCAGGTACGACCCCCTGCAGGACAGCACAGGGGAGGTGGTGGCCGTGAAGAAACTGCAGCACAGCACCGCCGAGCACCTCAGGGACTTTGAGCGGGAAATCGAGATCCTCAAATCCCTCCAGCATGAAAACATTGTCAAATACAAAGGAGTTTGCTACAGCGCAGGTACAAGCATATTTAAAAAAAACAAAAAACATATATGAAGACTTGTTTTTTTAATCACATGCTATACTGTGATTTTCAAACCACCCACCACTTAAGTGTCCTGGTGCTCATTTTAAAATCTATATAACTTTGTTTATTATTAATATACAGTAATCTAAATATATGCTGTCAGATCATGTGTCCCATATTCTTTATAAAAATCATAGTGATATAAACTGGTGTTTCCACAGCCGTAGTTGTAAGATGATTAAAGGAATAAGAAGACATTTACTGTATGAAAAAAAATTCAACAATCACATCTTCTCAAAGATTTGGTTCCAAACCAGCAGCAGATTGCAATAAAATATGTGTTTTCTTATATTGCAGAAAGCATCTATTTTCTTGGTTGGAAAAGATTCAGATAAAGCAATTGCCTGATTAATCTTAATTATTATGTTCGCTCAAAGAGGGGTTCAGTGTTTTTCTGCGAGAGCAAATTTACTTTTGATATTATCACCCAGGCATATTTTGTGAGACATAATAATGTCATTACAGTTCCAACATTTGCTGCCTAGGGCGCCAGTGACCACGACCATGAAACAAATACATCTTGATTTTGTCAGAGGCCTCCTCAGTACTCATTCGTCTCATTTTCTCTCTTAAGTATCGCACTTAACTTTGTTTCTGCAGGTCGAAGGAACCTCCGGCTGGTCATGGAGTATCTGCCCTTCGGCAGCTTGAGAGATTATCTCATTAAATACAAGGACCGCTTTGATATCAACAAACTGCTGCACTATGCATCACAGATTTGCAAGGTAATGTAGTGCGGTAGGTAGGTGGTGACTTTGTGTAACCCCACCATGTCATACACAGGCTATTAGTGTAGTGTCCAATTTAACTTCCCTGTTAAATATCATCGTTATTCTTACATATCTTACCACATATCCTGTCGTTGATACCATTGAAATATATATATTTTTTAAAGTGGACTGCTTAGATAATACTGATATTATAGGCAGACAAATGACTGAGAGAATCCAACATGGTTTACATCACTCGGCAGGGTGCATATGAATAGAAAACATACCAAAAGAGAGATCAGAAAGATATTTGAATAGCCCTTTAAAATAGAACTATAGAAATTAACATGCTAGCTGCTGTTGAGTTTGGGTAACATGTGTTTGTTATTGTATAAATATGCGGACCGCACAGAGCAAAATAATTATTAGGAGGTTGTTGACTCCGGCTGAATACGGTGGCTCGAGGTTATGATTAAGAGCAGCATTTATCATGGCAGGGTATTGTGGCCATGTCCTCTCATTAGTACATATTGTTCATGTGTGTTTATATAGCAGTTCTAACACTGTGTAAGTGTCGTCGGGGGTGGAGGCCTGAGATAAGTGTCTACACATTAGCAACATACATTGTGTAAATATATGTGGAAAACTGCAAAAAAATGAATTCAAGAAATCCCTAAGGACACAAGTAAGCTATTTATTAATAATGTCTTCCTTTTTTATTTGGATATTTTGTTTCTATTGTTTGGCCCTTTGAAGAAGGCAACATCAATGAAATGTTCATGTCATTCTTCAGGGCATGGACTACCTGGCCATGAAGCGATACATCCACAGAGACCTGGCCACGAGGAACGTTCTGGTGGAGAGCGACATGAGGGTGAAGATCGGTGATTTTGGCCTGACCAAGGTGCTGCCGCAGGACAAAGAGTACTACACGGTCAGAGAGCCCGGGGAAAGCCCCATCTTTTGGTGAGGAAGTTCAAAGTATTTTCATATTTTGTGGGTTGGAATTTATGTAGATAAAGAATTGACTGCGGGAAAATGTTTTTAATGAGCTTTTCTACAGTTGTGGTATTTATTGTGACCCGATTAAGAATTTGAGTTTCTACTGTTTCGTTCACGCCTTAATATCTGTCTGCTTGTATTGTTGGATTAGTGTTGGCCGTTTAAAGATGTGTGCATCATTATGCATGTCATGTGCTGTCTGTACAATGTGTTGTGGTATTTTCCAGGTATGCTCCAGAGTCGCTGACAGAGAGCAAGTTCTCTGTGGGATCAGACGTTTGGAGTTTTGGCGTTGTCCTCTACGAACTCTTCTCTTTCAGTGACAAGAACTGCAGCCCACCTGCGGTACTGCACTTTCTTTTTTTCTTTTTTTAGTTTGACAATTTAAGTAACCTTTTTCTTATTCTACCCTTAATTGCTTTGTCAATTTAATTAAGCTACAAGTATGGCCAGTATAATTAGTTTGTAGTGTTGTTAAAGAAATCAGTTGATTAAGCTCTCTGCTCCATCGTAGAGTGATGCACTCAAAAACCAAAAACGCTTCTCATAATTTTTTGGGGTCAGTTTTGATGTTTTACCAAACTTTTTTCAGGTGTTTATGGACAAGATGGGAAACGAAAAGCAGGGACAGATGATTGTCTACCACCTGATAGACATGCTCAAACAGGGATATCGGCTGCCTGCTCCTGATAATTGTCCAAAGGAGGTCAGTAACTCTTTACAAACCTTTTCTGTTTGTTTTATTAAACATGTCTCTTGGTTCAAGGTCAATGCAAACACTTTGGGAATAAAGAAGATTGATTCTTAGCTCCAAACAGAAAAGGGCACCATGTCATATGATTAAATGGCGTATCCAATATGTATCTGATAATGAATAGAGAACCCACTAATCCCAAAATGATATATTTAAAAACGCTCCATGGCTGTAAAAACCTGATTAAAGTAAAATCAAATAATTGTTGGCCTTTTATTTTTTCCCCGTGTTAATGCTCGTGCTCTGCATGTTCCGTTCAGATTCACAGGATCATGACACAGTGCTGGAGCAGCGAGCCGAGACTACGCCCTACTTTCAAGACATTGATCCAGAGTGTGGAGACTGTAAGAGAAAGCAAGGACAGATGAGCCACGTTGACCTTTGAACTTTAGGTGTTGACTCCTGGGATTCAGTCCTCAAAGATCTGAACACAACAATGAATGTCTCTGTGACGTCTGGGGGTCCTGCAGCGACGCCCTCATTAGTCTGACATGTACTTGTTTTCTTTTGGTGCTCAGACTATTTCACAATTATTCCAATAATGATTAATGGTGAGATCCATTTTCTTGGCAGTTTACCTGCTTCTTTCTATGACGTATACAAATTATTTGATTAATTAGTACACACACTACATCCGACTCAAGACACCAAACCAAATATATTCAAATATAACATTTCCTTATGATATTTCATTTCATTTATTTCTTTGTGCATGTTTTATTTGTCCATGTTTTACAAATTGAATATGATGAGTCACAGACTGAAGAAATGTGATATAAGATTCTCTCTGATTTATGGTGAATATTTAAGCCTCGGTATCGGGACCAAAAATGTATAAATCACCAACCGGCAACATGTCATCAGTTAATACTCAGTCCTTTGTTTCTGGACTGCAACTTATTGTCCAAAGAGACCGCCGGATTCTTCAGAGCCTAAACCTCACTCACTGCTCTTGTGCCGGTGACCTTCTGGGGACTTGAACTGAGCGCGGGTCTTCCTGCTGACACCCAGACAGAGTTACATTTCAGCTGTTACAGTTTTCCACATATTCATTGCATATCAAGGATAAGCCTGTGTTTTCTGACAGCAGAAGCACACATTCCTTTTTGAGTGAATTTTTTTTGCTATGACTACACATCAGTGACCAGACTTGAAACAAATATACTTTTATTTGTCCAATACATTATAGCGACAGCAATAATGATTCTCTTTGAAACCTGTGTATCTATTAGTGTCCGATCATGGACTCAAACAGTGTAATTCTTGTTTTTTAAAAAAATTGGAAATGAGGATGTTGTCTTAGTAATTAGTAATATATTTTATAAATACAGTATGCCGTTTTCAGTGTAATAAGGCTATCTATCTGCCTGTACTGCGGATACCTAATGTGAAAAGTTGTTGAGTTTGTGTTACAAATGTATTGTATGCTTTTTTTAATTTTAAAACTTAATGGATGCATTGGTCATTTCCTCAGTCCCCAAGCTTAATTATTTGTGGGACAACATCTTTCTTTCCAATTTTGAAACTTAAAAAAACACCCCTTTCCAATGTTTTTCATTTCTGCCATTAAAAGGCAGGCCGTAACCACAGACGGCATGGATGCCCTCTCGCATCGCTAAAGATGAGTCACTGTAAAGAGCAAAGTTTTCTCGCTAACAAACATACGCTCCCACTGCCCACCTTTGGGCAGTATCACGGCGGTCTGAACATTTTGTTCAATGCCAAGAGGGGAAATGTTGCGATTTTGTACGATTTTTTTTATCCAAAGATTTTCAGAAAATAGTTTTTTTCTATTTATTTCAATTTCAGTGTGTTGCAGTGTGAATGACATTAAGCCATCTGATGGCAACATGCAGCTATGCATTTATGTGTAGACAGATGTAAATATGAAGTTGATTAATATGAATAAAATGGACATTTAGTATTTTCCAGGTGTGTGATATCCGTTTATTAAACCAAACATATTGCAGTACTATGGAAATGAAAAAGTTACTTCTTTAATCTAAATGTGGCTTGTTTTTCACATCAAGATGTATTATGATGTACCTTCAGTCAAACAGCTGATATGCATTTCAAAGGTGTTGTGCATGATTTTGAGATTTAGACAAAAGTGTGGTTTTGTTCAAGGGGTTAAATGTATTTATTTGTTGTATGTGTTAAGGGTTAAAAAAAGCATGCTCTTTTGCAGTAGTGTCCTTGGGGTGTGAACAGAAAATGATCAGGCAGACGTAATGTTGTGAACAGAGGCCAGCAATAAGTTCACAGCAGCTTAAATTACATTAATGTGCAATATTGGCCTTTGCTGGTATAACCATAGTTTAGTTGAATCTTCTAATATGAAATATGGATGCAGTTTTTGGCTTCAAATCCAACTGTCGATGACAACACATGATACGGCTCAACATTTCATATCAACACAATATTTAAAATTTATTTTCAATGACGTTGAACAAGTAATATACCGTACATACAGAACATGACATGATTTTAAGCAAAATATAAAGTGAGGAGAATAAAGAATAATTTAATTCTTATTTTAATTCTTAAAATACTAGGCTACCTATAGCCTAGTAAAGAGCAGATCCCTCCTACGTCTCTCCACAACTGTCGAGACTGTCCATTACACTGTCTTCATGTCACTTTGCCATCACCCATCACCACCACCTCCTCCTCCTTCCTCCCTCCTCCTCCCTCCTCCTTCCTCCTTCTTCCTCCTTCCTCCTTCCTCCTCCCTCCTCCTTCCTTCCTCCTCAGCACAAGTGTCCAATATCCTTCTTGGTGCAGCCTTGGGTACAGCACTTTCCTGCCACACCCAAAGAAAAGTTCCTCTTCTGCTTGCTCTGTGTGCGCCCGTCAGCTGCTGCTCGGTTTCCGTCTTGCTCGCCGGACACTGTGGATGGCTGAAGGGCAAAGTCGGTCAGCGACGGCTGCTGCCGGTCTCCTCTGACCCCGTAAAGAGTTACGAGGTCTGCCAGGGAGGAAGCACCAATTTTGAGAGGAGAAAGGTTATCTGCTGTGAGCTCTGGCCCAGTTTGCCAGGTGTGCTGGTTGTCCTCCATTGTCACGTCACTGAGGGAAATCAACTGGAAGGGATCTGGAGAAACGGGTCGATTAATATTAACACGAGTTGAATATAAAACTTACAGTATATATTTTTTCAAATGCACCTTTAATCATTGTAACGATATATTCAGTGATCAGAACATGTTTATAAAAAGGTGCTTTTCGGCAGACTGACAATAGTGAAATAATAGTTATTAGTCAGTAAAAGGGTTTGTGCAATTACCAATGAACATGAGCTGACCATGGTGCTGAAATACGAAGCTCTGTCAATCAACTGAAATGCGGGGGACTGTTACCTAATTACAACTCTGTGGCAGTCTAACCTTTTGGTGTGTAATAACTCACCATCTACAGTAACAGTATCTATGTGCTCGCAAGAAACTAAAGGAATCAAGAAAACGTAGAAAAAGTACAGTTCCTCCCCTGTGGACCCTTTCTTCTTCTTCCCTTTAAATCAGCCGTAATGAGAAATACATTTCTTACACTATACACGGGCCACACTAGAATGCTGTGTTGATTTTACAATAAGTCTTTATGTTTTGAAACATGTCTTTATGCAAATCTTTGTGCTGCTAATTGTAGAAATACACTTGAAAGAAAAGGCAGTAGTTGACTCACCTATGTCCCCCTCTGTGGAGCGCTTCCACCGGGAGCCGCCGCAGGTGAAAATGACTGCTCTGATGAACTCTCTCCCACACAGTTTCACCCCGTAGTCCCTCGGCATCATCAGCCTGCTCATCAGGTCAGCCTTCACACAGTTGCATATGCCACCGACACACACAACAGCCACGGCAAGAGTCAATCTCCAGAGCATTTTCACTTGAAACTAACGGAACAAGTTGGCTGGTTTGCGCTGCACGGAGGGTCAAGCTGAGCTCCACCTCAGATCTGAACAGTGTTTGAAATCCTGTTAGTTTCCTTGTTTTTTCCCCCCCGTTAGAAGTTATGTTGCAGCCTGTTGCAGCCAAATGCAGATGTTGTAAAATATGCTATTTGTCAGTCTTGTGGAGCAGAACAGGCTTTGGTTTCCTCTTTTTGTTCCCGCTATAAACCTAGTCACTGGTCTACTCATCAACCTATGAGTTCAACACCAACCCCTCTCCCTCCCTACTCCCTCCCTCCCACACGTCATGTAGATTGATGACAATGACGTACGTGCAAGTTATTTCTTTATTGTAATATTCGGGGAATATTGTATTGTGAAGTGTAAGTGTGCACATTACTCATGCACTAGTTTCAATGATGATTTTGAGACAAACAATATGAAGGCACGTAGGACATTTTGTGCACGTCACTGGGGAAGAAATGAAGACTGTAAGTGCTTTAAAAAAAAAAAAAAAAAAAAGGGGGCGAGGTGTTTTCTAAAGGTTATTGGCTCGTCACAAAATATGGTTGTAGAAGAGAAAGTATTGGCAATATTTCTTTTTATTGGATTTTCAAATATAGCTTCCATGATGTCAAACGCGAGTTAAAATTAGATGAAATAAACAATGCATTAATATCAGCACCTTGTAATATGTTACATCCGCTCATTACAACTAGGATAATAAGGAGCACCAATGCTTCAGCTTTGCCATAAAGTTCCTGCACTCATATTTGACCCTGGCAAATAAACTCTTTCACAAACAATGACTAAATGTTTTTTTAGTGATACGGTTTGGAGTAATAACAATCTTCCTGCTGTCATGACACATGTCTGCAGTGTTGAATATATGTTATATATTAACATGATCACTCTGTAGCTGCTTTGATTATTTCTTTGACAATGAGTGTAACAGTTACCTGCCTGGCAGGAAAACCCAAAGGTTAAGTATCTAACGTGTGAAAACACAGAGCTTATGAGCAGAACTAGAGCTAAAAAACATGTGAAGATTACATTTTTCCATGTCAGGTGGCAAGAAAATATACACAAAGAGATCGTCATGTTGTTTTGTGTCGGCCTGATGTGCAAGTAGGCAAATGTTTACTAAACACGATAACCTCGGATGTTGCAGAGTAAAAAGGTGAAAGGTAAGTATTTTTGCCCTCTAGTGGTCAGAATCACTTAATGCAGCTTTAACTAACATTATGATCAACAAGCACACAGTCTGTTGATATGAATGCTGTGTCCCAAATCCATATTACATAAACTAAACTGCTTTTTAGTATGTGGTGGGTTCAAACTAGAAAAGTTACAAAAAGTCAAACCAGGCAGCATGCATACTAAATATGTTTGATTGAACAGCTCAAATCTTGGAAAACAAAATTAAGAATTAAATACTTTTATCAAAACAAAAAACAAAAAATACTCCGGAGTTGTATTTTTCTGACAATAAAAAAACATTGCTGCTATATCGCCAATTATATTACCTACACTATAGTGTACAACAACACGGAGGCTCTGTTGTCCAAACCAAGCCAGAAAACAGATTTGTTCTTAAAGGCAGTCAGTGCACAGACCAAATCCCCTCATCCCGGTCTTACCTTTCACAATAAAAGCTGTTCATTTCACTTTTTGCTCAATGGCAACCTGAGATGGACTCCTCAGATGCTGCTCTGGGTCAATAGGATACCAGAAGTTTGTGCTCTGCCTATGCAAAACCATTTAAACTTTTAATTGAACAAGGGTTGCAACTGTCACAAATTTGCATTGCTGCCAGTATGAACAGCTTTGATGCTAAATATTCGCAGGAGAGTATTTTGCATTTTTGTGTCGTTTTGTCGTCGCACCCCGGTGTGTAAAGGCCTTTATACTAAACATTGGATGTCTTTTTGTGAAGTTTAAATGGAAGTAACCTTCTGAAGTTGCGGTTTGCTTTACATCCAATCTCACACATACTGTACCATTCTGTATTAGTATAATAAGCTGAAGTTGAAATGTTTGTATAATAACTGGTAAAATAACTTGTAAATTAGTATGTAATACATACTGTATAGAATTAGTATATAGTGTAGATTTGGGACGCAGCTTTAATTTTGTATCAGTTTCCAATAATAGAGTGAATTACATTAAAATGGTTCAATGTAATTGATGCAAATATTCATGTTAAAGATGTATTTGAATACTAACAAGTATATGTGTTTGGCCACTTATGCACGTCTAACAACAACCACCACAAAAATTATAATTTTTATATTAATTAAAAGAGACTTATTTGACTCAAGGTCCATGATAAAGAAATAGTGCAAACCATAGACTCAATAATGTAAAAAAGGCAATTTCTTTAAGCAAAAGCAGAAAGGGTGAATGCGTCGGCTGGACGGTAATGATTTCCTCACAAATAACCAACTTGTCATTTCTCCAAAAAGGAGGCGAGGCTGCTTTTAGCGCGCCGGGCTTTTTCAATGCTTTCAAAATTTGGAGTCCCGTGAGGAAGGTCCAGACGGTCATGTTCAGAAGTCATAATACTCTCAGCCTCCCCTGAAGGTACAATGAGGGAAAAAATACAATGCGTTATATTGTGGCAATGGGTGTCTGTGAAAACAACAATTTGTGTCCTTCACGTGCAGTAGTTGTGTTATGCTCTCAGTTTAAACAAGTCAGTACATATATATATATATATAAATAAAATTATGCGGCTTAGTCCTACCTCTCATGCGATAAATAAGTGTCCCATAGGCGCCGTCCATCTGGTAGGCCAATATAAAGCTGAGAGGGATGATGGGAGCCAATAGGAATGGTTTCTTTCCTTTAAGGGCACTGAAGAAAAGTGACAAAGAAAAATGATCAACTAAGTATTTCCCACTGTAATTATGTGATAAAAGGAGAAATAAAAGCACTCAGAGAATGCATGCTTCCATTTTGGCTATTCAATTAAAATTACAGAAAATTGAAGCTGAGATTTGCATTACAATACACACAGTAATACAGAGGGCCATTATATGTTGACATTTTTTTATATTTACAATACCTAAACCCTGGGAATATAGAACGACAAATTATGGAAAATATCACGTGAATCAGACTCACAACCACTTACAGACATTGAAATGTGTCATTTTTGCGAAGCGCCACCTACAGGTGGCTTGTGATATTTAGCAAGACTAACTGCTGCACAGTTAAACTGTGTGACGAACCCTTAGAAACTATCATACATGGAGCTGCACCAGTAAAGGCTACTGGTTTGTCTCTCACTGTGCATCGTTAGGTCACGTTATTATTCTTACTGGGTCTTTGTTTGTGCGCGTTAGAAACCAGAGATGGTCTCTGGGTGAATGTTAACTTTAAGCCAAACCCCCTTGACCTGATCTCTATGAGCAGGTGTACAGTAAACTCACCCTAAGGTGAGACCAACTGTAGTCACTGTGTAGAAAGTCCCAAAGTATTTGACAACTTCTCTGGACCAGGCAACCTGCATGGCCATCTGTCGCTCTCTCATCTGGTTCTGCATCAGCATCTGACGCTCCATCTACACACACACACACACACACACACACACACACACAGGAGAACAAAATATGTTATTAAGCATAATACACCAACTGCTTATGTCTCTCAATGTACAACGTGTAACATTAAATATTTAACGATCAGAGATATATCATTTCAAGAATACAAATTCAAACAATGAAATACTAGAGCCTGATATTAGCTCTGGTCAGATATATCAAGAAAACACAATTATGATCAATACCACAAATGCCAAAGATATATTTGAGTTGATTCAGAAATTGCCGCTTAATTATATAGTTTGCCAACCGGAAACTTTATTTTTCAAATGTAAAATGGCCCGCTCACTTTCTTTTGAGATTAATCTTTATTTATTTTTTGCATTTGTGCTATATTTGATAGATAGATAGATAGATAGATAGATTCCTGTCCGTTTCTCGGTTCTCCATTCAGCACGGAGGCTGCTTCACTAACATCTGTCGCATCTTTTAGGGTCTTTCGGTGGTGGTGAAGTCAACGTAATATGGGACGAGGCGGTCCTGTGCGAACATATTCTATAGAATACCTTTATTTGACAATACATGACAGAATTGATTCTCCTGTTGTGACCGTGTGAAGTGGGTTGACTAATGAAAGTCAGTAGTAGAGGAGAAGGAAAGGCGTAAACTAGGTGTATGCCTCCGCCAACCAGTCCGTCATGTTGCAGTTCATGTCGGTCCTAAATGTCACACCTTCATCAGGCGATGTCGCTTCGGGGTGAAGCTGTAATCACCGGACTGAGCCGACACTGTTAGATAAAAGCTACTACAAAAGGCACTTCCATTAATGAAGTGCAATCAATTCTTAAAACTAATTTAACATGTTTTTAAAGCATGTTGTGAGACTGATTGTGAAGAGTTTAATCAACATTTGATCCCAAAAAAAAAAAAGCACAAAACATACAATATACCCAAAACTGACACAAATGCACCCTTATTGTGTGCGAGATTATATATATATATATATATTTTTTTTTTAACACTGCATTTCATGAAAAGTGGATACAATTAAATCAGTCTTTCCTTGTACCATTTCATTATAGTTAGAATTAAATACAATTAATCAAGAACTGAGAAGAGCTCAAATTAATCGACCATTTGTCAGATACGAGAGTAAATTCAATATCTTTTGGGGCCTTTTGGTTGGACAAAACAAACATTTTGTGGATGACATTATGGACCAAACATTTAATCAATAATTAGAAAAAAGAATCGTCAGATTAATTCATTGTGAAAATAAGAATTAGTTTCAGCCCTGAATCATTCATACAGTGAAGCGGCCTTCATGAGCTGAAAACACAGGCATGAACTTCTGTGTACATCTGAGAAGTTGGTATGTACATTTTCATATTTTTGTTTGTCATGAAACTTGGTCAAAAACTTTGAAGTCAATTACTGTAACCGAGCTGACTACAACTGCTAACTTCTCCAGGAAGAAGGTGTCTACAAACGTTCTAAAGTGTGTCATCTTTCAATATAATGGGAAATTACAGTGATGTGTAATGAAGGGTTCCCTCACGACATGGTTGACAAGACATGACTCTCGCGATGTCATTCGTTCTCTCATCTGGGTCACAAAACAGGAAGTAGGCAGGAGAAACTGGATGTCTGATCTGGAAACTACCCACTTCTTGATAACAATTTTATCCTGTTAGTCTCCTGCTTGTGCGTGCGTTAAAACACGAAGCCAACACTTCATTATTGGTAGCTTGTCGCTTGCAATTAATTTAATTATCTATTAATCTGCCTATCATTCTTTTGATTCATCATTTAGTCACTGAAATATAAATAATACACATTATTCTCAGTCCCAATGCTAACTCTCTCAAAAGGCCCAGACCAATGCATGTGAAGCCAGCGCAGTATTCAACCTCCACCACCTTAGTATCATGGAATTGAGTTTCACATGTGTGGGAATCCTCCTGGATATTCAACTCCTCTTTGATGAACACTCCAATCATAAACTCTGCCAGCAGAAGCTCTCCTCCATCCGGAAACTCAGCCCACCTACCACTCCCCTTGTATCAAAGCATCAAACAGCCAGTCCTCTATTGCTGCATCTGCTACTTCACCACACACACACACACACACACACACACACACACACACACACACACACACACGAAATCCACTTCCAACCTCACAGATGGGAACGCTCAGGCTGCTCACTTCCAAAGCACTCAATATCTCACTATAGTCACATATCTTGGATATTTTTAAAGACAATTTGTGCTTTCTTTCAACAGGACTGGAAATTGGGTATGATTTCTAATGGTAGCGCAGATATAACTACTTAAATAGCTATACCAAAATTATGTATATACATGTTTCTCTATATATATAAACAAAATACATGAATTTAACTCAAACGTCAAAACAAAAATCAACATCTATAATTGGCAACATTATGAATTTATTAAATCAGGAACTATCAGGTAAAAGAAAAAGTAAACAAGATTACAAATCCGACTGTCCGCCTTCAGTTCATGACAGTTTTAGTTGCTCGGTGAAACACATTTCGGTTGATACCAGCATCTGAAATGCCGACATATCAAAACCCATGTATGATGATAAACAGAGTTACTAAACAAAAATATAAAGAAACATAGTGTTACCTTTATATATATATATATATATATATATATATATATATATATATATATATATATATATAAAAAATAGGAAGACCAATACTGTAGATTTGAAGGCAAGCTTGGAAAAGCAGTGGAGGAGACAGTGACCGGAAAGACCGGTGAAGAAAAGTGAAAGAAAGAAATGAGCCACAATGGGTTCTCGGAAGGTGCCAAGGTGAGAGCAGAGGTGACACGTAAGCGGCAAATTCACTGACATTTTCTAAAGGCTACAGCAACAAGCAATTCCTGGAAAACTGATACACACGATCATCACAGTCTACAAACTGAAAGAGGCACTTAATGACAGACGCCTCAGTGTTGACCATCATGTGCTTTTAGCTGTCCGCCAAACCAAATGTAAAACTACAGGACAAAACCTTGGTATTTTCCTTATTTTTAACAGTTTTATTCAATTTATTTTACTGCGTCCACTTTTTTTCTCCATAGTTAACTTTCCCCAATTAGTCTTAATTTATGCTAATTAACCTGTGCGACTACTGTACAACTTTACGACAAGTATTTTCCTTTTAATGCATCTACTCTCAAAAAGGCTAAACAAGCAACATTTTGGTTCATTATTAGTGTGTGCGTGTTATCTAGAAAGTGAGGATAACACCAGTGAAATAAAACAAATCAAAAACCTTGTCGGGAGGCCTTAACTCACTGCACACTGGAGGTCATTTTCAGTCGATTTTCTCGATTTGACATAATTTTCTTAGATTCACCTTTTAAGGCACTTGCATATAAGATATATACCCATGTTTTACATCATAAATTGCAGAACAATCTCAGCTATCTATATAATGAGGCACCATTGTCGTAAGGCAAAAGTGTAAAGAAAAAAACTTTATAATATGACACTAAAGCTGAAAAATGGAATCTCGATTTTTGGAAATTCTTCATATCGCTTGAAAAAACCTAACTTTACTCAGGTGGTGACTCTGTTTAGGTGATGGCAATTGGTTTACCAAAGGTTTTAGGTTCACAAAAGCAGTGAAATATATGAATAAAATGTTAGATACATGTAAATAAATGTCTAAAACTAAAGTTTTTATTATCGTTTTTTGAGTAGAAATATGGTCTTTCACAGCTTTCACCAAAATGATAAAAATGGGACTGAGAAATGACTTCATAGTGCAGATAAAGCTTCAGGGAGTGTGTGCAAATGAAAAATGACCATCACAACAATTTTTTTTTTTTTTAAATAAAAATATGTATTATAAAAAAAAAAGAAAATATGTACAGAATATATATTCAGAAATATAAAACAGAACAAAGACTAGACCATTTACAATATACAAGTATATATGCTTCAATGGCATATCCTCATGCCATGGCATGCCAGTCATGGAAACAGTTTCTGTTCAGCTGCAGGCAGAGGGGAACGTTACACGCCTCGCACTTCCACGCCGTGTCTTTGCTCACTTTCTTCATGCTGCAAAGCTCGCAAACCCTGCGACCCACCGTGGACTTAGTTGGAAGAACAGTTTGAAGAGTTCAATGGGTGTTGCTGTGGCACTGACATGTGGACCTGGTGTCCGGGCTGGAACCTGATGACGGGGGGAGCAGTGTCCGGGTCTTCATCCGTCCTCCAGGACAGCGTAGGTGCAGGTGGTGCACGTGCTGCTGTCTTTCTTGATCTGGCCTGAGGTGAAAGTAGTCGCCGGGCAGCACGCGCCCTGTTTGCTGGAGATGGTGTCTTTAGTCGTCGGTCAACGCGCTGCCTCTTTGCTGGTCGTGGTAGTTGCCGTCCAACACGCTGCCTCTTTGCTGGCCAGGCTGGTCGGGGCGGATGGTGCTCCTCTCTGTAAAATAAATCAATACTAGTCAGTTGAAAGAAAGATGACGTAAGAAAGATGACATTGGATGTGCAAACATTATTCAGATCATGACTGTGGTAGTAATTTTAGCATAGTGCTCCGCATTGGATGTATAAATATTAGTGGTAGTAACGTGAAGCAGAGTGTTGTACAAAGCAGACTGTGTATAAACATTACTTAGATCATGACGTAGTAACGTGAACAGCAGTGTGCACCGCGTGGCTGGCTCTCGTGCTCTCCTACACAGTGTACACATTACTAGTTTGTACACATTACTAGTTTGCACCATGCAGCCTTACAGACACGTAACAAAGTTTAGTAACTACACTTACCCATCTTCCTCAGAAGAACTAAAGCCTTCGAGCTCTGACGACGACGCGTCGTCCTCCTCCTCGCTGCTCTCCAGAATCATGCGTTTTGCTTCCTCCGTGTTGAATCTCTTTGTCGTCATGAAGTTGATTGTAAACTGTAGTGTGTACATGCTGTACAAGTGGGTTGTCCTTTTGAGATTTTCCTGAGTGTACATTGGTTGTTTAGTTCACGAAATGGCGACGGACATATGACTCAACTAATCACAGAGAAGGATTTTTTTTTTTTTTTTTTCCAGCGTCAGATGACACACTGCTGCCCTTTCGCTTGCCTGATGATGTTAAAATTATGCTGGGCTCTGCCTGGGCAGGCACCCGGAAGCAGGAAGCCGTCTCTTTCCGCCAGACGTAAAATTATATTTTTGCGATGTATTATCGGGGTGCTGTGAATATTTTAGAAACTTAGAGAAAAGTTTCAAGTGTCACCACGCGAAACCGCGGGCTCCGTGGACGAAGGGTTAACCTCTTACTTACTTCACATTCAAACCCACTAAAGTTCAGTGAAAGAAAAGCACAACCCTGTCATTAGCAGCCAAGACCGCTATTAAATATAAAATGAACAAAAAAGTCATTGACGTCATCCCACAGCTGCCATTTATCCTCAGGACATGCGTCATACAGACACACACATATCCACCAAATTGATGATTGACTAAAGTGATGTTTAAGATAGACACTGTGATTCAAACACAAAGCCCAATGACTTTGACTTGAGAATCCACAAGGAAAGAGCGTAGAAAGGAACGATTAGCGCTGAACGATGAGACTGGAGAAACACTGGAGAGCAATCATCTCTGACATCTTAATGCACGGGGAGGCTACAGTGTTGCTCCACAGATATTCGGAAATTGCCACGGTCAATCTTATCCATTCAGTTGAGTGATGGAAAGACGGCATTTCATTATTACAGACAGTAACATTAAAGTTGACCATTAGCGACCCTGCCGATTTGTGTTTGACTGTCTGAGTGTTTTTGTTCAGTTAAATTCTGAATGGTTATATGAATTTATCAAAATCACTGAAAAATGTTAAATGTCTTGTTAATTTGTACTCAAAAGTAAAGCTGAGGGTGATTTATAAAAAACTAAACTATCTTTAGTAAGTTAGGTCAATGACACAATGTAGATCTACTACAGCAATGTTAAACATCATGCATCTCATGTTTACCTGTGAGTCATCATCACAACCCAAACAAAGGGCTCTCTGAAACTCAATTTCACAAACCTTTGTCGTCACTGAATAATAATAGCCATCCACAACACAACCAACCTTTTGGGTGCAAGTTGGATAATGTCATTGGTGTTATGACAGTCACACATCCCACCTGCTGCTCAGCAGCTTACAGGCATGAATAAATCACAACAGATTGGCCCCAAAAGGAAAAAGAGAGAGATGAAAAACTAAAACAATCCTTTGTATAAAGTAAATAATGAGTGCAATAAAAAAAAGTGTGGTCACTAAATGAAAATGCTGAGATTCTAACTGAAGCTTGTATCCCTGGTTTTGACACTGTATGATTCTAGAAAGAAAAACAGACCACCAATCTGACTGACTAGATAGATAGATAGATAGATAGATAGATAGATAGATAGATAGATAGATAGATAGATAGAGTCTGTTTTCTGAAACACAAAAAAAAGAGGAGAAAATAAAAGGCCAAATCTCTGATCCATGTGGGTACAAGTGACAGATTACACTGACATATTGCATAGCCCCATGTTTGCTGAATAGTAATTACATTACAAAGATATGATTTCATGTTTGCTGTGTGGTAATTATATCAAATATATATTTTGGAATATTCACAACATATGGACAGCATCAATTTAATAAAGGCTGTCAGGAAGCTGAACTCTACCTCACCACTCCCACATCTAGACTCATGTCCTCTGCTGCTAAACTGTCTGACCGCTGTTATAACGCACACTTATATAGTTTCCTAATTTATGTTGTTTATTTATATGTTGTTCTATTTTTTTTTACTTTTTAACTGTTTTTGCACTATTCACTTTATGTCAGGCAGAAGAGAAACACAATTTCTCTATGTTTGCACAAGTGGAAGATAAAGCTAGATGTTGACACTGGGGGCCTCTTTAAAGCTGGGTCACTGGATCAGGTAATACAACTGGACCCAATATAAGGTCCTCGCTGTGTCAGTTGATATCATGCTTTAGTTGTGTGTTGCAAATTCCTATCTTCCTCAACAAAATCATACTTTATCTAATTACAGTGGACATGATGCTTCTGGTGGGCAGCTGTCTGAATGGGCCAGTCGTACATTCAGATTAAGACAGCAGCTGGGAGACACTTGAGTCCAAGGCAACATGCAAATTACATCAAATCCAAGCCATGTCTCTCCATGTTCCGACCACGTGGTCGCAGATGCATGGAGTAAACCCCGGGTGCAAAGCGCATCTCCTTAACAGTGTTGTTTTGAAATACCACGTGACTGAGTGCACCTTCACTCACCTGCAGCCGTGCATTGTGGAGCATGAATTCTTGCTGCTTCTTAAAGTTTGCATCCATGGATTTAGACATTAGAAACCCCATGGCGCCGTTGTTACAGTCAACCTACGGGAACGACGCAAATAGACGTGAACTCAAAATGAGGCTGAGCTGCAGACACACGCCACCAAACGTACAGGCACAAATACTCATGTCTAGAGCTACGGCCGACGTTAACACTTTGACTCAACATGTGACGTTAATGTGTTTAACTGCTCGAGACTCATAACGTCATGCTCACACAGTCTACCTTTGGCATAAAGTAACGCTACTTTCGGGGCTCTCCTGTTAGTTCATTTGCTACATCGCACATACATAGCTGCACATACTTCACCCTCAGTTTTTACTTTGAGGGGTAGCTTGGTTAGCTGGAAATGAAAGCTGTACATACCCAATATGTTGTGAACGCGGGAGGCTAAATGAAGTAACAATAATGGTCACAAAAGCAGGTCTGGCGAGGTTTTTCAAGGACACATCACGCAGCCACAGACAACTTCCTGTCCGCCGTGCTGCCAGTCAACCCTGTGGGCCAAATGCCTTCGCTGATAAATATTATACTTCCGGTATACTACAAAATAAAATAAAAACAAAAAACATGTTATTTCCACCAATCCTAAAGAAGAATGATGCTTTCCAAATGTCAAAACTAATATCAGAGGGACATTACAATGACAGTGTACCATCACAATAAGTCATTGCAAACTCACTATGAAGCAAAGGAATATTATGGGGATTTCTCCTCAGGGACAAATCCCATTCAAGATTCAAAGGAATTTATTCCAACTAATTTATTAGCAGCTTCTGCTCTGAGTACGTGAACGAAATATACAGTTGAGTCTACGCAGAGTACTCGAGAGGTATAGTGTTTGTCCCAGAGTTCATGGTCCCAGGGTAGTTCAAGGAGAAATGGCTCCATCTGTTGGTGTTTGCGGGTCAGAGTCAACAATTCATTATTTTAAAGTCAGTGGCTTATAATGCATTTTGAATAAATATGTCTCAAAATAAAGACTTTTTGAGTATTAAATCACATTCATGGATGAATTCAGGTCTAGATGACAACCAGCCCGCGATTGTGTGAAGTTTTTACCACACGGCCATTATTAAAAATCATAAATCTTCTCTTATTTTATACAAACTTCAGTTAGTCTCAATAGAATAATGTTTAGTAGGTATGTATAATATGCTAAATAGTTTAGATAGATAGATAGATAGATAGATAGATAGATAGATAGATAGATAGATAGATAGATAGATAGATAGATAGATAGATAGATAGATAGATAGATAGATAGATAGATAGATAGAAAAAGTATAACATGTGTAATATTTATCTAAGATAAGGAGGACTTGTATTTAAATGTAATGACCAATAGGATCCAGCCCCCAGCACACGTTAATGCAGGGCTCCAGACTAACTTTTCTTACTAGGAGCACAGTGGCCCCTAACTTAAAATTTTAGGGGCGCAAGCAGAAAATTTAGGGGCACACACTATAAATCGACTTGCAAAGTTTTCCTATCGTTTTCACTGTATTACTGATAAATACTTTGACAATAAATGCATACACTACAATCTTAGGTGAACTCGCGCAGCCACTCATCGCGAAAGCTGAATTTCCTGCCTTTTTTCGCCACGACCGTTTCCTCACAATCTGAGTCGGACTCATTCTTGGGATTTGTCTTCTCTATATCATTAGGTTTAAGAAGAAAGTACGAACTGATAGTCCGCTTCGCCATTGTCCATTGTTTACAGGAGACACCGCTATGTGAAATCTGTGGATTCGCGTGATAACCCCCAAGACCCGCCTCTTTTCACACATTAGCCTATCACAGTGGTCATTCGCCCCCCCCCCCCCCCCCCCCCCCCCCCCCCCCCCCAAGGCATTACCGCTAACCAGGCACGTGCACAAACATTTTGGGGGGCAGGTGCTCAAACCAAAAAAAGGGCAACCATCGCCAAAATTATTTATGAAATTAAAAATAATAAATAAAAAACAGTAGGATATTTTCAACTTATAAATTTATTTTTGTTAACAAACTAACTAAAATCATCAAATTGAATAAATAAATGAACAGGCAACTTTCCGTGTCCTCTCCTGACCAGGCACAACAGGTAAAGGAATGTTGAGCCTCTGCTTCTGTGACGCACCTTGAAATATCTCCTGAACTTCTCCTCAGACCTCAATGCTTATTGTGTGAGTTACACCATCAGTTAGCTGTGGAGCTGTGGCGTTAATGTTGTGGTTAGTTTATCACCAAACAACGTCGGGGGATTGCACAAACACCGTCACTACCCGTTTGTCTGATGCTGCGGGTCAGAGCAGAAGTAGCTGCACCCGTCTGGCCTGGCGCTCAGTGCTGCATGAGCACTACGAGGAGGAGGAGGGGCGCGCGGGGGCTCGTGAGCGCCGCGGAGCATGTCGGGGAGAAATTCTCACAAGAACTCAAATAAAGCAACAAAAATATTTAATAAAAAAAAATATATTACTGGTCGCGGATGCGCGAGTAGATGAAAAATGTAGTCGCACAGTGTCTAATTTTAGGCGCAAAATGCGACCATTTGGTCGCAGTCTGGAGCCCTGCGTTAATGCCCTGGAGGATACTATAACTCTGTGGAAGAGTTAACTTCCCATGCTGCTTTTTGTTTTGTTCTGACTTGACAGCAATGTCTGCATGTCTCAGTGAACCACATCAAGCCGCGCTATCTTGTTTCATCAATGCATGACAACAGTGTTGGGACTCCTGGCCAAGTTTCATCTTACTGGACAAATAACACTTGATATTCCACCTTTTAGGTTCACAATCAACCTCAAAATAAAGTAGTCACACTGTCAGTCATGTCTTTTTGTTCATGTCACTTCTAACACAATCATTCTCAAATGTAGGCATGATCTCAAGAGCCATCTCAAAGCATGGAAAGGCAACATTTAAATTGAACCAACAAAAGTAAATACATAATATACACCACTGCCCTACTTTACACCTACCACACTGAGTCTTTTTCTCTCAGTGCACTCTACAGTAGCATGTTGTACTACTAAGCTTGAGCACTGTAGATGCTGGATATCCTAGAAAAACATGTATTTCAACAAGAGCTGTATCACAAACCTTTCCCTGCAATGGCATTTTCACCTGTTTTAACTTTAACCTAGGTTATAAAGTCCATAACAATAAAAAATGTCCCAGGGGTCTCCAAAATGGAGGAAACGGTGTCAAAAAATAAACTTCCTCAAGACAAAATCATTGATAAGATCAGATAACTATGCTATTGCCGTAGCTATGAACTGATGGAAAGCCCACAACATAGTTGTACTCTATGGAACCGTTTCCACCTCTTGTTATTGGGAATTCCACCTGGCTGGCATGTTAATCGATCTATTCCTATTCCCAGCTTTCCCAAATGACGCATGTGTGGACATGAATCTCAACAGCAAAGAGATTAAACATGTGACAACATGAAGTGTAACATGCATACACCACTAAGTTACCAGCCAGGTGGAATTCCCAAACACAAGGTGGAAAGGATCTAAAACTGTCAACCCTGACTGAAAATTCCATGTTTACTTTGTACCGTCATAGACAAGTGGTAGTAGAGGTAGTGTGATATTATCAGTGATGGAAATAAACTATGTAGTTCTGTATCCAATTTTGTGGAACTTGTACTTCCATATGTATTTCCATATTCTACTACTTTATACTTCTTCGACATTTCAGAGGCAAATGTGTACTTTATACTTTATTACTTTGCAGTAAACAATTTTACATACAGAACATATGGTGAGTTGACAAAATATGGTGCATCTCTCCAGATTAAATTGACTAAACCCAGTCTATAAAGCAATTGCATCTTGCTGCACCTCAAGCAGGTACAACATAGTGGTAATCCAGAAATATAACATTTAACGTGCTGCTGCATAATGAGTACTTTTTCTGATAGTACATTTTGATGATAAAACATTGTAATGTTAAGTACGATTTTGAATGCTGAACTTTTACTTGCAACATAGCATGTTTACATCAAGGATAGGCAGCAGTTTCCTCAAGTATAGTATCTAAACACTAACACGTGTTTTAAGTCCACGGTTTCGGCAAACTGATCACACAGAGACTGAAACAGAGAGGGGAAATACACAGACCCGCACACGGTTTCAAATACATCCTGCCTGTCTGACCAATTTAATTAATAATCTTCAAAACTATAAACCCGCGCCAAAACATAAATCTGTCAATAACAGCGAGAGTTTACCGTCAGCATAAAAACTGTTTTATGACGTTTTAGATTAAGCCAGATAAGAGGTCTGCATCTGCTTTCCCTTACAGTAACTGCAGTGGTCTATTTCCGTGTATGCCAAACCTTTCCTTGATCTACTTATTGCCATGGTTAATCTTACAACAGGCGACTTGTGTATTCACAGTTTGTGAAATTGCGAGCTGCAATGGTGTATTTATTAATAGTGTGTTTTCGCACAGCGATATTCACATGACGGGAACCACACACTGCTATTTCCTTCTTAATGCTAATTAAAAAAGGATGACTCCACAACGTAAAATCGAGGTTTAGGAGAGTTGGAAATGACGAGGTGCAATATGATACTGTTTGTTTTGTGGGCGTGTCTCTAAGGGCATTCCCACGTTAGTTTGCCCCTTCGAGGAACTTCCCTCTTATCTTAAAGCGCGCAGCACCGACTGAAGCCTTCAGACAATCAGAGCTGAAGCAAGAAGCGCCGGATGATAAGCAGCTCTTGTTGCAAGACCACCAGGTAAGAACATGTGATGGATAAACAACGGTTCTGTTTGTCCTCACTGGTAGACTTAAATAATTATAATAAGTTAAACAGTTACTGTCACTACTACTAATGTTAATCATTATAATGATGTGTATTATTGTTTTAATTATCATTATCAGCAATATCATTGTTATTATTATTATTGCTAATATTATCATTCAGTATGATGACTTAATTATCTATCTAAATAGTATTTTTCTATTTTATAATTCATATTGATCTGTTTTTTCTCCATAAAAATGTATTTTGCCATTTACCGCTTGTGTTTGAATCTAGCTCTAATTTTAATTGAATTTAAAACCTTTATTTAACCAGGAGAGTCCCATTGAGATTACAAATCTCTTTTTCGAGGGAGACCTGGCCAAGACAGGCAGCAGCATACAAATAACAACAACACATAGTTACAGACAGAAAACACAGAACAAGACACGTTATAAGAAACTAAAAGCTTAGAGACAGTGACGTAACAGAGTCAATGTAAGAAACATTTACATTTTTGGGAACCTGCCTCTATTTCTTTCATTCTAGATTTAAAAGCAGTCAGTGGTATCAGTTCTCTGAGCTTTAAAACATTCTGCAACATATTCCATGATGAGGGGCAGAGTACACAAAAGCCCTTGTTCCCATTTCCATTCTGGCCTTTGGGACAGTGAGCATAAAAAAATAAAATAATAATAATTAAAAAAAAGCTCTGTAGCCTGATGGCCAATTGACCTAATAACTTAATAACCTAAATTATGCCTATAGTGAACCAAATAGCTGGTAGAGTTAAATAATCAATGACAGTTTAAATAAGTGAAAATAACTTCTGCGCTTATCACTTCACAGCTCACTCTGTAAATGACTTCAAACCGAGACACTTTGTGATCTGTATGGTATTGTGCATAATAATGTGAATAAAACACCACTTGATTTGTGGGTAGAGCATAACAGGAGTCACAGTCATGTTCATGTAAGGCAGCTTCGTAGATAATTACTTAAAATATTGTGTATGACTTAATATTTTCCACTGCAACAGGATTTGTTAGCGTTGATACAATTTGTTTAGAAAAAGAAAAACAGCTCTGTCTGTGTGTGCGCGTGTGTGTGAGTGTTGACACAGTTCCAGATCATCCAACAGCATCCCTGATGCTAATTTCCAAGAATGAGGAAGTACTTAGCTGAGTCATTGGTGCTAGGAATAACATGTGTGTCTCATCAACATGTGATGTGTGTTTTGCTGTGTCAGTTATGTTGTGTGTCATACTTTTATTTTGCAGAGTAAAGAAGTAAACTAGATTAAACTAGTTGTAGCTTTAGAATTCACATCTGCCTTCTCCAGTAAAATGACTCATGTTTCTGAGTAACATGGCCCAAAAACTTCAACATCTCTACGTCTCCTTTTTGTTTCTTCCTTAGAGGTCTCGATGGACTGGGCCCTAATTGTCGTTTTGCAAGTGATGATTCAGCCATCTCTCTCCGGTAAGTAGTAAAAATCCTGCAGTGGAGACATTATTGAACAAATAAGGACACAAATTCCACCTACATTAAACATTTCTACTGTTATTTTAAACACAAGCCAATTTACAAAAACTGAGTACAACCATCTAGTGAGTTTAATTTGATGCTGATTGTTGGTTCAGGGCTGTTTAGCAATTTGACATTAATCCTGCCATTACTTTGTACTATTTCCCTGCAGTGTTGTTCACAGTTGAGGCGGAGCAAACCACGTACGAGTCAAAGTTCGGAGGAGATGTTGAGATGGGCTGCAGGTTTCAGCATAAACGATCAACTCCTTTCACTAACCTCAAGGTGACCTGGTACTGGATCAGCGGCGCCTCGCATCGGGAAGTGTACCGCATGGATAACTGGAAGGAGCACTTGGCGACCCGGGATCCGGACTATCGCGGTAGAGTGAGGCTTCTCACCGAGGAGCTGCAGGAAGGCCGGTCCAAGATACAGGTCAATACTGGCAGTCATGTCTTCAGATTTACATATAATTTGTTGGGTTATCTCCTTAATGTAACACATTTTGGTGTATTTAAACCTTTAGTTTATGAGGGCATAACGTGCAATATGGCCACAAGGACATCTAAGGACTCTGCATTCTTCTTCTGTCTCATAAAAGGTCTCTGGGCTCAGGATCAATGACTCTGGGACCTACCAGTGTTTGGTACTGACAGAAGACGGAGCTGATTATAAAACAATAAGGTTGTCCGTTGTAGGTGAGTACCAAGTCTGTGACTTTTTTGGTTTTTAGTCAAAGACTTCAAGGGCTTTGTTCTGGTAATGGTCTTGCTCATTGGCCACAGCATGTAGTCATTTCTGGGCAGTCACACCAAACCTCATAATACAAATGAAACTAAGACCAATATTACTCAATTTGGTAAAGAATGCTTTTGGCTCATTTCAACTTTCCTCATGATCTTCCCCTCATCATACAAGATCACTTAAACATAATCATAAGAGTATATCCTAGTGTCATTAGGTAATTATATATTTTTCCTGTCTGATTCTCCCATAGCACCTTATGAAGCAGTGACGAAACACATTCAGAAGGAGGATGAGGATGAGGAGGTGCTGCTAACCTGCCGGTCTCAGGGATACCCCGAGTCTTCTGTTGTGTGGCAGGACGGACACCTGCAAAGACTCATTTCCAAAACCACCGCCGTATCAAGTGCCGATCAGCTTTTCACAGTCACCAGTCAGATACGCGTCAGATCATCAGATAAAAACAACTACACATGTGTCTTTACACATGATGGCCACTCTGCAACATTTCACATTCCAGGTACCTTTTTATTCCCTTTCAGGCTTTCTCCCATGACAGGACTCAAAATATTTAACCGGAGAGAATATGCATAAAACATAAAACCACAGGGGGTTTCATGTGTTGACAGTTTAATTGCAACATCTCCAGGTCAAGCATGGCCAGTGAACTCAAGTACTGTACTTTAGTACATATGTACTTTACTCGAATATTTTTTATTTTAATGCTACTTTATAGTTTAATTCGACTACATGACAGAGGGAAATATTGTACGTTTTATTCTATTACATTCATTTGATAATTTGTACTTTCACTTTTTAAATTCAGACATTTAATACTAAATATAACCAACCAAAAAATGAGTATGTATTATTGCAGATTATTATAGATAAAGTGTGAACTACTGAGTAATCAGTTGAAATCAGCCCCACCTTTGCCTGCTGCAACAAGTGTTGCACACATAATGAATCATTATTTATAGTCCAATAATATAACATACATTCTTCTGAAATGGGCCATTCTGCATAATTGTTATACTATTGTTACTTTTGGTCCTTTAAGTACACTTTGATGCTTGTGCTTTTACTGTGGTACTGCTATTATTACTTCAGGATAGGAGAGTACCTCTGTGTTTCTGCCACTATTTAGACTTTTGTTTCCCCTCAGCAGCTGCGTTAACAGGAAATATAATAAAATCCTTTGCACACTTATCAAACTGCGGTTTCCTGTTATGTTCATAAATGTTGATAGAAATATATCTGCTGCCAACCCACACCAAATATGATTATGCTAACAGAGAGGAGATATCTGAGCCTTTCAGCTCTCGCTCACAGGTTTCCAGAGTAACAACACCGCTTCTCAGTGAAACTGTAGGAGGTGTTTGGGTTTGTGCTTCGACTCAGCAGTGTGTTGGAGTTATATTACAAGAGATCTTGTCATGTGTGGAAATGTGTGGCTTCTTTGTGTGTGTTTGTGTAGGGTGCTTGTGTTTCTGCGTACACAGTATGTTTGCAAAGGATTATTTGCTCTTTTGGATAAAGTATTTTGAACTAAGCTAAAAAGTGTCTGTTAATTCTAACGCTAAATAAAGGAAAACAGCCTGTAAATAAAACAACAAAAAGAAGAAAGTAAAAAAAATAGACCCAAACACAGCTAATAAAAAAAACGAGTACACAAGCGCGAGTCATTTTAAGCGCAATCTTTTTTTTTTGTTCTTAAACATTAAGGGGAAGTATTTGGTATATTTGGTTATTTCCCGAGTGGTCAAACTAATCAAAAGCATGGGTTTAACTCACTAAATGCCAACACACGTCCTGCCCCTGTTATTGCAAATTTTAACACCAATCCTACTTCCCTCTTTTCACAGATGAAATTCTCGTTCCTCGTGTCAAACATGATGCTCTCATCGTTGTGTTGAGCATAGGAGTGATAATGGTGGTCATCATTATTGCAGTGCTCATGTACAGACGACAAAAAGGTAACCAGACACTCAACTCTTTACGTGTACAGCACATTACAAGTAGTGAATAACCCATTAGTCAGTGTCTACAGTGTGTCCTTCCGGTGTCAAAGAACAACTTTGTCATTGCAAATGAAAAGATAATGCAGCCTCCCATGCAGATTATTTCCCCACTGAATGCATTAAATAAAACGTTATGAAATGTATATGTTTGATTTGTCACCTGAATGTTTTGGAAATGTACCAACATGTGATGTGCCGTGCATGATTGCATGTCAGCATGACTCAGCCTTTTGGGCCTTATTGTGTCTCAAACAAGTTTGGAAACACCCGGGTTGGTGATTGGTTTTGTGACAGGGGATTTTGAGGATATTTGTTAATACGTGGGTGGTTTTTCAGTCCAGCACATTTGTTGTGTATACAATTCCCCAAAACAAACACCTACATCATTTCATATTAAACATGTCTCCATATACAAATGTGTGAACATGATAAGAAGTGTTACTTCGGCTACAGGTCCAGAACCTTGCGGATAGTATTTTTAAGATTCTATTAGATCACTATTTAAAAAAAGGTCATGGATACCTTAAAGTCTTAGTTGCAAGTGTAAAAACATTGAATGTACTTACAAGAACATATAAAATACAGGATGTATTGAAGATTTACAAGAGAAAATACTGTATGAAATTGAGAAAAATTCAATAGAATAAATAAAAAGGTACACATAAAACAAATTCAAATTCAAAACATCATGTATTTAAATATGAAGAGATGGAAGGGTGGAAGTTTGTTTGGCACTGTATACAAATAGCTTCGTAAAAAAATGTCAGGACAGTCTGTATTTCAAAAGCATCAACTTAGCTTTCTATATGTTTGACTGGTGATGTATATTGGTATTTGTACTGTATATGGTAATATACAGTACAAAAAGTACATAAAGTGGACACATGCAGTACACACACTAACTGTGTTTTCCTCCTGTTTTCTACAGGTTCCCGCGCTCATAGTACCAGGAACCTTTTGGTCAATGGTCGAGGCAGGCCTGTTGCTGTTGTTGACTGTGAGTCTAAACAGTGCTGAACAATCCACTTCACACACATAACCCTTTCATGTAATGAATGTAACACACATTAAAGAATGTGTTACAGGCTTGTAATCAGAACAACCAAAGTAACAGTCATGTTGACAGCAGTCCCAGCCACAGAATAAATATAGCCTAATTTTTATATATAATATTTGTATTGCACGGTTGTACAACCTCTCTTAGGGTTTACTCACTGATAAACTTGCAATCAGGAGGTAACTGAGATGTGAAACAATATTTCTGCCAGAGACGTGCAAAGTGAAGGTGGCTTGACTGAAATGTAACTATTTAATAAGTTACCACAAGTATGGAGTGTGTGTTTGTTACATGGACTCAACACTTATTCTATTGAATACAGATGGGTAAAGAGCCCTCTTTCTGTGAAGTTGTACATTACAAAGTACACTTCAGATTAATTTGTTTTAATTTTGCATTGGGATGTATGTGAGTGGATTTACAGTACCACAATTTGTGTAGCCTTGTAGACTCACTGTAGCCACGGGATAATTACTGACTAATTATTAACACGGACTGATTACTTCTATCAATGCTATACTGTCATCTGTGTTTGTGTTCTGACAAAGATTGTTCCTTTCCACCAGGCCTCGAAAGAGATAAAGACAACGAGGAAGTGATAAGAGTGTTTAATGAAGGTGAGTGACTTTACATTATTTCTGTGTTTTTCAGTTGAAGACATACACACGTTCAAGGTTTTGAACAAGTCAAGAAGACAAATTCAGTAAGACAACTTCTTCCAGTTGTCTGTGATAGCATTATCCTACTGCACTACTTTTACATTCATTAAAAATGTACTGTAAAGATATTATCGTATGTAATAGCATGGAAAGAAAACATGAAAGAAAGCATTTTCTTCACACTATTGCTTCCATTTCATGAAATGATGTGGGTGGCATCATGATCAGGTCTGTTTTTTATTGTCTGCAGTTTCCATGGAGGAAAACCTGGGGGTGTTTCTGAAAGCCCGCTATTGTGACTTTTCCTTCAGCTCAGAGGTGAGACACCACTGGGAGGCGTTTGCTGTGGGGGAGCTGCCTCACAGGCTGCGTAACAAGTGAGTCACAAACACAAAGTTCTGCATTGATAATAAAAATGCTAGACTTCTATAACCTCATTTCCACTATCAGCAACAATGTGATTATTTTTTGGTCCAAACCATTGAGACAAGTTTGAGTTAGGCCCTCTTCTCTTTGATCTTTGCGCTAGCTAGCTCGCTAAATGTTAGCTAACATGCTTAATTGTCTACGCAGATCATTTACTTTTTTGTACTGGAGTAAAAGTAGTAATATCACAGTGCAAAAACACCAATGACAAGCTTTAGGAATAAAAATATAGAAAATGTAAATCTTCTTGCTGTTGGTCTCGTTAGTAAATCCACAGATAGCAGCGATTCTATTTAAATTAATGTGTTTTTTTTAATATCATCATTGTAAATGTGACCGGGCCTGAAACGCTGAAACTTTGCATGTGGACCAATCCCGTTAACTCAGCATATTTGTTTGGGTGTGTCTATTTCACAATCTCAATTCTGCTTGTTTTTCCAGAAAGGGCCAGCCTGTGAATCTTCAAGCTTTACTCCCAGAAGCAGGAGAGACACTTTTCCTTGAGGGAGCCCCAGGAAGCGGGAAGACCACCGTGGCCCACATCCTGGTCTCTTCTTGGACTGAGGGGTCCACACATGCCCTCGCTAACCTCCTCGATCTCAGTACCCTTCCACTCTTCTTCTTTGTCGACTGCAGCAAGGTGAAGGGTGACTTGTTTCAGGACATAACAATTCAACTCTCTCTCATGGAAAAGATATCAACAGAGGATGAGCTGAGGACGGTGTTAACCGGGTCCAGTGAGGCTCTGCTGCTGTTGGATGGGTATTCAGAAGGGAATCAATTATTCGATGAGTCGTTGAGGAAGTTTCTAATGGAAAAAGGAGGATGCAGGGTGTTGGTCACGGCCTGCCCGGGACACTGCCCCACACTCAAGGACACAGTTGAGACAGAGAGGGTGCTGCAGCTCTAAACAGTCTGATGCACTGAGGGCACACATGTGTGTGACTAACAAAGACATTATAAGCACTTGTTACAAAGGTAAACAAACATGTGTGTGGTTAGGTTTTGTATGAACCCAGATATGCTGCAAAATGTGATGATTTCAAAATGTGCTGTAAATACTATTTTTGCATTCTTTACAAGGTATCTTGATTAAAAAATATTACATGTACCAATTTGTTTGAAGTTTTAGCTTAGCTTCCACCTCAGCTTTGTTTGTGCTTTTCACAAAACTCCTGAAAGGGGGTTCAGCTACAAACCATCAAACTCGGTTTCCAGCATATCTGATCAAACACTTAATTAATGACTGCAGTTGTTTCTGTTTCTGTTCTGTGTCATTTGCTAGCTTGCAAGCAAAGCAGGAACAGCTGTTATATGGGCCACGGGTAAAAAGGGAAGTTACTTTTTGAGTATTCCTGTCAAGACTGTGTGCTGATTCCAGTAATATTTGATTGAAAACACTTTTTCTTTCATTTCTGTATGTCCCATCTCCAGTAATTAGAGCATCTTACCTTACATCACAAAAGTAATGAGTCATTCTGGTTTTCATTCAGTCAGCATGTTTTCCGGAGGTATTATGTTGTCTCCCACAACAATGAGAGGAACCTTTACTGAATGCCTGACTGGGTTCTACAGTAAGCAATGATCAGCATGTTGCTATTTGCATTGTCTCTCTCATCAAAACAAAACATTTGTGTATGATGTTTAATTTACCTTTTAAACTGAGAGAGACTGACAACTACAGACTCACCGTGAGGCAGAATGGACAGTTATTGTGGTCCACATACTGTATGTTGCAGTGCAGGATGTCAGAGGTATGAGGGGGCAAAGCTTGAGGAGACAAATATGTCTGAGCACAGAGAACTGAGGCCATAACTCAACATTGGTTGAGTAGACCAAGTTAGCGACTATCTGGTGAACACAGTCAAGTGTTTATCTGCTATTTATTTACAGGAGTTGGTCAATCTGATTCCCCTGCAATGAGGAAGAGAAGGCTCAGGTCATGAAACGGATAATACATGTGATTAGAAATGAATATACATTAAAGTATTGCTATATAGGGACATTGTGATGTATTACCGGTACTAATGTATTATTATTATTATTATTATTATTATTATTATTATTATTATTACACCCACAAATTGATCATGACACATTATCATGTTTCAGTACTTTGTTTTCAAAAGTGGATGATTTACCTCCATCAGCTGTTTAGCTGTTTAGTTATTTATGGACAACTTCCTCCTACTAATACTTGAGAACTGCAAAAACTGCTTGTGCATTGTTTTGTTGACCCTGAGAAGTTCTGCATACATCCCAATATATCCTTTATTATGCAGTCACAGCAGTGATGAATACGCCGTCTGTCCTTCGGTTTATTCACGTGAACTGGTTCAAATTAGATGTACGGACACTCTGGGAAGACTTTGTCAGTTGTTTACATGAAGCAGTACAAAAGCTGTCTCATAAAAGAGTAATCGGTTAAAGCAGCCTATTTTATATTCCAGTGTAATGTTTCTACTGTGGAAGTTCACTGCTGGTTTTAGTGATTGTCAGTATGTTTCATAAAAGTTTCTCTTGTGGCTTAAATCAATACATTGATATCCTAAAACACAACACTATTGTCATTATATTATACACATATTAACATTGTCACAAATGATAAAGGAATTAGTTAATTCAGGCAAAATCTCTTACTACATTCTAAAGATTTGAGGATTACAGTCAGTAATCTGAATCGGGGAAATACCAAATGTGTTGAGATATTTTAGAAATGAAGACAGTTTGGAATATCCTGATCGGTGGACGAGAAGTAGTCTATGACGCAACAGTGGTTTGGCAAGCATCTCCTATTTATGTAATTTTTAAATCATGTTACTATTGGAATTTATCTTCACTAACACATTGAATTAATGACAGCTGATGTTTTCTGTCAATGAGAAAACGGCCACCTTATACACATATTATACATACACATAGTGTTTGCTATTAAAAAGATACATTTTTGGTGAAGTATATGCATGGAGCCAAATCCAGGGCAATAGTTTTGATCATTTGAAAACAAGATTTGGACCTGAAAATCTAAGTATTGGTCTTGAACTTAAAAAAAAAAAAAAGATTGAAAGTTGAAAATATAAAATCTGCTACAGAAAAAATATATTTTATTTAAAAAAAACTGAACTGAATCAAAATTATATTTAAAACCCAAAAACTTTCCATAAACTTATTTTTATTTCGAATGCATTGTTGAATTTGGCAAATTTGGCTCCATAGAGGTATTGCTTAAGCCTGTTTCATTAGTTTCACTTTCAATAGGCAAACACACATTCAATTATAAAACATTTTTGCATTTAACAAAAACCTGTGATGAATTCATTCTTAATGAGAAGTTAATATATATGTTGTTGTTATTCTTACTTAATGTCTTTAAAAAGCTCTATATTGCTTCCATTACAACCACAAACAATGGTGTAGTTTCCATCCCTGCTGACATCATAGTTTCACTAGATGGTGCCATCCCCCTTTTCATGCAGCCCCACGTGAGAGCTGCACAAGGTGTCTGATCTCAGTGGATTATGAATCCTTGAAATTATGTTTTCTTACATTGAATTTAAGGCTCACAGGGAAAATAATTTAGACACAAAACAAACAAAAAGCTAGAATTTGATAAAAGGGAAGGGCCGGTTGTTGAGAGGCAACTGTGTCTCTCTTTGGTATCTTTTCTTCTATTTCACTGACTAGGATTTGATATCTTATTATAATTTCACGTCTATTTTATTATTTCTCATCCTATTTTATGTCCAACATCATTAGCACTCAGGTTACGTTGTTGTTGTGTGTGTGTGTGTGTGTGTCTGAATAATCATATCTAACTTTTTTACAGGAGTGTCCTGGCCAACATAACATACAGCAGCAGCACATGAACAGGAACATTTGAGTAAAGCTTTCAATATTTTTCTTTTCATACTTTTTTTGTCCTCCACTTCAAGATCGTTCTCTTTGAGGCCGAGAAACATCAATTTGAGATTCTGTGCCAAAAAAACGAACAAAAAACTGCTTCGTCCAGCTGTCCAAGATATGCTCATCTATTCAATCTGAAAAAATGCTTCCCCCTGAAACTCAACTCCCCGACATAGCTGTTTCTATACCCATCACCCACTCCTACCACAAACCCCCCAAACCCACCCCCCCACAAGGAGAGTTAACCCCATCAAAAAGGACGGTCTTCGACATGCGCGGCCCCCATTTCCTCCTTCAACGTCAACCTCCCCGACCAAAGAGGCGGTTTCATCGTTTGGTAATTAATATTCGAGAGAAGAAGAGAGCATCGGGAAACAATTATTCAATAATGTATGGATGTAAATGCACGCTGTGTCCACACAAAAACACATGCACACACAAGTACATATATATCACCGTGATCGACTCTTCCTCTCTTCCAAGATCAGGTTACTCTCATACATGTAACACAACTGGAGAGAATGAAATGAATGGGTGGGTGAAGATCTTGCATGATATAAATACAGATAAAGCAGTTCAAAATACCTCGTTGTTGAAAGGTGCCATGCAAAAATATAAACTTGCCTCACCCAGTGTACTACACATTGTACATCTGCAACAAAAAGTAAGTGCATATATACATGTATTATTTATATATGTGCAAAAGTAGAGAAATTTGTCAATTTCCTATTTCTATGCTCAAAACTGAAGTGGCTTTGTGGTTAGATCCCCATTGCAGATAAGTCACAGGTTTGATCACCACAACAGCTTTATATCCAACTAAAACGGCCTAAAAAAGCAAACATGTAAGTACAAAAACCATACTGGTTGTACACTCTCTATCTGCTGAATGCTATATGGCTTGAATCCAATGACATATAATGTTAACATATAATGACATATAATGTTCTCTTAACTACAGAGCACGGTGGCGAGGAGGATGGTGCACGATGCGATGGCGATGTGCTGATCGCCAAAAGGATGCCACACTTGTTGTTGTCACTGGAGTCTAACGCACAACTCCAGTCTGCATCCATATAGTCTCCGGCAGCTCTGAACAAGTCTGTCTGGTAATTGGGATCAGATGAGTGGCAGCGAAAGCGAGGCAACCTGGGTTCTCCAGGACCCGCGCTAACCTGGAAGCATTTATTTTATGGAAAAGATGTTTAGTTAAAGTGCTGCGCTGCAGCCTGCAGCCCAGCCCCTCTAATGACTCTCCAGCTCTCTCGCCTGGGCCTGGAGACAGAGCCCTGTGATGGATACGACTGGTGAAACAGGGACACACACACACACACACACACACACACACACACACACACACACACACACACATGCTACCATCCCCGTGCACTGTGATGGATATGACTGGTGAAAGCTCTGAACACTGCTTCCTGAGTCCTTCACTTCCTTCCTCCCAGGCCTCGGTCAGCCAAGCTGAGCCGGGTTTCACTAGACTCGGGCCGGATTGGATTGCAGATTAACTGGCTTCCTGTCCAATCCGTTGGCTGCGTTCATCTGCTTTCCTAACGGTCACTTGTATTTATGAGCAAGCGGTGACGTTATTAAGGATGAATGAGTCTCTTCAGGATGGATGAGATCCTAGAGGGGGTTGTGGATTTACTGAGCGACAATCTTGTTTCGAATTGTATTGTGGAAAGAATTTAAGAAGACTATTAACAATGACTCAATAACCAAATACAATAGAACTGTATGTTTATGTACGTGCACATGCACACTTTTCCTGACATGCAACAGCCTCCACCCCTCGTTATTTGTGCAGTGTATCTTTCTCTTCTTCAGCACACGGCAGCTGAACTTTCTTGAAGCAGTTATTACACTGGAAAAAAAAATCTCCATATGACTAATCATTTGTTATTTTTGAGCCCTGAAAGACGTATTTTCTTAAAGCAAATGAAAAACTCTGCCAGTGTGGGGAGGTATCCTGGGACAAATTCACCAAAAAGAATATTTTTTTCTTGGTTCTAGTGCAGCCATCTGCCTAATTCTGTCTTGTTTCAATAAACTCACTTGTATTTGTATTGGAAACAATTAAAATAATCCGCCTGCAACAGCAGATATAAAAATACTTTCACTGTATGAAAATATGACTTTCGACCTAAATAAAAGAGAAAAAAAACCCCTAACCCTTAGATGAGATATTTGCAAGGGCGAAAGCTGATTTTATTTCTTGCATCTTCACTAAAACTTGTGACGATCAAATAATAAAAAATAAAAATAAATACAATACAAAAAAACATTTCAGCGAAAAGAGCATGCCGGATTTATACTTACTTATGTCATTTTTTTCTTAAAATAAGACCAGGTTGATAACTTCAGTATTTAAGATCTTAGAAGAGATATATTTGTAAATTGGGTCCATTGTCATTCCCGTCACCATCATCACTGCAGGGCTCCAACACCACCCAGCCCAAACCTCTCATCCTCCTCCCTCCCTCCCTCCCTCCCTCTCTCCCGCTGGCAGCCCTTGATTACACTCGTCTCCTGGGGGAAGGTTTAAACTCCTCAGAGATAGTAATATCGAGGGCACTACTGGCTAGTCACTTCAGATCAGGACGGGGGGAGGAAATGGCGACGGACATAAAGCTAAATATATAATTCCTCCCATGCCGGTAATCACGATGTCCAGACGATTTGAATTGACAGTTTAACCACTTTAGACTGAGGAACGCTTTGTTCAGATTTGAGAAGCGGGAGGTGTGTGTGCTGGAGCGTCTGGTCGTTCCTTACGATGGTTGGGGAGCCTCCTCGTGGGTATAGAGGCTATCCAAAGGGGCCCGTGTGGTCCTCTCTAAATGCACATTTGGGGGAAAGAGTGCACGTTCCAGAGTTAAAATGGCTCGCAGACCAGACAGGAGCAATTCTGTGAATGACTGACATGGCAAGAGCTCCGGAAGGAAACACTCTCCGTGCCCGGTATTAGTTCACCTGATTATTAGGATATCCAGCTTCCTCCTAAAATGGGCGGCCATTTCCCTGTTAGAGGCAGTCAGAGCACCCACCTGGATTAGGCCTAAACGTGGTCTGCATTACACCAGGCACAACGAGGCCTCATGCCACACAGCTCAACCAATTACATCTATAAATATTAATAGGCTAATCTGCACATATTCTTTTCCTGTGAGCCGGTTGCCACATCCCCAAAAGGGTCAGAGATACTCTTACGAACATCAAATCCATTAAAAATTTTTCTGCAATTTGCATATGCTGAGATTTTCGCTCCAGACGGGCTCTCTCGATGTACCCCCCCCCCCCCCCCCCCCATCGCAAGAGGAGTGCATTTTGTATTCACGCGCTGATTGGATCCTTGATGAGATCTTCAGGGTGGCTTCACTCACTCTTACACTCTAGAGGTGATGAGAAGAGGGAGAGGAGGGTGGTGTGTGTGTGTGTGTGTGTGTGTGTGTGTGTGTGTGTGTGTGGTGTTTTTTCTGTCCAATTCGGTCTACGCTGAAGTGGTCGTCTCAGTTGCTGCCCGGCTCCTCAGCGGTTCAGCTGCTGCAGGAGCACCGCGGCTTGACGTTCAGAGTGTAATCACAGGCGGCACAATGGGAAGACAGAACAGAGGGGAATCATATATACATACATACACATTCTACTTCTTCTTTCATACACACATATATATATATATATATATATGCTATGATGTTGGGCTTTTTGGAAAACTAGTATTAGACCATGATATTGAGCTTCTCTCAAAAGACATGAATAATGCAATACAGAAATCTGCATGAAAAGTAGAGAAATTGAAAAGTAGAAGAATGCTAAGAGGTGCAGAAGGAAGTAAGAGAGAATGGAGGGACTGAGAGAGAGCAACACTCAAAAGGGTTTTCATTATTTTGTTCCAATAGGAGTTAAAAATTGTACTATTCCATGACAGTATCTGATAGTTGTGCTTTCTGGGAAGAGAGATGAAAGTGACTCAAAGATGACTTAATGAAGTGAGACTATGCAACTTTTGAAAGAACAAATCATTCAAGAATTCTTCCTCTTGTAAAATGAAAACCTGAATTCCAAGAACTAAAACTAATTTAGTACACTGGAGTTTTTGCCGTTTCAGCCTCACTTGGTCTGCTATATGACCAGTAGTAATTTAGCAAACATTACTGATAATGGACTCTTCTCTACTCATCCTATGGCTGTTAGTCACCTACAAATTTAACCTTTGTGGCTGATAAGCAAAAGTTGCCACGTTTTGCTTTAATTCTTGAGATAAATGGATATAAAATGTGTTGGTAATGTTCCTTGATATCCTGAAATTATGTTTTAAACATCACCTTTGCATTTCTGTCCTGCAAAAATAATTTTTGGTAAAAACACAGCTTTATAAAGAGCTCGTTGTGAGTTATAGCTGCAAGTTGTCCTTAGATGCACCAGAAACATAGAGAAGGCCAGACTAACAAATCAAACATTTACTGAGCTAATTCAGACTTGTATATTTTTATGAGGAATCGCCAAAGGACGCACCAGAACTTGCACAAAGACAAACATCTATTGCTTTTGTAAATCTCACAGAGTAACACATGGGAGCGCACACGCACACACACACACACACACACACACGTCAAAAGGCGGTGCTAGTAGTAGTAAACATTTGAAGGAACAGGGTAATTCACTTGATAAATGTCAACCAAAATGAAGCTATCAGCTGAAAGCAATTTCCTTGTGCTTGCCTGTGTTCTGCGCCAGGGACTTGAGAGATTTTCACCCCTCCATCGATCATGAAGCCTCTGTTTTAGGCCAAGGTACACAATGCCCTCAAATTGCTGACATATGGACCCAGCATCACCACAAAAACCTGCCATTTCCACCCCACCCCTCCTCTGTCCCGACTCAGCCACTCCTCCGCTAAACTCTTGTTTATCCAACGACTCTGGTCTGTTTAGGCCATTAAAGCAAAGCCATTCAGGGAGACAGAGGGCCAAGGCAAATGTAATAAATCCAGTGTAGCATCCACCAAACACTAAAGACGACAAAAACCTACCAAGGAATCTGCATCGTCAAAATTCCTCAATTCATTTTGTCCATTTAAAAGAGGTCGCCGAGTATTTTGACTAAGATTGAATTCGTAGTTTGCAATGTTGCAGCGCTGTAATCATCAAATGACTCGGTGGTTATAAGAGCAAATGAGTGGGCAAACTTTTAAAATGAAACATGTCTGCCATGTGGGCTGCCTGGGACCAGTAGCACATGATAAAGAGGAAGACACCAACCACATAAGAGTACAGTGAAGCCTCTGGCTGCTGTAAACAGCCGAAAGATGAAAGCAGAGCCATGAGTGTTCCCCATTCATACATTTCTTGTTATTGATCCACGTTGAACAACTACTTGTGCTACAATTCTTGACCGGGGCTTTAAAAGTGCAGTTGTTGAAAGACAGCGAGGGCCAAGTGCACAACATTAAACGCCTCTTTCCCTAATGGACAATTGTGGTGCCGGCAGCCAGGACCTGGAGGTCTGTACACAGGAAAAGTCCATTATCACTCTGACTAATGGAGGAGGGGGCGACTTCAAACCAAAAGTGGAGAACAAGAAAAGAAAACAAGAGAGAAAAACATGACGCACATGGTACAAAGCAGTGTTTCTTTAATGGAGTCCATCAATAATGTTACTTTCCCGACTTTATTGTCGAGAGAGTAACCATATTATCAATCCTAGACATGGGCCGAAATTAAAAGCTTTTTTTACTCAAGTGCATTCTTTAACAGACTTTGAATCAATGTGAAACAAATGTTTGGCAACACGCTAATCATATCCTCCGTCTCTGGAACAAACCCTCTCTCCCGTTCTCCCTCGCTCTTGCCACCAAGACAAACCCGCAGCCAGTTTACACTCAGACGGGTGCGCTTGTTTTGTGTAAACAGACAGTCCTTGTGGCAAGGGGTTTGATTAGGAGGAGGCCTACAAATCCTATTAAAAGTCCATTCGTCCCTTGCTCGGTGTTTGTTTGAAGACAGGAAGAGTAACAAGGGAGGAGGGAGATGACTGGCAGTCTGTCGTTGTTGTTGTTTCCATGCCAATTTCTGTTTATGTAGTGATGGTTAAACACAGATATCACCCAGCAGCGAGGAGGAGATCTTTGCCAGGGTTGTGGGCCAGAACCAAAGCCCAGTTTCTGCCAAAAACATGTACAACAGAACCGGGACTCATTTTGGACAGGATGCAAGAACTACTGATTGAGTCACTGTCTATTATAAACACGATAGGCTTGACATGCTGCTTCTGTTAAGTGTGCCCACCTGTAGGTTCAGCTATAACCCAAATATCAAAAATCACAGTCAGCCTAACAGCTCCTTGGTCTTGGCTGCAAGCTGTTTGTCAATGTCCACTGTGATGTTGTCCGCCATCTGCTGAATCTGTGAAGGGAAAAAGATTTTGAATACACCTTTTGGACTCACCTTTTACTACCATAATAGCTGCAATGTGACTGCACTGATGATGGATTTCTCTAGTTGTAATTTTTCCTCAGGAAAAAGCTGTACCCTTGGACAGTTTAGGCTGCGGTTACAATAGTTTCAGAATTAAATTATCAGTTACCTCCTTGACTCCTTCAGTGTTGTGCCTCAACTCTTCTCATCTAGCCACTCAACCTTACAATAAACTTCCTTCCTTCCGTCAGTCTGATCTATCAATGTGTAGTAGCACTGTTGTCCGTTTCTTCTCCCGGTCGCCCACCTGTTTTTCCACAAGTCGTATGGTGTCCTCCGAGTGTGCTTCCTTGGTCTTTTTGACCTGTGTGACAGCATTAGATCGCACTTTCCTCAGTGAATCTTTGGCCTTGTTGCTGAACTGTTTGGCCAGCTTGGTGAGGTTCTCTCTGTGCTCCCGCGTTACTCTGCAGGGAGGGGAGCAGATGACGTAAGATCTTGTTAGCACAAAAATTAAATGTTTAGTAAAATGTTGTTGGAGAAAGTGCATTTCCTAATTGTGAGAGGATTTGCTCCAGGAAATATGATAAACTATGCTAAACATAACAAATAACTTCAAACTGCACACAGAGACCTAAAAGAAAGGGTTCGTCAGACTCTCTGGATATAATAATGGAAAAAAACAAAGTCCCTTACTTGTGCAAATGAGAATGTTAAGTGCTCGTAAGCATGAAGGCTAATAATTTTAGTTCAAACTCATAAGCAACCAACTAACAACAATCAGCTGCTGAGGTCTCAGACTCGAGCTGAAAAATCCGTCATCCCAACAACTTTGTATTCACTTTGCAATTGTTAATCACTCAGAAAATCCTACTTCCCATTTCACTCTCCCTCTTTGTCCTTAATTGACTATTTTTTTCGTTGTTTTTGCCTCTGGGACTATTTGCAAACAATCCAAGTGCAGCATCTATTTACCACAAACAATACGGCCTAATTACTGATTCCAGGGCCAATCAAGGAGCGCCTTCTCTTTGCAAATGCAAATGGAGGCTTGGAGCGTGCCGAGACTGATTGCAGGGGGAGGAAAGCAGTCTGACTCTTGTGTCCCTCCTCTGCCAGACTAACACCTGCTGCTCAACGCGCGCACACACATACATGCACACGCATGCACATAAACACAGGCCGGCATCTATGCACGTATACTTACATGCACATGTGTGTATATGTAAAGAGCATACTGTATATACACATAGCGTGGTTTAGTGAGTGAGGGATGGATAGTTTTGTGTGAGTTTGTTTGACTTGGCAGAGAGAAAAAGAGAGAGTGAGTGAGAGAGGTCTAGTCAGAATACAGAGAGGGAGTGACCCGACCCTCACATCAACACACTGGGGGTCTCCATACATCCACTAACAAAAGTCTATAAATCTCTCGGTTAAAGAGATGTATTAATGGGGAGACAGTCAAATCCATGGATGAGACTTACTGCAAGGTTTATGATAATTTACAGTATCTATTGATCCATACAGTATTATTTGTATCTATTTATTGGTTACTTATTTAGTCTATAAAAACAAAAAAAATTCAAATGCCTGTCACATATTAACATCACATAAAATACAGACTTTACAGAGGGTTTTATTTAGTCATGTAACAGTAAAAAACACAACTTAACATCTTGTCAATTGAGTAACGTATTGTTCAGATCACCTAATTGTTTCAGCGCCCGTACTTACGTGTCAATGTATATTAATAGTGGGAAAACAGAGGATTAACAGCAGAAGAGTAAAAGGTGTAGAGAAAAGATTGAAAAGCAGGAAAGTGTTTCTGTTCCTGCCCTTGGGGCTGTGTGTGTGTTTGAGAGACTCACTTGGGAACGGGCACCTTGATGATCGTCCCGTCCACCTCAGGGTTAAGGTTCATGCTACTCTCTCTTAGGGCACGGGTGGCAGCCGCTGTAGCCTGGGGCACAAACACAGACACACACACTCAGATATATGACTGTGTGCTTGCGTCGAGCACTGGTGTGAATCGAAAAGCAGCGCTACAACTGCAGGTAGTGGCCTAGATCCAGCTGGCAATAATTAAGGTGTTGTGTGTGTGTGTGTGTGTGTGTGTGTGTGTGTGTGTGTGTGTGTGTGTGTGTGTGTGTGTGGAAGCCCTTGCAGTGTGGAAGTGCCTTGGGCCACTGTCAGCGCTCGGCCCTCTGGGACAGGACTGAGCGGTTGCAGGGCAGGGCGTTGACCCATGGTGATCTCACAGGAGAGTCTGCTTGTGCATTGTGTATGATGCATGATACACACATGTGCTTTAGAGTTTGTATGTATTCCTTTTTAAACCTTTATTTAAAAATGTAACAGCAGCTAATTGCTTGTTTATAAAAGATGGGACATGGTAATTATCAATGAAGACCATGTGGAATCCTCTGTAATGATATTGTTATTTAGTTAGTAAAAAAGCCATTTGCTGCAGTTGGATGAACAACACATTCAGCAATGCCAGCAGGAGCGTTATTAGTACTGGACATAAGTCTGTTACGTTATTGCTTTTCTCACAGAAGACATTTTGAATGTCACAGCAGAAAAATCACAGGTGTAAATAATCAAATTAAAGATGGCTAAATTCCATTTAGCTGCTTCAGTTTCAGGTATTCTAGGTCTGCTTTTGTGCATGCTGGCTTGCTGAGACAATTGAATACAACAGAGCCATCAGTAATGTTATCACCAACACCTGTGCCTTTACCTTTTGACGAGTCAAAAAGTGTCTTTGTTACGTACACCTGTTGTTGCCATAAATCACTGTCTGTAAACACAGTATATATATTGGTATGCCTTAACATCTGGCATTACCATGCATGACACTGTATGTAGTGTAACTGAAGAAAAACCTTGATGTAAATGCAAACTAGCCATTTTCTTAATAAATTAGAGACACATTTGTACACATGAAGAGCAAAAGTGAAAATGAACGTTTCTGATCTGCACTAGGAAACGTCACAACAATAAATACATAGAAAGGAAAGTTGTTTATTTAGGAGAAACTATTATTTGAGAAGAAAACATCTGCAAAGAATGTCCTTTTCAACTGTTTTCTAAAATGGTTTATTGAAAAAGTTGAAAAAAATAATTGAAACTAATATTTCCCAAACACTATCTGTTTTTTATTTAAGAAGAAGAAAGAGTGTTTTGTGATGGAAACAAGTGATCCAGGGTCAATGTGACACTGGCTGGAGAGGCGCTAAATCATATCTCAACACAACACAGAGATTCTGAGAATATTTCTGTCTACAGTCACACAATACTTTGATGTTAGACGACATATGTGAAACATAAATGCGTGATTCACCATATACAACACAATCTTTAAGTCCAGCAAATACTACCTTAGAACCAGATAGCTACAGTTAAACGGTGCATACAGATAAGGAGGAAGCCAAATCCTTGGAATTACTGAAAAAAAGTCACACTGCTCAAACTAATTCTGCAACCGCATGATAATTCCCTCAGCTGAGCTTTACAAAGTGTGCAAATGTGTAATATGAGAAAAAAAGAAGAAAAAAAAGAGCCCTTTCTACTCTACTCTCCTTTCTTGACAGCTCCGTCTGGCCTTATCCGCTGGGAAAAAGAAATGGCAGTGAGATTAAAGGAATTTATTTGTGCGTATTAAATTAATTCATGAGGTTTCTTTTCGTTTCCTTTGTCAAACTCATACGGAGCACAGGCCTCTGGTTGCTCTCTTTGAGTGTGGGGTGATCGATTCAGCCGGTACCTATGTTTGATTGTTCTCAGCATCGAATTCATCACCGTTTCCTCTCTCCCGACGACCACGCCGGTGGTTACGGAAAACCGAGGGGAATTTCTCTGAAAAGGCCGGGGCCGGTTCTGGTTAATATGTTGGAGAGGAAGAGAAATTACACTGAAATTTAACATCAAACGCTTGACGGCTCGGTTCAAAGCAAAGAGGCGGGCGGAGAGGAATGTGTGCGAGATTCCGCGTGTGTGTGCGCATGTTTGAACAGGGAGTCCTGAAGAAAACACTTTATGAACAAAGTGGTGGGATGCTTAAACGTGCACACACACACACTCGTCCAAATTGCCCCCTGATCTAAGAATGCTGGTAGTTGTTGTTAGTTCCACTGTGCCTTCCCAGGCTGCTCTTAATGAATGAATGGAAAACAATGGTGGGGCCTCTGGAGGGCCTGGTAATGGATAGGCATCATTATAAGCCTATTAGCTCTGGGTACTGAGGACTCACCTCTGTGTGGGACACGGGTACCGTTGGGCACGTCAGGGTAGTGTGCAGTGCATGAATGTGTCTGCCGGTGTGTGTGTGGTCTGTGGTTGGAAAGAGACTCACTGAAAGACCATTCAGCCTGAATTTACAGATTTAAGATACTGATACATACGTAGACGTGCATGTCGTTTTGTGATATCACAAACAAAAGAGAACAAAAAGGACGTGAAGCCACACTTTTCAGGTTCACAAAGTGAGCGGTAGGAAAATAAATACGGCGGAAAATGGTGTGTTGTAGCAGACAGGTGGTTATCCCAAATAACAAACTACCTTTGAATGTCATTTCTGTCTAAGAAAACAGGCAAAAACAGGCCACCAAATCATGTTCCAATGGCTGGTTTAAACTTCTTTAAAAAAAAAAAAAAAAATCACTTTTATCGAACTCAAGCTGTTAATTCCTTTGTGTTGCACCCCCACCTTTTTCATTGCGTCGAGCTCATATTTGTAGCCATGCGGGCTGTGGGGCTGAAGGTTGGTGTGCCACTTTGGTTCAGACTGAAATCTCTCATTAATCTCAATCCTCCTGATTTATGCTTACCTGCTAAACTAAGATCATGAACATGGGATACGCAACATACCTGCTTAACATCAGCATTGTCATTGTGTACTGTATGCATTTGTTTTATTACTGTACTATTGGCAGGTCTCGGAGTGGCTGTACATGCAAGCATCACTTGTAAACTGGTATCATTCACAATTCCTATTGATCAGAACTTGCAGCCTTATTGGGTGGAAATCATCACTTCAACTCTGCATTTTAAATCATTTATTTTGCATAATAGTCTCTTGTTTTTATTTTAACAAAAATAATTGTCAGTTAAAATGAGCATGCTAAAATAACTAAATCCCCAGTGATGACTGTATGAATATGATTATCAAGACCATGAGAAAGTCGGGCCATTGAGAATGTGAGTTGCCTCTGTGGACAATATTTATTTCTGGAGCTCTAATTAGCACCATGTTGTATCATCAAAGAAGGAAAAGAGGAAAGAAAAAAAGGGAAGAAAAATAATCCATTCCTTCCTAACCTGGGGGTAAAATGAGGTAACTTCCTACTCTGTGACAAGTCGTATGCAGACATAACCACATCTCAGTGCACACACACACAGTTTGGGTTCATGTTGATATCTTTCACCCCAGAACAAAGGGCTCCCCGAGTGATCAATCAATTAGCATCTGAGACACCGTTGGAGGGAAAGAGGAAGGTCAGGTTTCATTTATAGAGAGATGTGGGGTTAAGAGTTCTGGCTCACTTTTCCTTCTGTGAGGACCGTCTGTGCTTTTGGATTATTTTTACAAAGCTTTTAGTTACTGTGTGCTTGTCGGCGTGAGACACACAGATACAGGCCGGAAGACTCTGTACACGTGTGCCCTTGTGTTTGTTTGTGTGGCCGTCTTACCTCTGGGAAGCTGCTCATGTTGACCATAATGAGCTGAGGGGATTTCATGGAGACCTGTCCCAGCTGGTTGAGAGGGAACTTTCCATCTTGAGTCGTCACCACAATGTGATCCAGAGCTCCTAAACAAATGCAGATGAATGCAATTCTTTATTTACTCAACACATTCAAGTATTTCGAAAATTCGAGGCATCATTGTAACCTTGCCATGTACAATACAGTCACACTGATTTTGTGCATCTACACATCTGCAGGCAAATAAAATATCAGCATTTGCAGCTATAACAATTTTAAAAGCCTATAATTTGACATATGACTTTATTTTTTCTAAATTCAGCGTTTTAAAATAAATATATATACATACATACACTATACTTTTTGATAAAGTGTACTGTTCGTATGGAAAATATATCTTTGTACTCAAAGACACACAATGGCTGTTTATGTAATGCGTTTTATGTAAAACAAATGGATATTAACCAATATATTGTTATGAGATTTGTTTTATTCTCAGAGGTCAATATTAGGTATCGGCCCCAATCAATCCAGTATCAGTGAGGCTGCGGTGAATAAAATCGCTTTTCTTGTTTGATGCCACAGTTTCCATGCAGATTGAATGATTGACTCGGTTTTCTTTACATCTCATCAGACAGATTAAAAACAGACAGACGGATGGATGTGCAGCAGAAGCCACAAACTGCATGAGTAAAAAAAAAATCCATGATCTACTGTCTCTCCTCACTGTCAACACTGAGGAACAAAAGGTAAGTTTGCCAACATTAGCCAACTTCTGTTTGGTTCCTTCCTCCTTTTCTCCCTTTACTCCTCCATCTGGCTAACCTCAGACGCAGTTGTTTCCTCCTTCTCCACCTCTGCCTTCCATCACTCGCGCCCTGCTTACCCATTGCAGGCTGTGCTGGTAGTGTGTGGAAAAGGGGGCAGTGGGGGTTGAAGGGGAGGTGAGCCAATGGTGTAAGTTTAAAAATCAATTAATCATATGATTTCACGTGCAAAACTACATTGAGGTATCAGTCAGAGATTAGACCCGAAAAAATATATGGTTGGGATTAAATGGATACCTTTTGTTTAAAGGCCGCAGCCCAACCGGATCTCTGACATACCATCTACCTGCCTGCCAATTATTCCGTCTCCCTCTGACTTCAAACATCCATTTGTGAGATGATCTAAACCAGTCTGTCACACAGTGCCTCTCTTTGTATACACGGACAGTTCATGTCCATATCTGACCTTCTGCCTGTCCGTCTTTGTTACCTGTGCATTGACAATGAACACCTACACATCTGCTCATACTTTAGGAGGAAAGACAGACAATCGTTTCTTTGATTACAAAGGTGGAGTATGAGGAGGGGTAAGGGGGTTGAGAGATCAAATTAAATAATAAATAAAATGTGAAATATGCTTTTATTTGTACACTAGACATCGTTTTGTCTGTCCTCTTTAACAGGCCTGATTATTTTTAAACTTGATATACTGGGGATGTAGTTAAATAAAATAGTTGAATTCTTCAGACTGAGATGACTGTTCAAAATCAACAATAATATTCTGTGCAATTGTTTTAGTCTGCTGCAGAGCTTGAATGACATTGTAACAAGCCGTAAACACCCAACACTGATATATCATCCCCTTCTAAACCGATTCACAAACTTGTTGGTAAAGAGCTGCTGATTTTCACAGCAAGCAGTTATGGAGCAACATGTCCATTCATTTGTTTCTGCCCACCTGGTAACTGTAAGACCAACATTCACTCTGCAATTAACCGTTTTTGGTTTCCAACTTCAAAAAAGGGAAATAGCTGTCTCTTTGGTCATTATTTGTGTCTGGGAAATAAAATAACACCAAGAGAAGAGTGTGGAGTGAAACAAAACTAACATTACAGGCCTTGATGCGCTGAAAGATGCTGAAACGGGAGAGGAACCGCAGCACCGGGTGACCTCCAGGGTTATGTTTTCGTGTCATGACCTGGATTACCAAAACAATTACTGTCCCGTATTTTGTGAAATTTGGAGGAAGCATGTAGTACGAGGCCAAGGAAGAAACCATTTGGGGGCAGATATGATTTACAGGGCGGATACACAAATTATGTTTTACTTTCATTAACATTACGAGAAGGAGGTCTGTGCTCTGAGTGCCCTTCTAGTCATCTGTGGGTTCGTTACTACAAGAGACCCCTTTAACATACAAGTAGTCATTTAATCCATTGTTAGTATAGAAACATATTGATTATAGCAGATTGAATATGCTGTGCTGAACTCTAAATGTAAAAACAACAATTTCCCAGGAACAGTAACGCCATAGAGTCCTCTGGCAACCAGAGGAGACTCAAAACAGTCACTGGTTTAGCAAAGAAATTATAATAGTTTTATAATTGCCATTTTTTTTAAACGAGAGCAGGTGAATGAGTCGTCTTTAGAAGAGCTGAAGGTGGATTTGGTTTTCTTCAAAAATCAGAGCCAGGCTATAGGTTTCCCTTTGCTTCCAGGCTTTATGCTAGGCTAAGCTAACCGGCTGCAGCTTTACATTCAACAGAATGACTTTGATATCGGTGGTCTCAATTAACTCTCTGCAAAAAAGTGAATAAGTGTATTTACCAAAATGCCCAGCTATTCCTTTAAGTACTTACAGCTCTTATCTTTAACTTGGACAACCTGTTGGTACCTGAAGCAATATTAAAGTAGTTCTAGATATGTGGGTCCCAGTACTGTTGTTATGGCTCAATGTCTCAGTCCACCCTGTATTGACAAAGTTTCCATAGAAACAGAGCTCGTTTTTGGGCCATCTTTACCCATCTGTAACCAACCACAATATGGCGGTCACAGCATTGATCCCTTCTCCCTGCAACTATCTCGGACTTTCTGCTACACACAAACAAACACATGCACACATACAGTAGGGATACATGGTAACACACACTGGCACATACAGTCATATCTACACATACACACACACGTGTGCGCGCACACGCACGCATAATGAGAGCCAGATGAGCGGTTCATGGAACAAACACACACACACTAGCTCAAGACACATACACACATTTGGACCACTGACGTCATTCCATTCCACCATCTCATCTCTCCTGTCAGCCTTTAAGTCCTGCTGCCTCCCTGGATTACTGTGCAGCTGGACAGAAGAGAGGAGGACGGATGGAGCGGAGGACAGCAGTGAGTGGATAGAGAGACTGAGCAAGAGTGACAGGACGGAGGGATGGAGACAGAAATGACAAAAGAAACAGAAGGAGGACTGAAAAGATGGAGGGCGTGGAGGAGGGAACTCTTGCCATGTGAACAAATGTTTCCCTGTAGGTCAAGAACAAATTTGCATTCAAAAGTAGAAGACAGATTGAAAATATCCTTTGAGCGGGGGCCAAAAAAATAAAGCTGTTTGAAAAACTGAATAGAAAAGTAAGTAATGGAGATGTATAAATTGAGGGGCCGAAGATAGAAAATGACTCATACCAAGACATTTCTGAATGAAGAGTGGAGAGAGAAAAAAAAGCTGATGGGATGATAAAGAATGGACAGATAAATTAAAAGGACAATGAATCAATTTGAGGATATCTACAAGACATTAAGATGTCTTAACCATCAAGGTTGTGTTTATGCCTTTGTTGTTTAACGCTCTTGCATGTTGTGTAAACTTAAAAAGACTGCACATGCTGCAGATCAAATGTCAGAGAAAGCACACTTTCATCTGAGGAGGAAAAGCTCAGACACTTGAAATCTAAAGTCTCATTCTTGCGGCTGCCTCCTCCCTCGGGAGCTTCCATTATACACCCCACCTCTGACTACACCGAGCCCAGCTCCCATTTGTTAGAACCCAGAGGCAAAAGGGTCATGACCTGGATGTAGTTGGGGAAACAGAGGTCAAACTGGAGTCAAGGTAAGGTCACACTGGGGCTCGCTCTCAGCCCTTAGGCGCTTTGTCAGGTAGAAGTTGAAGAAAAAAGTTTCAACGCACAACAAAATTCAATAAAATAAGTTGAGCCTCATATCATCTGCGTGTTTAAAGGTATGGATGTCCATGATGTTATGGATAATATGGCAGTCTATCTGAAATACATAATTATATACCGTTAACTCAGGGCTAGGACCGAGGATGGAACAAACAGCTTGTGTAGTAAATACGAGAAGCTGTGTTTGTAGATGCTACTGAAAAACATTCTTTGGAAAAACTGGATTCAAACATTGGTTTGGCTCTGTGTAAACATTTCATCAGTCTGGTTTGACTGCAGACATCCATTAGATCACTGACATACCTTTGCAGATTAAATCTGCTGATGGATAATACATTAAAATACTAGTTTATCCAAGCCATATGTGAGATGATATTCAATTCACTGCATGTATTCTATTGTTCTAACATATTTTCTTCTTTAACCATGTATAAAATAAATAAAATAGCAAGTTGAGAAACAAATTGAAACGCTTTAATTTTTTTACAACACTGTCATTACTCTTATTATACTGCCATTTATATCCACCCCTCAGTGTTACATCCCATGAATACCTGGCACTATTAGACAGTGTACGTGAGCTTTTATTGTTTTGTTTGTTCTGTAAAGAAAGCGATGTAAGGAGACACAGAAAGATAAAAGAGAGGAAGTCCAAGAAAGACTCAGAGATAAGCTGAATACCTGGCGAGCTTCGGATGCTGAGGTTGCGTGTGAAGTCCTCTTTGAGTGCATCGAGAACAGCCGTCATCTCCCCTTTCACGTCATCCAGACTGATGATGTCTTCCACCAGAGACGAATTAATATTCACCTTAGCTGACTGGCCCTTTGCCTTGGCTTGGAAGATGAATAGAGGGAAAGAGGGAAATCACTGAGGGAAATGTGAAGACTCATATCTAAGATGGATAATATCTAATCACGTAACCCACATTCATGCCAACGGAGGTTGCACACGTGTGAACTCTAGGCTCTGCAATCTCCCCACTGACCTTTTGCCTTCTTTGTGGCGTAGAGCCTCGTGCATGCAGCGGGGTAGAAGGTGGAGTTGAGGTATAGTAGTGGTTCACTGACCCTGGAGGTGGCCACGAGAGGAGACCTGACCTGTCGCAACAGGGACTGACACAGCAGAGGCCGCAGCAGACTCAGGTGATTCATAGCCATGACTGAAACAGAATGAAAGGGGGAAATAAAATTAAAAAGGAGTGAATAAAAAAATTCTATGTTAGAGGAAGTATACAAAAAGAATGCCACGGAGTCTGAAATAACATCATTTGATTTAATTTGAGTCATAAGTTGTACACAAATCAGTCGAAGGCAGCACTGGTATATTGATCAAAATGAAGTAATAGCTCACATCAGCCAGTAGGAGGTAGGTCTACATCTAGAACTGACATTAAAGCTCCATCGTCTTTTTCTCTCCTGACAACTATATGACAATAATTTGTGAGGAAAGAAATAGAATAAAAAGAGCAAAGCAATAGAGTCAAACCTGTGAATGCTCTATGTTTTGTTGCTATGTCAGCCATATATCTTTGCAAAGTACAGTATAAGAAGTTCTACTGTGTACATTACCAGTATAGTCAAATAACATTACAGTAACTCAATAAATTGACTGACAGCTAATCATCATTGGCCTGTTTAACCATTTATAAATCTTAAAGATATTAACACACATTTCACATAAAAGTGAGTGATATGACTCCGCTATCTTGGACCAAGTGTTACAACTAACAGTTTTTTATATTATTGATTAATCTGCCAATAGATCTTATTCATAATGGAATAACACGGATGTAATAATAACATTAATAATGAGGGCTCTGGTTCAGGCCCTTGTCACAGCAGCCACTTTCAAGTGTAATGGATACAATGAATTATTGTCCCATTCTATTCTGTATCACAGTCATTCCAGTGGGCAAATAAGCATAAAGCCCCGGTCAACTAAATGGAACAGGGCAATAATTAGAGTTATTAATTACACCTGCGTGAGCCCTATAATCACACGTGAAAACGGCTGGAGTTAAAAGGGCCTATTGTGCTTGCTGCTTCACTGATCGGACTTACTTGTAGGCTTGATGGAATTGAGCCATCGTTAGCGTAATTTGTTTCACCTGTGCTTGACAAGTCAAAATCATTGCTGTTGAAGAACTTTCTGCACAGGTTACATTACATGCAATTACACTTCAGTCACATACATGCTCGCTGTCTTCCACACACACACACACACACACGCACGCACACAAAAACTACTCTTGGCCCACGCACAGTTGTTTAGGCATTCCTGAAGGGAAACCTTCCATTCACATATGTCACAATATGAAACCAACCACTCCTTTTCTATGGAACAACCACCTCCCACCTTGCAAACTGGCTCTGGACTAAACTCGGTCACTGACCCTCAGAGTACACAAGCACAGACAAACTCTTGAGGTATCTAAGCCCACAGACACAAACGCACACTAAAGCCTGTCTTTCACAGTCATTGGCTGTGAAGAGCTCGCAGTGCACTACAGCTTGACTGACATCCTCTATTGGCTGGTGTGTATTTATAGCTGGGAGTAGAACGGTCCCAAATGGATCATATTACAGAGATAATTTTTCTGCAAAATGATAAAAAAGTAGGAATTATTTTCACTTTACAAAACATGAAAAAGTCAAACTAAATATGCGCTCACAACTGAAGATCAAATGCTCCAAACTATGTTATAAAATGTGTTTGTTCTACACTAGACATACATAGCATTTGCATAATAAAGCATCACTGCAGGTTACATGTCCAAACACCCCCTTGCAAAAGCCACCACCCACCATGTTTGATTTTTGGAAAAGAAATGTATGTAACATTTTCAGATTACCTTTCATATTTACATATTCTTCTAGCTATAAGATTATAATTGTATCTCTCTACATGGTTCTCTAAATGCAGTTTCAAAGATGTATCCACACTGCCAGGAATATACTATAAATACTATATCACTTGATTTGATCAAGAGTTATATTGATGCACTCATTTTCGCCATGCCGACACATTGAGAAATGTGTTTACAAAGATGTCAGAATCAGCCTTAACCCTTAACCCAATGTGTCTTTTTTGTTTATTTGTAGATTTTTAAACTTCTCCTCCATTCACTTAGAGCCCAAACATCCCAGACACAATACTGAATGTGTCTGCAATGGTTGCTATGGCCATGCCACAAGTCCCTGGTGTAAATTCAACATCGCCTCCAGATATGAACCAAAAATCCAAACATATTCCAATGGCAATATTTAGGCTAGATTGTGGACCACCACCTACAATACAAACCCAGACCAGGCATCCGTTGCTGGCAGGTTTCCTGACAAGCTGATGCGATATGGCGCACAGTGGCAGAGCAGATAAGCTCAGATGTGGGACGGTGACGGATCTCTTTAGAGTGGAAGTCAAGCAGAAAAAGTGACGCACAGGTGTTCAGTGGGATACTGTAGCCTCATATCCTGTAGATTTCACACACAGCAGCAGCTGCAGACACACCTATCCTTCTTCCAGTGGCTGAAGACAGCTGCTGAGCCCGCACGATCTCTCCGCTGTACACTTTACAGTTTGCGCAGAAAAATAATACACCGGGTATCGGGTGATGTTCCGCCTGGCTCTGCATCCTAAAAGCAAACTCCTCAGACTAGGGCTTCAACTAATGAGTATTGTATGTATCAATTAACCTCTACATTGTGTTATGTTTAATTGATTAACTGTTAAGTCTATAAAGTGTCAGACAATGCCAACAATAAATAAAAGAATGGTATCAACTTCAGCAGCCTTTTTCATCATGCAGGCTTCTGAGTGGAACATAAACGAAGCAATGCATCGGTCCTTTAAGCCGTTCATGCAAGTGGCACACAAAGTTGTTTCAGTGCGTTTTTTGTTGTTGTAATTGGTACTAGAGTACAGCAGACAACCCGAGGGATCGGATACGATAGACTTACTGCGTACGTATCTATGTGACTGGCTGGTCAGAGCAGTTTGTGTAGCCTACGTCAAGCGGTGTGAAGGTCGATGTGATGGGGGGGCGTGCATGCAGCACTTCATCGACTTATTATGCACCAACCACGGGCTAATACCAAACATACAACGCAACCACGTAGTTGCTAAACACAACACTACCGTTAATATCAGCAACGACCCGGTAAAAGCCCAACCTTCAACTGAAAATGAGCCCGAACAGTACACGTACTTACTTTACAGCATTTACAGAAGCACGTTAGCTAGAGAAAAGCCACATTTGACATTTATATCGTCATCATCAAGCGCCGACACCATGTAACGTCCAGTTGTGTGCTCGAAACTTCGTACGGGGAGTACCGAGTGGGCGGGGTTCCTGCCTGAAACGTTAAACCAAGATGACTCGCTGTATGTGCGGGACACGCCAAAACTAAATCGAGCCTCTCCTCTTGAACCCACAGACAGTTAAACAAACTACAACATCACCCTGCGCCTTTGTTGTGAGACGTTAGCAAGTCGACTGTTTATCCTTCGAGCTAGGTTAGCTAGCCTGGTCAGTTTTACAGGAGGAAAACATAAACATTGAAATGATTAGTGTGTAACGGAATCATCCCGAAGTGGGATTAAGCAAATTAAATTTAAGAATCCAGTCGCTATCAAAGAGGAAGTTTGACAGATCGAGGAGGTAAAGTGATGCTATCTAAGCTATCTAGCTGATAGCAACCGGCTGCTCTTCCTAAACGGGCTGTTAACCGTTTAGTGGATATATTTAGTTTATCTTTAACATGTTGCCATCTGAATGACCGAAATGAGTTTAACTTTAACGTCACGCAGTCGGTTTAACCAGCGAACAACGCGCGGATAGTCAGTCGACCAGCCTTCGGTTCGCTAAGCTATCGTTAGCTCGAAGCAACGTTTCCTGAGAGAAACCTCGATATCATAGTTCTTCTTTCTTTCCTATTTCATAAGAATTATGCGAATAAAAAGTGAATAAAAGTAACGTACCTTACTGATTTCAATAATAATGATTACCGGGGGAAGCTCGATATCTAAACTGGAGCAAAATGTACACAAGATAAAATGAATGCTGACATAGTGGAGCGTGAAACTGCGTCTCGGATGTGTTTGACCACAATCCCGTCACTGCTTTACAGATGTCACGTTATAATCATATTTACAATGAGCGCACTGATGCTACAACATAACATGCTCCCATTAAATATAAAACAACGAGAAATTAATCTAAGTGAACTGACAAATGATTGTCTTTTTATTAATTGAAATACATCTAATTGCCTTTTGACTCTATGAATAAACTCTCAATTACAGTTGATGTTAGCACTGTCTTCATGTTATTAACACTACCTATGTATGCAGACTTAACTGTTGGCTATCCAGGGAGCTCCTTATTAGAAAGCACCGATTAAGAGCCTCAGCACAGACATTCGTTCTGAATGTGGTTTAAACATAGAGGTCAAGTGGGTGGACATATCTTTTCTGATAACTTTTCTTAATTTTCCTGATGCCTTTTGATCGATTGTATAAGCCACGGTGCTCAGAGAGATATACTTAGTATCGCATAGTTTAATATAGTTTCCTCTAAGGCAATATTTTTAGTCCTCCAAATAACAGCTTCCTTTTCTGCCTTGCTTAATGACTGCTGAGTATCTGACACAAATGCAAAAGAGTCAACTTATCTCTGTCTTTCTTTTGTAAACTTAATTTCTCTGTCTTCTATTCCTGCCTTCCACAGAGTACACATGTCTTCTGCAGCAGAGACAGTGAAAAATGCCTCCATCATGTCAGAGAGTGCGGCCCATGATGGAAACCGCTTGTGGATAGGCAACATTGATCCCAAAATTACAGAGTGAGTAAATCCACTTTTAGTTTCAGACAGAAACACACAGTCCCCCTCCTCCCCTCCCCTCCTCACATTTTAAGAGATTCAAAGTTATTGCAATTGAAAAAAACAGATCTCTATGTCACTACAAGGGTACACATTTTCAGATTCAACTATAGGATCCAGCCAGCTGAATAAAATAACAAGGTTAGTTTGGGCTTTTAGCAGCAACAAGTGTTGTATTTGAGGCTCTTGTAAGTCGGTCCATGTTATGAACCTGAGATATTGTTTTTTAAGTTTAGGCTCTACCTCATGGAGAGGCAATGTATTGTGTGTGCATATATGATTGATTAACTGTGTGTTTGCGTGTTTATATATATGTGTGTGTGTGTGTGTGTGTGTGTGTGTGTGTGTGTGTGTGTGTGTGTGTGTGTGTTGCAGGCTGAGACTGAGCAGACAGGGCTGGGTGTGTGAAAGAGAGGCAGCGAGGCGTGGAGACCTGCTCTGCTAAGGAGCAGCCATCATTCCTCACTCACCTGCCCTGTTTACTCTCTCTGTGTCACCCTGGAGGTGTGTGTGTGTGTGTGTGTGTGTGTGTGTGTGTGTGTGTGTGTGTGTAAGCATGTTTAAATACACAGTTGATGTTTGGGTGGCAGCTGGTAGAGGTGCAGGCTTTAACACACTAAGGTGTCTGTGCATACATTATTAGCGTGTCTCATTTCCACAACATCATATGCACATGCAAACCTTCCATTGTTGCATTGCTGTGTGCAGTCGCCTGTATAAATGTGCAAAAGTCCGAACGTCAGTGTGGAGAGCGCCCTTACATATAGAGACGGTAGTTTTTCGGGGTGAGGGGTGTGTTAGTGTGCCTGTGGGGGGATGCTGGAGAATGTATGGGCTGTAGCTCTGGTGGGCGTCTAGACAGGCGTTTCCTTCCCCTTTCCCTGCTCTGCTCTACCTCTCCTTAAATAGCTCACTACCCCACAGTATGGAGGGAAAACAAGAGAAATGCCCGTGGCCCCTGATGCTGATTGGGAAGATTAATTAGCTCCTGGGTAGCGTACGCAGCGCTCACTCTGTTTGTCCCGGTACGTCAAACCAAAACTCAGTGCAGAAGTGGAAATCAGACTTGAAATGCAAGGTGCTGATTATGAATACATGAGGCCGTGAATATTAATAAGACTTTGTTTATTCTGGAAGACATTTTTTGTTCATTTAAAAATTTGCTGAAAGGTTATAATGGAATTTCTGCCTAATAACGGCAAAAATAAAAAGGCTACCCCAGCTTTAAATGCCATTTTTGTATATAATAGCAACATTTTAGAATTGTATTATTGTCGTACTTCGCCTCATTTGCTGATTTTAGAGGTTCTGCTCTGGTTGGTCCGGGTGAAATATTAGATCAGGATGTGATGAGGTAAGAAGGCTGCACTTAAATCTTGTATCAGCCGCTGTGTCCTCCGTCAGAACGATTTTGGAGCGTGTAGTTGTGGTTGTGACTGATCTCAAAGTTTTCTGAGAAGGATATTATATTCATGAAGGGCTCATAGCTTACAAACCTGTGCAAAAATCGATTTCAAGCTTATGACTTTCTTCTTCTTCCATCTCAGACTCTCTCTTTTTTCCCTGGTTCTGTGCAGGTATCAATTCTGTTCAGAGAAAACTCTAATGCTCTTATCTACCGTCCCTTTAAATGCCCAGTAAAAAAAGAAAGGACCACTTTTAACTCCTCTCAGAGGTTAGATGAGCATCCCACGTGAGTCCTTGCCCTGCGCACAGCGCAGAGACACAGCAGGTGTAACTGGAGCTTTCAGCACATATTCATGTTTTGTGCTTTTGGTTGCTCAGAGAGGGAATTTCTCATTAGTGGTAATCCATCACCGTCTTCCTCTTTGTTCTCTCTCTGGCACTCTTGTTACATTTTAAGTTGCGTACCTGGAAGTTGTCATGATGTTTTATGAAATAACTTATAACTTTGAACTTTGTCATACTGCAGGCCTAGCTTTTTATGAAAGTATGCAGAAATTGCAGATACTTGAAAGTTGAAAAGTTGAAACTTACCCCCTTTTCCTCTCTTACCTTTCCCCACTCTGACCTACTCTGCATCCAACCTTTTGTCTTGTCTTTTTCTGGATTGGACTCACATCCCCCGTTTCACTTCCTTCCTCTTTGCCTTTTAGCTCCTGTGTCTCTACCTGGGCTGCTCACCTCTTCTCTTCTTTTGGCTTCTCCTCCTCTTCCTCCACCTTTCACCTTACCGTCAACTTCCCTTCTATGAACTTTACTCTCCCAGTCTCTCCAACTTTCCCTCCCTTTCCTCCCCCCTCTCCTCCTCTTCCTCCGGTGGTTTTTACAGCCCCCAGGAGTAGCGGTCCATTGTGGTTCGGCTCAGGACCATCCAAAAAAATGTTCTTCGAGTGTCAGCCTTCTAATCTCTCTCAAATGTACACGTATGCACAAACATCCAGTCTACATTTATCTGAATATATAGCAATATGAAAATGATGGCATTACAACATTTGACTTAAATGCCTGCCTTTCTCCTCCTGTTCAGAGGTTCAGAGAATGCAAATGCAAACTATTTAAGCATAAGAGTGCAGAGTACTTTAATGTAATATAATCTTTTCTTTGTAAATGAGCCTAGTACACATGGCAGGCTTGCAGGGTGTTGTCTGGGAAAAGCAGAAATTGTCTTTGGCCTAAAGCACCCCAGGGAGCCATAGAAGGGTGGAAGACATTACAACAACGTGTGACGCACAATTCACCCTCCGTGTCCCATTCATGCACATACATGCGTGCTTGCACGTAAACGTCATACAGTTATCTTTGTGGTGTGATACACACACACACACACACACACACACACACACACAGGTTCAGAATTACAAATAACAATCAACTAAACAATAAAAGGCCGTTATATACAACATCTGGGGTCACTGTGAGGATTAGAAAGTCACACAAGCTAAAGGCTCTGAAACAATAACACAGGAAAGTGTTTGTTGATTTCTTTTGTTTGTCCATTTTCGGTTTTGTTTTTGTTGTTGCTTTTTATGGTTTGATAGACTTTTCTTCATAGAAGAGATGTTGACACATCACAGTAAGAAAACCACAATTTTAAATGAAGAAATTGACTTAACAAGTAAAGGTCCTTCATTCAAAAATCCTTAAGTAAAAGTATGCAAGTATTATCAGCAAACTGTACTTAAGTTAAAGTATCAAAAGTAAAAGTACAGTAGTAGTAGGTAGCAGTAGTATTGCAGTAAAATAGTCCGTCTGTGTTTTACTATTTCATATATATATGATGCTTTTGGATTAATATTACTGTTGCATTATTGGAAATGTTGCATTTGACAATTTTTACTTACTGTAGATCAGGGGTGTCAAACTCATTTTAGTGAAGGGGCCACATGCCACCCATTTTGATCTCAAGTGGGCCGGACCAGTAAAATCATAGCATAATAAAACATACATAATGACAATATTTCTTTAGGTTTTTGCATGATAAACCCTATTTTAAGGTCTTTCTACAATAAACTAGAAACATAAAGACAAACAATTCAGACATCAGCCCACTGTTTACCTGCCTGTGTTCTCCTCTGCAGATTCCCTCGCAGTTGAGCAATATCTATAGTAATGTCAGATGTCAAAATAATTGTGACTGTGGTTCAATGGTTCTCATGCCCGACTTTCAATTAGAGGATCAGTGGTTCGAGTCCCGCGGGCCGTATGTTTGACACCCCTGCTGTAGATAATCAATCAGTAGTGCTAATTTGAACTCCTTTGTAATGTATTATACGGTCATCATAAGTGTGTAGCTCCGCTTTCCTGTAAGAACCACAAATCTCTAAAAATGTTTCAGCCCTCTTTCAGCTTTGTGACAATGCATTTTCCAGGTAATCTAAGGTTGCTGTCTTTTTTATATTTTGTTTAGCTGAAATAGGAGAAAATATCACATTTATATTCACCAAATGTGGAGATGAATTGTTTTCACTGGACAGGAAGGGTCCAAACATTTTTAAGGTGAAAAGTAACAAGTACCTATAGCTGTCAGACAAATATACTTCAGTACAGGATTTGAGTGAATGTAGTTCCTCCGTTGTTAATCTAATTAGTAACACCTGTTCTACTATGACCAGTCAAAATGTCTGCAGTGAAAAATGCCTGCTATGTCAAACTAATTATGTCCATCGGTTTTGTGAATTAATTCAGGAACAGTCATAACATGATACATGAGCAAATTGTTGAGCCAATTCGGCCAAAGAACAACCAGGAAATTGATTATTTTTTTTTTTTTCTGAAGTAATTTATTGCTTTGAATTCTCAGTAGCTCAAGAACATAAGGAGGTGCTTCACAGGTGGTTTCAATGACGAATCAATCAGGAGGACGGCGTGTACTGCCATTGAACTCTCCTCATACAATCCTTTATTCTGCACATGTAAAAATAAGAATATGACTCATAAACCCTGTCATACACAAGAGCTTTGACGAGTCATGAAATGGAAAAGCACCTGCTGCTCAGCATGCATTGGAAACATTCAATCAGCACCTGGGTATTTACAGTAATATCGCAGTGAAAATAGTCTACGGGAGGCCCTGAACTCACACTGTCAGAAGAAATGTTGTTCCCATGGCTGCCAGTGGTCAGTTACACGCAAACCTACAAATCCTCACACGCCGCATAGCTCTACCGTGACAACATTTCTATGTTGGTTCGTAGTCCAGCGGTCCCAGGCAGCTCCACACAGTGAGTGGATGTTGTTTGTGCAGAACTCGGTGCTCAGGGGAGATTTGAGGCTTCCTCTTTTTTATTCCCTCATTGTCCTGCTACTGTATCCTCAGCATTGTCTCCATGAGAGATTTACTGTCACTGGGCTGCAGCACCAGCTGGCCTGCTGCTAAAAAGGTGTCGGGGAGAGAAAGCTGTCGTTCTCATTAGCCCCACATGACAGATTCACAGACTGCAGGTTGGCAAATACAGCGTGCCGCAGATCTATGTGACTGGTTCATACGGTTGAACTAGAATATCCCGTGGAGTGCATTTTGTGATATAAGAGTCGTTTCCATCTGGGATATCTTACTAAATACAAGCGTTGTTCTTTTTTAAAGAATCCTTTACAGAATAGATATTAAGAATTATAATGATTTTAATTTCTTACTCTATGTTCTCGTGACTCTTTTTTTCGACAGGTATCACCTGGTGAAGTTGTTGGAGAGGTTTGGCAATGTGAAACAGTTTGACTTCCTGTTTCATAAGTCTGGGCCTTTGGAGGGACAGCCACGGGGCTACTGCTTTGTCAACTTCAACACCAGAGATGTACGTGCAATATTTCTAAATAAATTTCAAAAATGTGTTTTTTGAAGTGAAACTAAATCTAATTGTAATTGATACAATTCCGATACACAATCTGTGAATGATTGGCACTTTAATTGATATTGGATTGATGCGGATATTGCATTTTTCAAGAATTAAAATAATTCTTTAGTCAGTGACACACCAATATATTGGTGGGTTCTAAAAAAAAAAAAAAAAAACCTTGACAGGTTCAGCGGGCAGTATTTGTTTTGGAGTGAGCCTGGGGATCGTGATAAGCATCTTGTTTCACAGCTAGTGTCCATCAGTGGGATATGAAGCCCTCCCTAAAGGATTATACAGAGGAAGTGTGTGTGTACCTTACACTCTCACACACACTTAGACACTCATGCACACACACACACACACTGAAGAAGTACTTCATTTATCTGTTTCTCTCCCTTTTCCTCGTCCTCCTCTCTCTGTGTATGTGTGACTGTCTGCAGGAGGCAGAGAGGGCGATCCAGTGTTTAAATGGGAAGCTAGCTTTGTCCAAGAAGCTGGTGGTGCGCTGGGCGCATGCACAGGTAAGGGTAAGTGTCAAACTCAATTCCCGTTTTATGAAACTGAAAATCTTCTACATCCTGATAGTTCAGTGGATTAAAGCACATCCCATTTATGTATGACACTGTGGTTGAGGCTGCAGATGTAGGGACTGAATATATACGTCTGTGCATTAATAAAAGCTCGTCATTGACTTTCAGAGATTTAAAAACAGTCGAGGAACCCGTGTCCTACTGCTGCAGTGGTTAGATTTATGGAGAGCAGATCCCAGCACAACCTATGCCTGTCTTTTAACAATAGACCGCCTACTGGCAATGGGTGAAGGGATATCCTGCATAGAGACGAATCACGCCCTACACACACACACAGTAGACTAGAGGGAGGTCAAGGCCAAAGCTGCCGCCTCCAAGACAACACGTATAAGCTAAATCCACCACTCCAACCAAAAATAGCTTTGGTTATTTATACCATTATAAACCCCAAATGTAAGCTTTTTTACTACTTTACTCACAGTGTCTGTCAACACCTTCTTCATGGCTTCACTTACACTTGCCAGTGGCCTCAGTTAATTTCTACTATGGATGTTTTCCCAAATTAAATACTTTACTGACATAGTGAGGGTTTTGGTGTCCACCATCATCTGGATTTGATACACTTTTATGAGCAGAGAGGGTGTTTTGCTGCATCACTGAGCTACGGCTCGTTTTATGCACAGGCTCAAAATATTACAATTATTGTCATTTGATAGAAATGTGCGTATTTCTGTCTCTACCAGTACCAGTTTGTGACTCTGGAAGTAGTGTCCGGCATCCATGCATGGGATTTTGAGCACATAGCAGCAGATTAAGAGCTCTGTACAGCAGCTGTGTGCTGGTGGGTTTTCAAACCGCTGAGCGAGACAGTGGCAGGACTGGTGAAGATGTCTTATAGGATTGAGTTTAGTTCTGTAACACCCAACCAGCTCAGTCGGTTAGGGTGTGAAAGTCAGGGCTACAGCTCTGGGTTCAGCTTTAATTTGAATAATGCTCTGATTCGACACATGGGTGTGATGCTGCAAACACATCAGCCAGCTATGAGCAAAGCTTTCTGATCAGTGTCCCAGCTGACCAAGGTGAATCCGAAGAGTAAGAATGTCATCTGTGCTTTAACAGGCTAGAGACAGATATGTCAATCAAAATGATCTTGATTAAACGAGTAAGATTTGAGCATCTTTCATGTCTAGTCAAATGTGATACATTTTTTAGCAAGCCTGTCTTTGCAACACAGAATTGACGTATTGGGATAAATGAGTCAGAGACAGTCGGCGTTAGAAGTTGTTGTCTCATTTCCAGGCTTACATCTTGACTTTATTACATAGTTTTGAAAGAGAGGAAGTACACGTTGATGAACGTTTATTGAAGCGTTGCCTCAAACTCTTCATAAACATTTATGGCTTTCTAAATCTGCTTTTTTTGTTTTTGTTTCAACAGTTAAGCATTTGTGTCCTAATTCAGTACCGTTTTATTCTGCATTTATTAATTACGCACCATCACTAACATTCCTGTGACTGCATCCATAATGATCTGTAACACATTAAACACGTATTTGAATCCTTTACGAAGCGATTGTATGCTTATTATAGTGTTTGCTATTTAAAATCAGAAGTGCCATTAGACACATTTAAACTTCACTTTTCTATAACTTCAGCTCTAGCTTGTGTACAGAGTCAGTATGACCTGACACATACTGTACATCTACCTGCATTCCAGCTCCTCGCCTTAAGGAATAGGTGGAAGGGAAGGGTCCTGGCTGCTGGAATGGTCATTGTTTTAGACCTATTCTTGGCTATACATGTTTATTTCTTGGGACGGTATGTAAGACCATGTTAGTGCATTTATGTAACTTGATTCAAGTCCCACTTGCACCAACTCGTATCTAAGCATCATATCCTGCGAATGGCTGCTGCTGCACCAACCACCGGGGGTTTTCTCATACCAATCATGTTTCTTTGTTGTTTTTTTTGTCTCTTCTTCTTCGCAGGTTTCGAGAGTTCTGTGTTGGCTGGTGGAGATGTTTGGAAGGTGTTTTTTTTTTTTTGGAAGGTGGAGATGTTTGGAAGGTGTTTTTTTTTTTTTTTAAGGAATGAGTGCAGACGTTGGTTTTTGCTCTTCAGCTGCTCCCTCTTTATTCTCCTCGTGCCTCAGGGTGTGATTATGAGCTGGACGCTGAGTCCTGCTTGGTTACTGTTTGAGCAGACCAAAACAAAAATCAATACTTCAGTTTAATAATGTTGGTCTTTGTGGGAGGAAGCTGGAGTTGGCTCCTCAGATAACTGCTGTGAGTGTTTATTTGGTCTGATGGTTTCTGAATGCCTGCTTCACACAGGAGGTTTTTCTTCTTCTCTTTCTCTTCTTGTTATGTGGTCCTGTTCCATATGGGCACTGAAATATTTCGAACTGCAGGTGTGATTGTACCCAAAATGTGCTGAGAACACGTTATCATCTGCTCCCTTTGACAGTATTGTCTTGACTTGGACACAAGCCCAAGTCTAGAAACACACACATGATGCACTAAGCACATTTATTTTGGAGCTCGGTGTGACTCCCCAAGTTTCTCTGTCTCTCTTTGCACGGGCGTCTTTCCTTGCTTCCACCTTTTTTACCCCTTTTTTGTCTCTCTCCATCTGTCTCTCCATCTGTGTTTCAATCACTGTTTACGTGGGTCATTTTTTTTGTGTCGGCCACGTGTCTCGTCTGCAGAGGTTTGAAGGTTTCCGTAATGACAAGACGATGCCTCCGAGCCTGGAACCGTCGAGCAGCGGGGCGGCAGAGGATGGACCGGTAACTTCCAACCACCTCAGGTTGGTAGCAAACCCACACAGCGGCGCCATCGGCCCTCGTTGTTATTCTGGCCCCTTTCTCCATTTTCATTTCTCTCAGAAAATGTCTGCACCCAGCTTCTAAATCTATTTGTTTTTGTCCCACTGTCTTGTCCTTCTGCCCACATTAAGCCACCACAAACTAAGCCAGAAACATTTTCCTTTTGGTGTTTCAGCGTGAATGGAGGTCTTGAAAAAAAATGTAATCATCGGAAAATGTTTGTGGATGCATGTTGTACCAAAAAAAATTACATTTTCAGATTTATCCAGCTCAGTGAGGATGTAGTTCCCGGTCACTTTGGGGGGCAAATCATTTAACTCAAGCTCGGTCCTGAAGTCATTATAGGAGAGCTTGTGCTCTTGTTCCTTTTCTTCACAACCCGGCAGTTCAAGTTAAATTCATATTAGTACAACTGGACTAAAAAAAACGTCAAAGTCCTGTAAAAGCAACTTCTAACATGTTCCATTCTTGTGGCTATGGAGCCATACGCTCACGTACACAAATACACGTCCAGTACGTCCGTCCAGCTCTTCAGTCGGCAAAAGGCCTCTTGGTCTCACAGTATCAACTGTTACCGATACGATCCAGTGTGTGCGAGTTATCAGCTCAGGATTCAGGAAAGTCTCCACACTTCAGTTGTAGTGTAAACTTCAGAATAATCTTTGCACACAGCCGAAAAGAGGAGCTAAACACTTTTCACCCCTTTAGACTCTCTCCCTCCGGCTTTTTAGATACCGGGTGAACTCATTCACTCGCTCACTCTTCTTCTCACCGGCACTGTAATCTTTCTCACTCGCTCCTTCAAATTCTGTTCCACCATTTAAATGCAAGTTTTCATCTGCTTTTCATGCAGCACAACTGGTAATCTCTTGCTTGTGCTCCTTGGTTTTTTTTTCTCCTCCCGCATCTGTCCCTCCCATTACTAAGAGTGCTAATATCGCCTCTTCTTTTCCCCTCAGCCAAGAGCCAAGATCTGTCCCATCACTCAGGTCGCCACTCAGCACCAGCACTGGTATTTCCCCCTCAGCCTCGCCGCTAACATCTCCTCTTTTTCTCTTTTCTTCCACCTCTAGTACGAGTGCTAAAATCCGCGCCATCGAGGCCAAGCTCCAGATGATGGAGGAGAATCCAGAAGATGACTACTCGGGCCCGTCGGCCTACGTTTACAACAAACCGCCAGAGAGGAAACGCTGGGAGCCTTACTCTAAATCACACAACAACCAGAGCAGGCCCTTCCGCAAGTTTAGGAGATGACCCATCCTCCCACTCACTCTGGAGGACCCCCCCACCACCTGCACACTTCAGCCCCCGCCTACACACAAACAGACTCCACACAAGATACTATAAAGACGATACACATCTGGGAATAAAAGGTTTTGACAATACTTTGAGAACCCAGACTCTTTGGGAGTATTCACAGCAATCATGGACAAGTACCTAAAGTGGTTATCAGTTATTTTGGTTGACAGTTATCCATTATTATTTCTGTCTTAACATATGCATCATACCTGACTGCTGTGCAGGTTGGATCCCATATCGGTCTGCTTTCTCACTTTTGCAGAGATTTAATGCAGGTGAATCATACAGCGGTGAGTCACATGATCACAGCTGCCAGGGAAGAGAAAGGTTGTTATTAAAGAATCTAAATGCCCATCCTCTTATTGTTTTTCACATGTTTTGAGTTTCTGATCATATTATTCAAATGTGAAATACAATTCTTTGTTTAAGACTTGACCGAAGAGGAGGAAATACACAGATTTGTATCAGGTTTGTATTAATGGAGTTCAAATGATAAGCCACTCAGCGACACTGTAAGTTACAGTATTTTTGTCTGACGTTGCTCTTTACCTAATATTTTACTTTCTTTTTTTCTTGGATTCAATTTTTATACGTCTGCAGTCAAACTCTTTTTACTGGCTTTTTTGTGTTGTGTAGAGTTTTGGGATTTCCCCTGCCACAATCTATTTTAATTTACCAATTAAAGACTATGACATGTCACGTCCACAGCGTGTTGTTTTATGCAATCTTTTAGGTTTTCTGCATCGCTCATGAAATACAGGACTCCGTTTTATGTCATTAGAATACTCAGTCCATGCTTTATGCTTATCTTGTTTTATGAGAAATTTGATAAACCGTCTCCATGTCATTAATGGGAGACTTTAGAAGATCCATTAATCTATCAGTTTAAAGAATGCCGTCTTGAATTATCACAGAATCTTTAGAAACCATGGAGACTATTGTCAGTATACTGATAAGTCCCAATGTTTTCTGTAATAACTGATAATCCTGTTATTATAGCATCCATTATGTTTTGAGCCCCAGTTATCTTTTATTTTCCCCAGACGTGATGATATTAACTGTTTTTTTTTTGTTTTGTTGTGTGTGCAGTCTACCAAAAGTTGCTGTAAATCATTTTAATATTTTGTAGGCCTTTTGCCTATGGGATTAATGTGGAAACTATTAGACAATGTAATATGTGTTATTGATTTCTTTGTGAAGCACTATACTTCTGATGTGATCTGAGCTTGATTTTCCTGCAGGTGAGACTATAAAGACATTTTAAGGCAAAAGAAAAGGACAACATATGTTGGTACATTTTACTCTGCATTTGTTGGCTCTGAGAAGGAATTTACCAACCAGAGGTTTTTTGGGATAAGAGATTAAGAGTTTACTAAGAATATATAAATCCCGGTTTAGGCTAGATATTGCAGCATGGATGGAGATCGGCAGACAAGATGAGATGAAGGAGCAGCATTTTGTGCGCACCGAACCAATCAAATCCTACCTCTTGACATCAATCAGCATTTTCTTTAAATGTCTTTCTTATTGTAAAATTATCCGACTGAAGACTACTTCTAATGGCCATTAGATCAAATTAATGTTTGTTTTTTTATGTGTGTATTTATCTATTTTAATTGAAAGGCCTGTTCGTTAAAATATATTTTCAATTGGTTAAATATTTCAAATTAATTTCAAGTTTCTTAATTTCTTTCCAGATTTATTTATGTTAAATGGGATCATTTCTGCCCCATAGATGTTCAGATCATTGCTGGATCTTATAGCCAGATTGACACGTCGGTGTGCTGAACCGGTGTGGAACCATCAGCTTCCCTTTCGTTAAAGTACTCGCTGCATTTGTGTTTCATCTGCTTCAGATCCTCTACTCTACATGATTAAAACATATATAACATTCACAATTGTTCTGCTTGTTTGGTTTATTTAGCCTAAAAATAATTGAACACACGAAATAAATACTTATTTGGATTAAAATACAGCCCTAGCCTTTTTCTTTTTTCTTTCAATACGTAAATTCTCTTTACATTTTAAATATGTTATTATTTAGCTGTTCTGCCCTGCAAAATATTGTTAACCATACATTTATATTTACACAGCATACGGAATTTAAATATTTTGAATTAATATAACGAAAACTGTTTTTAATTGCCTATAAAAAAGCGAGGATGAGGATAATGGGCATTACATACAGTGAGGAGATAACTGATTACACCATTGGGATGGAGTACATTATATTTTACAATTAGGTTATATTTGATTCCATTATGTTTATTTTTGTGTGTATTTTGAGGCATCATTATTTGTTCTGTTCTGGTGTAGACTGAGCTTGAATATAGGGTATAACCCAACATATATGTGGAAACACTGTGTGTAAAAAAGGTCTATTTATATACCCGAGTACATACATACGTAATCATTGCGTTATTTTTTATTGTATATTTCAAGTAGCAAATAAATGACAATTATATAAATAGCTATAATTAACATTGTTTTTTTGGGGGGTCTGGCAGCAGCTAAATATGCCTGCGATATCAAACAGCAGCAGTTTGAGTAAGTTTCTGTCATAACTGTTCCAAAGTGTGTCCACCCTTCTCACGCAAATGAAAGTCTTTCTCCACCTCCCCCTTCTTTAACTAGAAGGCACACACTTTCACTCCGCAGAGACAATCCGCTTCTCTGCGCACCCGTCGACTTCTATCCCTGCACCTATGAATTCAGCCTTGGAGTAAAAGCTGCCAGCCCCTCAATTTGATTCACTTCCTGTAGTCAGACTCCTTCCCAAAAAAAGTCGAGAGAGGAGGAAACGAGGAAAGGAAGAACTCGTCCTGTTCTAAATGAGGCTCTCCGAGGAGCAGCAAGCAACTCCTCGCCTCTGCGCGTAGCTTCAGAACTTCTGCAGTTTGTGTCAGCAGCAGTCAGACCGTCGCGCACAGCAGCGTTTTAAAAGAGAGAGCAAGAGTGAGAGAGAGAGAGCGAGTGAGAGAGAGAACATTTTGCGTTAAAAAACAAAGCTGTGCGCCAGTTACACCCGAATCCATGCGCGGGTACGGATGGTACACGTTTTGACGCCAATCGCCGAGTCTTCTGGTTCTACGCGCCGAGTTTGGAGACACTGAACGCTGTGAGACTCCAGGGGTTCATGTACTGGAAAAATGAAGTTTTGTCCCCTCTCTCAGAGGGAAATAATATTCTGTCCGAAGGAATCCCCACCAAGAAGGTACTAACACTTTGGAAACGGCTGAACTTCAACTGTGTGCGTAAAAGGTCCAAATTGGAGACGAACCCCACTTATGGTGTGGGCCTTCAACTGTTTGCTTTAGATTGAATTAGTTTAATATGTGATGACGTACAGCAAGCAATTTGTAGTATAACAATGCAATATAGCCTCGTGTGAAATTATTTAAATTTACCAAACGGGTTGTCTTGTTTCTTGAGCGCTCAGTGGATCTGCTGTTGAAAAAAAAAAAATGAAAAAAAAGAAGTGCAGTTTATTTGCAGCCCGTGTGCGTTTTGTTTGGTGTCTCTGTGATGTCTCACGGCTTGTGTACTGAGATCAGCTGCACGCGCCAGCCGCTGTGAAGAGGCACGCGCCTCTCTGTTATGAATGGCGTGATTTGCGGTCCGCGAGCCTCTCGAGCGCTGCCAGTTCGCCCGAGAAGAATTAGATTTTAATTACAGCCATTAAAAATCAAATTTGCAATTCTTTGGGTGACCCATTGCCTTTCTCTGATTGACAGTTGAAATTGACACTCCGGGTCCCCTCTTATCCATACAGCGGTTCAAGCTATTTGTAATTACAGGTAGTTTTTTCTTTTTCTTCCCCCTCTCCACTCTCGTGTCCTGGATTGCGAAGAAAATCCTATTATTCCGAGAGGCGCGGGTTAAGGGCAGGGACAAAATCAATCCAAATTGCAATAGCTTCATTAAAATGTGCCTTTTGTTGCGGGGGCCCTTTTAGCGGGTTTAACCACTTTATATAGGAGCAGCCTTGAAGAGCGGTGTGCAAATGTCTCCCGAGGATTTCTGAGACGGGAGAAGTGATGAAGACTTGCCGTTTACTGAACGTTGTCTTGTAGGTGATCTCCACCGAGCATCAGAGTGCACCGGGAGCCTCGCGCTGCAGTGTGGACTCTAAACACGCCCCAATGGTGAGAGCTTTAATGCCGACGTGTAACTGCTTTTAATGTCTGAATCATTTGGCGCGTGCATTGTTGGCTGTTTTACGTGTGAGCTACCCCCGCGCATTGATATCGACCTATACTTTCATGAAACTGCCACTGTGAAGGATTATATGTGTGTCACTGAGCTGTAAACTGGTTGCCCTCTTGCAGTCTCACTCGGACGGAGAATCCCAGCGGTCCAACATGGAGCGGGAGGACACCCGCTCGTCCCCCAGCACTCCGTCCACTCCCTCCGCGTGCTCGCCGGCCTCCACCATCAGCTCGGTTCCGTCCAACGGCGGGAAGAACGTGTGCACCAGCTGCGGGCAGGAGATCGCGGATCGATACTTGCTGAAGGTGAGAAGCCGGCTATAAAGCGGTAAACAGGCTGGGACATGCCCGCCCGGTCGGAGCATGCAGGGACTATTTTTCTTCTGCGGTGTTTATTTGTTTAGCCTTTTCTCTTTCGCTTCGCTGGCAGTCACGTTAACAGCAAATGACTTGTCGCGCAGGAGAAGGGTGCCATGTTGACTCGGTCCTGTTCTGGTTTGGACAGGCCTGCTGTGTTACGCTGTGGACAGAAGGCCTGGACAACTTTAAGGGTCCTTATTTTAGAATCTGCACTTAATAAAACCCAGATATAAATAAATAACAAGAATAAGACATACATATCACACATTACTATACATAACCACAAAATAGTGTTATAAATAATTGTATATTTATTTCTTAGTTGTAAAAAAATACATCAACCCTTTGGCTTGATACAAAACATGTCTCTAAATGATTGCCCTGTTATCTGCACCGTAATGGGTTCGTCATCCAGATAAAGCGCAGATACAACATGTTTTGATTTGTTTCTCTTTTCCAGCTTCACTGTCACAGCGCCCTGACTTGTCGCGTGCGCCCGCTTCTTAGAACCAGAACACACCTCCCTCACGCGCAATTGTGTGTCCTGGAAGTGTGGATTTACTTGTGTTTTAGTGTCGAAGTCTCGTTCTATTAGGATATCTTATCCAATACTAGTTTCAAACGTTATTCTAGAAGACACTTTTTTTCTGAAAAAAAACTAATGTAACTGTAAATAAATACATATAGACGTACTGCTCGTGTATGAACTAATATTATACATTAAAAACTATTTTATGCAGCATTTTATTTAGTTTATATTATTGGTAGTCATATTGTGTTTTTTATTTGTATTTATTTTCCCTTCTGTTTTTTGTGGACATTTGCATATTGCACATGGCCGATGCTGTACATAAATGTTTGTCAGCTAATACGTCGTTTTTTAATTATTTAAAACGTCCTAAAATGGTTATGATAAATTATGCCTTGTTAGATACAATCACCATAATAAAACAATATTCTAAAATGAACCTGATTGCCTTTAGCTTATTGTGAATACAGGGCAGCCTTCATGACCTCTTTCGACAAAATAATTAGGCCAACTTTGAATAATACTAATTTGAATATTTTGTATTGGTTCAGGAAGCGAAATGGCGTTGTTATAATTTTTTTTGTGCAAATTAGTCACTTATTTTCAGCACTTGACTATTAATATTTACTTTTTTTCATTTTGATACATTTCTATCATAATTGCTGTTAAACAAAAATATTACACTCAGTGCCAGAAAATATTAACCAAGGCCTTAGCAGGATGCTCTGGGTTTGATATTTCTCAATATTAAGAATGCATGCATTTCTGCAGCAAATATTACTTAGGAAAAACGAACAGTCATTTTACGGGCTAATTATTTAAGTCCTAAGCAAAACCCAAAGGTCTTATTATTACAACAATCAGTTTGGCACCACCGACTCACTAAAACTCACTAACATTGAGTACAATGATAATATACCACGATATAAACTCACTGTAAGATATGCAACTTTTAATGTTTTAATATATTGACGAATTTCGAGGCTACACGTCAATTTGAGTTGGGCATAAGCCCTAATGAATTAATGTTGACGGAAATACATGTTGTCATATCTGATACTCAGGCCCATAGACGCACTGGGAGGCATTCATGCAGCGATCCATCATCAGCTTGACATGGATGCTGTCTCTTTTACAGGTGAACAACCTGATCTGGCACGTGCGCTGTCTGGAGTGTTCTGTCTGCAGGACGTCGCTACGGCAGCACAGCAGCTGCTACATCAAAAACAAAGAGATCTTCTGTAAAATGGATTATTTCAGGTAGGGTAAGTTTATGACCGTGTTTTCAAAATACCACGTCTCCTCTGCCAACACATCTCTCTCTCTCTCTCTCTCTCTCTCTCTCTCTCTCTCTCTCTCTCTCTCTCTCTCTTCCGTTGAGATGGATGCGGGTTGCCTTGTGTGTTCTTGAAAGACCCTTTTTTTTTTTTTAAACGTCTCAAAGTCTGTAACAAAAATAATAGTCGAGTTGAACGATCCGCACTTTATTATGGCTATCCAAAACACAACATGTCCAGTAGCTACAAAAAGAAAAATGCACAGCGAGCCTCGCAGAATAAAGTATGTGCTTCATCTTCTAAACGTAGCCTCGTGTTGTATGTTATAGGCTGTGTTTCGGGAGGAGGGTGTTTCTGACCACAGCAGCGATCGCAGTCTTTGACTTATCAACACGTCGTTAATGCACCACGTGCCACGAAGCGCGCGGTGGCTGTTTTATCACTTCGAGAGGGACATGTTAAACAAACGGAAATCACCGGAAATGCCCGTTTGACCGCGCAGCTATCTGAGTTTAGTCGGCCCCTATAGGCAAATAAACCACTTAGTGCAACAAAAACTCATAAAACAGAGAGGAACAAGACTAAATGATATTATAATGTACTTCTACTGTACATCGATAGGGTGCCTCATCATCCATACATTGTGAAAATGGAAGAATTTGTCCTAAACATATCACATTTGTGTTTAATAGTTAATTTTCAGAGAACCAAACAAAGCAACATTTAAATAAAACAACAACAGCAATAATAATAATACAAATAATAATAATTAATTCTGTCTTCAGACTCAAGTACAATACATAACACTATTTTACAGATCTATGTCATACTCCACATTTATTTTTATTTTCATGCAAAATGGAATGGAGGTACAGTAAATAAACACATAACATACAGAGACACACGCATGCAGGCACTTGGGTAAAATTCAGTATGCTCTTTGAGAAAGAGAGAGAGAGAGAGAGAGAGAGAGAGAGAGAGAGAGAGAGAGAGAGAGAGAGAGAGATTATGTTGATTTATTGTAATTCAAGGGTGCATTTACCAGTTGCATTCATTCAATACATACATTTGTGTTTGTTTAATTCACTTCTTTGACTAAGTGTGTGTGGATTCCATATGTGTGCCTGTGTGTGTGTGTGTGTGTGTGTGTGTGTGTGTGTGTGTGTGTGTGTGTGTGTGTGTGTGTGTGTGTGTGGTATCTGAGGTGAAATGGGGTTCACACTAGCAGCATATAAAATTATGTGCTGTAGCCTGAAGCTGGTGGATATATAGTATGGACCCACATGCACTGTGCACATCAGTTTGTGTGTGCACATGTGTGACTGCTTGGAACTGTGTGTGCGCTTTGGTGTTTGTCTGATTGAAACCTGACACCAAGCCACCGCTCTGAGGTTTATAATCACCAGCAATTAGTCGTCCTCCAGCCCAGACCCTCAGGCCTCCAGACCAGCAATTAGACTGCCCCGACTGCCTGGTCAGCATGTTTCTGTCCTGAATGTAATTTCTATCCAAACTAAAACACACACACACACACACACACACACACACACACACACACACACACACACACACACACACACACACACACACACACACACACACACACACACACAGATAAAACAGACATGTGCACACATGACCACGTGCTTAAATACGAAAAACATAATTATGAAACATTTACATAATAGCAAGAATGCACTGTACACATTGCCTCCATTTATAACTCTGAAAAACGTAAAACGTGCACACGCTGACACACACTTACATGCTGACACACACACAAATACACACCGAGAAGTCTGTTTATTTATATATGTCCAGCAGCTGCCAATCATTTTGATAATTTCTTTCACAAAATGGAGAGTTTTGTGTTTGCTCTGCCACATCCTAATAATATTTTACCTGACCCGTCCCCATTTAAATGCTCCGTCCCCATTAAGCCCTCTCGTCCTCGACGCTGCTCACTGGACTCTGAGCCAATATTAAACACACAGAGAGGATTTAACATATGTCAGCACAGTATACATAGTAATGAGTGGAGCAGGTGTCCTACACTTATATGAAATACAGTTATTGTGATTAAAAAGCATGCCTTAACATAGAGGTGATAAATGTGCCATTACATTACTGTATATTACATGTGAAGGCACACTACAGATTACATACATGCAGCAGTTTTATGTCAGCAGTACATGAACTGTAAAACTGTCCACGTAGAGTTTACTATCATTTTGCATCTTGATAATGATTAAAATATAAGCAAACACAATGTCTTCATTGTCATTGCACACATTGGACAATTACATTTGCTGTGCAGCTCTTAAACACAATCACATGTGCCCCTGCCATAGTATTACAAAGATAGGTTTTAATAAGTAGTAGAAGTGGCTTAACAACATCAGTAGAAGTGACCTATTAAAAAAACAATAGGTGGCATATCCAGCTGCTACACTTTGTAATGATATATTTGCATGTGTGCTGTTATTGTACATTTCCTTATTCAAAACTATCCCAGCCATAGTCCTGTGGTGTGGGGGTGTGATGATGTTTGGGGGGGACTTTCGTGGAGTTCAATTCAAAGAAGTGTTTTTTGAGCCTGGAAGTGCAGGTTTTTAACACCTTTATGATCTTTTGCTTTCGCCTGTATTTACAATGGGGAGAGAAATAAAAGATAGAGGCCTGAATCGTAGCCTTGCTTAACAGAGTAGACTCCAGTGAAATACATTTAAATCCCATATAGTTAAGATTATTTTGTTCAAGTAGAAAAGAAAACTAAGAACGTAATTTGTTTGTAGACTTGTTTGTGGTTGTAAATTAAGATTTTTAGTTTGAGAAAGTCGCCTTGGAACTTCAAGTCCTTTTTTAAATTGTAACTTCCCGGGTTGTGTAGTTGCTATCTGTACTTGTAAGGCAATATAGCCATTTATTTTATTATTTTAATGAATGGTGTAAAATACAGGTTTTTATGCATAGCTTGCTGTAGACGTTTCAAACATAGACATTTCCAACCACCGTTTTGAAAGTTTGTGTCATAAACCCGATCGTAAGACGAAAAACACAGAATTCAAAATAGTTTAATTCCTATCAGTGGTATCACTTTGTGATGAGAGACTGTACAGATAAAAATGTCGCGCAAAGTCATAATACATTTGATGTAGTAGTCAATCAAATAGTAAATATACCAAAGGTCAAACTGTTACACATTTTGCAAATCTATACTCAATATGGTTACAATCTCTGCAGAACAATCCTCATTTACATAATAATATGTGTAGGTTTACATTAAATGTCCGCGGTCACACTGGAAAACAAGAAATGATTTAGAAACTCTTGCAGCAACAGTGAAGCTCTGCTGCAGGACCAGGGCATGTAGCCTACAATGGTTACCACTGTAAATATAAAATGTAATCTGGGTTTAGGCCAGATTTATACTTGACTAAACACCACAGCGAGTCCAGATCCTCTGGGCTGAGTTCAAACCTCTGGAGATATTTCCTCATCTGTGTCAGCCTCTCATCTGGCTTTGGACTGACAGTTGCTTTAATGGGGCGTAATAGCAGGAAATCAGAGTGGGTTTCCCTCCATATTCGTGTATGTGTGTGTGTGTGTGTGTGTGTGTATGTCGGGATAGGGGGCGCAGGACAGAGCCCATGCTGTGCCTCTCAAACCCATGTCAGGCCTCAGGGGCTTGCACACACACACACACACACACACACACACACACACACACACACACACACACACACACACACACACACACACACACACACACACACGCAAACCATTTCTTTATCAGCCTCCTCCCCTGACCCCCTCGCCTCCCTCCATAGAAACATCATCCTCGTCCGTGAGCTGCAGGCCACACAGGAAGTTGCATTGCTGCACTAATCAGGGGCACCCTGGGATACTGACAGTGTAACCAGAGTCCACGTATGTAGGGAACTCTGTGGGCGAGATGTGTGTGTGTGTGTGTGTGTGTGTGTGTGTGTGTGTGTGTGTGTGTGTGTGTGTGTGTGTGTGTGTGTGTGTGTGTGTGTGTGTGTGTGTGTGTGTGTGTGTGTGTGTGTGTTGTAATAATAATTATTCATCAACCCACTGTGGTTAGCTGATTGGGTCTCCATAGCAACAAAGACAAGTAACCGATAGCGGATGATTTGAGTTTGATTAAAAACTGAATTAATTGAAATTATAATCAGACATCTGTCACACAATGCTTCACATGCAGTACAATATAATATTACAAGATTACAAAGAAAACAGTTGTTCACAGTTACTGCAGTCTCAAAGGACAGAGAATGAGAACGTCAAGGTTTCTCTCGTGCAGGGTTAATATGGTTAATAAGCCTGATACTGTTTTAAATCTGTTAAAATCTGTTTTCTGTAGTATTTACATCACTTCCCCATCATAGATTCCCCTATAGGCCAAACAGGAACCTCACGTCCTAAAACTGCAATAACTCTCTCAGGACAAATCTAATAGAGATTATAGTCTTCTCATAGCACATCAGAAATAATCCAAAAAATGTGTACCTCCTCAAACCACTCTTTCAGCAGCAGGTGAATTACTGGAGAGAAAAAAAGTAAAGATTAGACGAAAGAAGGGGAGCAAATAGGAGAGGTCTGAGGGTAACGGGAGTTATGCGGTGCAATTTTCCCTTTTGTGAGTAATGCAGGGGGGCCATGAGGATTGACGTCGCTCCAAAATAAACACCAGGTTTTTGGTACAAAGACAAAACGAGATACAAAAAAAAAAGACAGGGTCGAGGGAGGGAGGGGTCCAAGGAGAGTAAGATGGAGGAGGAGGAGGAGGAGGAGGGTTTAAAACATGGGATGATTTGCAGCTTTTCTGGGTTCTGTCTCGGAGCATGAAACTGACAAGCTGTCATGCCATATTAACCGCAATGTTCCACAATGTTTTCCTCTTTTACTGTCGAAACAGCCTGGAATTCTCCATAACAATCTGAAATGATACACACGGACACACACACTCACACACACACACTGTCAACTTCTGACAATGGGTGTCCCTGCATGCAAAGATATAAATAATATACAAAAATAGTATATACATTTAGGCATTTTGATACAAATGTAATGTTTGAGATTAGCAGAATGTGACCATTGTCTCCCAAACAAATTACAAACTATACGTATTGGCAATGAACAGGCAACGTTAACAGGCCTTTGCACCATCAACTGTGAGGACATAAATATAATGAATAAGACGTCAAGTATTTAAGAAGCAGCAGTTATTTTCACAAACAGAATATTTCCCATGATGCACCCTTTCTGCTTCATGGCAAATACAAAATGGCAACAAAAAAATAGATATCTCTTTCACACACACACACACACACACACACACACACACACACACACACAGTACAGTAAGCCATGGAGTTGATTTGTCTCCGGAATGGCTTTATTGGGTTGTAAGAGGTTTGTTGGTTAAGTTGCACATATCTGTGACAACTTAAGCTCTCTTTAAGTGCCACGCCAGCTAATTTTATTTCACGGTCGCCTCAAAGACTCGTGGTCTCACGGCTCTAGTGCTGAACTCAATGTGTTTGTTATGAGGAACGCCAGGCCTGGTGCTGTACATGCAGTTTTTGTTGTTGTATTTTGGACGTCGTTACGTTAACTGACAGTGATAATACAAACTAGGAAGGCAAACAGATGCAGAATGAGACAGAAAAGAGGGGGATCCTCAAACTGGGGAGGCATTTCATGATTACCTATAAATATTCAAGCACAAAAATGTAACTTCTGGCCACCAAGCTCATATACACGAGGAGGGGGACGAGTTTGTGGGATGTCAGGGCTATAGTATGCTTTCATCCCAGATAGAGTGGACTTGAGTGCACTGATACGATGCCAAACCCACTCACTTGGCAACCCTCGTGCTCTCCGTCCCCCTGCTCTCTCTCTCTCTGCCATCGCCGCTGTCTACTTTGCTATTTCCCTCAGCCACTTACTTCCTCTCTCTCCATGTCTATTCTTTTCATCATGCCCTCACCGGTTCTTGCCTCCGCCATACCTTTCAACTATTGACAGCTCTTTGAATTCGGCTCATGTTTGGGATGCTGTGCTTGTGTGTACGTTCTGCTCTGCTGACATCAGGCAGCGTAAAGAAGAAAACATGTCGCAGGAACGTGAAAACGTTGAGTCAGCCATCAGCTCTGAAGATCTGTGTCAGTGCCAGTTTGACAAAACAGTCGCATCAATATGGAAATGTTCCTAATTTGAGCAGAAACCAGTTCGCCGTTGTGCTTCTTGCCCCCAGTTTTACCCCTGCGGCGGCGCTTCCTCGCAGGCTGCTTACAAATCCTGCCTCCTTCACCAGAATTGGCAGCTGCTGACCCGAACAATGGCTCTTAACCTAACCATGACATCTCAAATGTAAAGCGTTTTATACCCATTAAACCCAACAATGTGTTCTTAAATGAGGGGGTTAATGTCTTTTGGTTGTGGTGTAAAACAGGAAATGTATATAATATTTCAGTTGTATTAAAGTGGAGTCTTCTTGGATCCTCCTCAGTGCAGCTGCTCAGCGAACACAATCTCAGTTAAAGGAGAATAGTGATATATTGTTGGTATTTTCCACAAAATCCCATTCAAAGACCCAAAGTAACGCTGTAGCCGAAGCCTGATGTATCTTATTCCTCTCTGCCACAGACCCACGTTGTTGTAATATAACTATTATAAACACATTAATGGGTCACATGTCACGATGAACATGGGCACTGCCGTTTATATGAGTCAGTTCTACACAGTCCTGCTGCTGTGAATACTAATGCACAGCTGAAAACAGTCCCCATAGATGCATTGTTCACTATTGTTTGGGAAATGTTTTCCAAAAAAAGACAGTGCTCAGTGGTTTTAGGGAACTATTTAGCCTTTAAAAAAACAACAACTATGTCTTTGTGACCCATTTTAAATGATTTATATCTTGGAATTAAATGTGAATCTGCCACAGACAGGGTAGTAAGTAGTAGACAGGGTAATAAAATGTGAGAGGGACTCATGCACACGTCTGGCAAGATTATGAATATTGGGGTATTTAAATCTATGTGTTTATTTTGGCTTTGCTTTTATCCTCTTTCACCTTCGTATTACACTCATTCTGTCCACATTGATACATATTCAAATACTTATTTTAGACATTCATATCTTGTTTTCAGCTAATTTAGGAATAGTCTTAAACCATTTGCTGACTAACCCGTTCCCTGCACACAGCCTCTCTCTTTCCATAACGTCCATTTATCTTTCTTCCTCATTCAGACCAGTAAGTCAGGTGGTTTAGGTTTATATGCCGCCTGACCTCACTGTTGCTATCAGTTACAGCGAGGCGATCTAGAGTGATGTCATCCAAGTCTCTCTTCATCTTCCACCGTGGTTTACATGTGTGTTGCTCTGTTCCCCGGTGTGTGTGTGTGTGTGTGTGTGTGTGTGTGTGTGTGTGTGCGCATGTGTACATGTCAGGGCCTTCATGCATCATACAGGAAATTGCAGGTGTTGGTTTGTTTGCATTCAAGGCTCAGCCTGCAGCCGCATTAAGAAGTCCTTTCTGAAGGCTACATCCTCCTCTAGAGTTTCTTTCCTTAAACCCCTTGAGCTCTGCCAAAACTTCAAGTATAACAACACATATTTTCAACTTCAGCTCTCACAAAATAATCAAAAAGAAAAGGACATCTTTGCATGTTTATTTCATTATGTTTAATACATGTACGATCTTGGAATGGCTTTAAGATTACATTTAAAAGAGGATCTACCGCAGCAGTTTTTCTCTACCGAAATGTTGCTTTTAACCAATCAATGGAGCACTAATTCCTCATTCTGTTTCTCCTCCTTTGCCTCTGTTCTCTTTTTCTCTCCCTCACAGTAGGTTTGGTACTAAGTGTGCCCGCTGTGGGCGGCAGATATACGCCAGCGACTGGGTGCGGCGTGCCCGGGGAAACGCTTACCACTTGGCTTGTTTTGCGTGCTACTCGTGTAAGAGGCAGTTGTCCACGGGAGAGGAGTTTGGCTTGGTGGAGGACAAGGTCCTGTGTAGGATCCACTACGACACCATGGTGGAGAACCTCAAACGAGCGGCTGAGAGTGGTGAGTAGCAGGCTCTGGCAAATGGTTTCTCTGTGGCTGTCCAGATGTTTGCTCAAGGGTCCTCCCAAACGGAGGTTATCTGAATTTGTAAGCCAAATGAAGACTGCATGAATATAAAATATGTACAACTTCTCATTTCTCATATCATTGATCATTTAATATGTCTGGCCTGCTTCTCTATACGATTTCTCAGTGCTCATGTTACAAGAGCTCAAGAGGTCCACTTATGTGGTTCAAATACATCTCCTGGGACTATCTTGGCCATTTCAAGTTCTTATTGAATACATTTGTCTGTCGTCTCACATGTCTGCCGTTGGTTTTTTTTCAGGTAACGGTATCACATTAGAAGGAGCCGTTCCAACAGAACAAGACAGCCAGCCCAAACCGTCCAAAAGGGCACGGACATCCTTCACTGCAGAACAGCTACAGGTCAGACACACACTCTCAACCTAAAGCCAGTGTGTTTAAATACAATTTGAAGCTTATTTTTTAAATGCGCAGGACTCTGAAATACACATTAACCCTAAATCCGATGTGCAATGATCTCTGTAATCATCAAATGTCAGCAGCGTTTGATTTCATGCTAATTCTTTGCCTCAATATGCAGATCATGCAAGCTCAGTTTGCCCAAGATAACAATCCAGATGCCCAGACGCTACAGAAACTAGCTGACATGACGGGCCTCAGCAGGAGAGTTATACAGGTCGGTACAGAGATATCCACTTTCTTCTGTTACTAATTAATTTACTTATATTACGGCACGGTTGTTGCTGTGTGTATTGAAATAGCATAATTCAGTAACACGCAAACATAGGACTTGATCCAGCCATACAATGAATAAAATAAGGAAAGGTACGATTACATTTACTGCTAATAGATGACAGTAAAATGTTCATGTATAGCACATTCATAATAAATAGTATATTCTCAATGTTTTGTCTGTCATTTATGATTCTTAAAATTGTACTTTTGTAATAAATCAACATATTTGGTTTTTAAGAATATAGCTACATGATGTCTGGTTACATTGCGTCTTCATAGGTGTGGTTTCAAAACTGCAGAGCAAGACACAAAAAGCACACGCCCCAGGGGCACGGTGGGGCTCCTCCAGGTCACCTCCAGTCCCGGATGCCCTCGTCTCTGCCCGATGAGCTGCATTACTCCCCCTTTGGAAGTCCTGAGCGGGCGCGCATGGTGGCCCTTCACGGGTATATCGACAGTGAGTTGTACTTTGTGTAGTCAAATAAACCTTCTAGCTTTTGTTAGTACTTGTAGGTACTTTTAAAGCAGTATATATTTTTTCTCTCTCTATTTTAAAAGGATTTTTCTGTTTTTTTTGTGTGCTTTCCAGGTCATCCCTTCTCCATGCTGACCTCTCAGAGTCTCCCCCACCAGGCCATGTCGCTTCCCCAGCTCCCCCTCAGCCGCTAGCGCTCCACCACTACGACCCTTATGACCCCCAAACCTCCGGATCCTCACCCTTGATCTCCATCACTGCAGTCTGCGAACCTGACCCGGAGGTCACGCAGGAGTCAGATTGGAGAAAAGACACATCGTACGGGAGCCTTGCCCAGGAAAGAGGAATGGAAGAACGAGGAAGAACTAAGACACATCCGTCGTTATGTTATTTTTCTTCCTGAGGACAGGAATATCCCACCTGAAGCCACTGATGACTGACTGTATTTTACACCACGTAAAGGACCCATTTTGCTTCATATGTACAGCATCCTCCAATTCATCCTCAACTTGATAGAGGAAGTTTCAAAGCGAAAACTGAAGCAGGAGGGAAGCCTCCTGAGCGATGTCAGAATACTGAAGATAAACAAAGAGGGGGAAACTTAAAGGGTGACTGTCATGTGGGCCCGCGGGCCCGTCACACGCAGTACACCACATTAGAGGTAAGACCCCTCACTTCTCTCTCAGCAACCATGAAGGAAACATTTATGTAAATGAAATAAGTTGACTGTTGGAATATTTTCTTTAGGATTGACAAAGTGACTGTGTGACATCTCAAAAAACAAAAACTTCCTCGTTACATTTTTGGTCAATTTTCACTGAAATGCGGTTAAAGGATGAAACATTGTGTGCCTTATCGTTTCAATTGTTACTACTTTACAGCACTGAATTGGCTTTTTAAAAATCCAGCATGTAATTTATCTCAAAACAAAGATTTTAGTGTTTTTTTTTTAAATTATATTGTGTCGAACAAATTACGAGAATTTGAAATCTGCCATCGGTAGAAAATCTGCATATTGACTGTTAATCACGAAGGAAAACCCCAATGCACAATGTCTGGAATTGTGTGTTATTAAATTAAATTAAATTAAATTAAAGAAGACAGCAGATTTTAGGCAATCATGTCACATGACAGAGAAACAAAAGGAAGTCTGAGATGAGCATACTAGTCAAACTACAAAATTGGTTACATATTTTCATATTTCCAAACAATTGTATTGTCACTAATTTATCATTTCAAATGTTGCTTGTTCATCTTGTGTGTGTGTCTCTCGCACAAAGAGGGAAATAGAGTGTTGGTGTCATGGTACAATATGGACAATATGAACAGACTGGGGTTGTACATAGTAAGACGTGTGTGTGTGTGCGCACGTGTGTGTGTGTGTGTGTGTGTGTGTGTGTGTGTGTGTGTGTGTGTGTGTGTGTGTGTGTGTGTGTGTGTGTGTGTGTGTGTGTGTGTGTATTGGAAGGAGTAGAGAGTGTGCATCTGTATTTTAGTGCCATGGCCATTGTGTGAAGAACAGGATCCAACAAGACCTCAATGTCTTTGTATTTATTGAGATGGTAAATCCCTGTAAAGCACTTTTTTCCCTCTGAAATTGTTTTGTTTTGTTAAAAAACATGAAATGAAATTCAACAAAAAAGTTTATTTGATAGACTGTGCATCATAAATGTTTTGTGTACTAAAATGCAATAAAATAGAATGTGATATTTTTGTGGTTATGAATCATTTGTGAAGATAAATGAATGCAGCAAAAATACTTTTCAACATGTGTGGCACAAAGTAAAGGAAATTTGGCACCAAGATTAAATTAGGCTCAACTGGATAAGATTTTTCAAATGACAAACATACAAATTAAATAAATAAATATGAAGTAATTGTATTTTCCATGTATTCTGTAATGATGTTCATTTGGTTGTGGGTGCGTATGTTTCCTCCTATTTTTGTGGATACCAATAGATATGTTCATCCTAGTGTGTGTGTGTGTGTGTGTGTGTGTGTGTGAGAGAAAGAGATATCTATTTTTGTTGTTGCCATTTTGTATTTGCCATGAAGCAGAAAGGGTGCATCATGGGAAATATTCTGTTTGTGAAAATAACTGCTGCTTCTTAAATACTTGACGTCTTATTCATTATATTTATGTCCTCACAGTTGATGGTGCAAAGGCCTGTTAACGTTGCCTGTTCATTGCCAATACGTATAGTTTGTAATTTGTTTGGGAGACAATGGTCACATTCTGCTAATCTCAAACATTACATTTGTATCAAAATGCCTAAATGTATATACTATTTTTGTATATTATTTATATATTTGCATGCAGGGACACCCATTGTCAGAAGTTGAATGTGCAATAGATATAATACAAAAATATACCTTTTTTTTTTACAATCGGTATTAGGCTTTTGAACCTGCGGAAAGTGATATTCAGTGCTTCTTAGTGATCAGATGATATTAATATCAATATAGTATGTTTGCACAACCAATAACTTATCTCAAAACATATACATTTAAAATGATCAGTTTATTAAGTCATATGCTGCTTACATACTCATTTTAAAACCAGTCTAAAACACACAGTGATGAAGATGAATTCACTGACAGTGATTTTTTTTTGTAAGGCAAATAATCACAACATAAAAGAATACAGCATAAACCTACTTTTTTAATTGTGTATTCATTATATATCTTAGACATATGTAAAATAAAACAAAAGTTTTAATAAGCTATTCATTCACGCCTCCGTTGGTATTGCTGGTCTCTTCCGGTCCAGTTGCGAAAGACTTTTCACGATCAACGTCAACAACCTCATCCCAAGCTTTACGACAGGTCAACACTATCCAGTCATGTTCGGAGTCATCTGTTGGAAAGATTTCAATTTCAATTACCGTGATGTTAATAGTAATGGAATTAAATATATATATATATATATAAAACGTTTGACCCATGATTAAATGAGAATAACAATACAAACCACAGATTGAGGTGTAAAGGTAAAGCGGTTAATTGAAAAACTCCAATAAGCAGTAGCCTGCATAATTACACCACAGGTCATTTTGTGCCCGAGGCTGCGACAGTGAAGTGGCATTCAAGTCTCGGGTAAATGTGTCAAATCAAGATAAGCCTGACAATTACGAGAAAATAACTTCTCAGAGCCACTTCAGACACCAATAAATAATAACCCCCAAAAAGTGGACGCCAATTTTTTTTAAACCGAAACGACTGCCAGAGGAGCTGATAATAAACCAGTTTTGCATTGTTAAAACTGAAATGAGTAGCTAATTGCGGGGGAAGTGAGCTTTCTACGGAGAACTCGCAGCTGCACGCACTTGAGCCGCGCGCGGGCCTCACCCCCAGGTTCCACTGCGCGCGGGGCTCCATTGTGCGGGGGGAGCAGGTCTGCAGCTCTCGGACTGATTGCGTGTAATTGCCAGGCGTCAACACCAACAGCCACTTCAAGTATAAAACACCCCGCTCCTCTCTTTCTCTGGGCCTGTCGCTCCTTTCTACCTGTTCTGATCGGGGAGGTCACTTGAACGCACCGGACACGCGGACAGCTGCCGCGCGAGCAGTCCGTGAACGCGTCTGTTAGCGGAGAAGGTAATTATTGCGGCCTATACACATCGTGACGTTTAGGCTGACCTCAATTAGCCACAAACCACAACCTGCCCTAATGAGAATTAGATTGGGACATTTTCATATTTGCTGTAATTCTGCCCTCTTGAGTATAGCAGCGTTTATCTCAGGATTTATGTCATGTGTAATTGGTACCTTGGGTTATTTGAGGGCACAGGTGTTTGGTATTTTTTAGGTAATTTCCTGCAATTGGAGGACACCAGGGCATTTTTGTGATTTACCAGTTTTTGTAAGTCAATACATTTCATTTATAGACCTATCTAATGAATATTCTCATCTTTTCTGTGATAGAGATATTGTAGTTGGACTGATAAAAACAGAACAAATAACTAAACATCAAGTAATAGATGGTTCGCTCAAGTATTGACACTTTTTTGGAGAAATTCAGAACCACAATTTTCAACAGAGTGCAGCGCGCTACACTTGTTTTGGAAACTGTTTTCTGGTTCATATCCATCTCGACTGTAGCAACCTGCATGGACAAACTTTTTTGCAACGTACACAAGAGAGAGAGTGTGGAAGCGATAATGGCACCTTGTTAACGTCTGTTTATCTTAATCCTTAAAATACACTCAGAGGGAAAAGTGTTTCCTTCCAGCCTAATGGCTGCAAATTAACACATGCGCACACACACACACACACACACACACACACACACACACACACACATACATACAGACCCACTTAAAGAAGAAATCTGCTTTCTTGTGCCTTAGTGATTTGCATAAGACACGGTTGCATTCTGCTGGATATAGTATTAGTATCCAAAGGCATAGAGTTATGTGCTATAATCACAATATGTGGTTTCCAAGTTCAGGCACCAAAGTGAAATCCAACGTATCTGAATGTGATAGCTCAAATAAACATTCAAATATATCTGTCTTCAATTCAGTGCGACCGGACTATAGCCATGGCTTTTCTTTTTTCTTCTCTTGATGACCTCACAGAAAACAGCGGCGCTTTTCCAGTTTCTAGCTGTGAAAGCGAGATACTGATCTTCAAGAATATTAATCCATCGGTCACAGCTCACAGGATTAACATATGAATCCTGTTTCATGGTGATTCTGTTGGGGTTTTCTAAAAATGAAAAATGAGAGTTTCAGGAAAGGCAGCGTGAGGATATGTTCCATTCCCCGGGGCCTCGGCTGATTTTATCTCCTGTGAAACACCTCCGCTGGACGGGGACAAAGGGAGGGGCCGTGGTTTGGTCACCAGAGGTGTTTTCCTTGGCAGTGGAATGTTTTCTGAGTGGAACTCTTTCTGCGCGGGGTTTCAAAGGGAAGCGGTTATTCCAGAAACAGGAAAGTGCTACAAACAATATGGCAACACATGGCCCCTGCTGGAGCTGCTGCCGCCTCCTGCACCGCTGCAACCGCAGACTGTTGCCAAGAGAGAACACACACACGGTTAACTGTGTGTGTGTGTGTGTGTGTGTGTGTTTGTTTGTAATAACAGAACACGCTCAATCAGTACGCGGTGGAGATTTGATTGTGCAGATGTGGCCTGTGTATCTTTCCTCTCAGTCTTTTTTAATTGCCGTTTTAAGCATCTATGTTTTATATTCTACCTTCAAACTTGAGCAACAATCTTCATCAGCAATGACAAATTAAGTACAATTATGTGTCGAGAAGTTTTGGGGGGGGTAAAGCGGATAAAAATAGTCTTTAAGAGTTGTTTGTTGATGATGTGATTTGTGTTTCAGGTTTAACAGTAATCGTTTCATTGTGTTGAAATCTGTTGGCTTTATTTAAGCTGGGCTGGTTAACTGTGACACGTTGAGGTGGTGGTAAGTGGAAGCACATGTTTATTGTAATGATCTGGCGTCTTTCTGAAAAACTTAATAAGATCATAATGTCGTTCCTCAAACTTCAATAGTTGCCTGACAGCATTTTGTAATGTATGGAAGTATTGATTTGCTTGCTAGTTCATCCTCTATGCCAACTAATATGCTATTTAACAAGTACTGCAATGTGGTCTGGTGCCTCCTTTCAGATTCCCCGGGTTACACCCCTCCAGTGAGAGAAGAGCGGAGGAGATGAAACACTGCAGTGTAATAAGGAATGATAAATTGCTGTGGTCGTACAGTGGAGGTTGGACGCTCATGAAGACGGTTGAGAAGAACGTCAGCCAGGAACAAAGTCTGTGATCCCTGAATGTTCATCTTTCAGCACCTGCATTCACTCATCACTGACACACACACACACACACACACACACACACACACACACACACACACACACTTGCATACCACAAAGTCACACACACTCAGACATTCCTTTCTTTCGGTCTTCTGTATATTGCAGAAGGTGTCTTTGTATCCAAATGACCTGTCTGCCTCCTCGTCTGACAACTTTCTTAGAGATGTTCTAAAAGTCCATCATTTAAACCAAGCAAACCCAGATGCAACTTGCAATTGTTATTAAATAAAGAGTGATTCTGCAAGTGAATGGCACATCTTTCCTTAGATTTAATCAGAAAACTGATTTAACTTACTGACACATTTCTTTTCCCCAAACAAAGAGATAGAAAGTAATGTTCTGTGTCCGCCCTCCATGTAACTAACGGAGGGCACTTGTCATCAGCTATTGGTTACAAAGACGGCACAATTTTCTGGTAGAGTAATTTTGGCCAACGCCCGGTGACGACTCTAATCTGTGTAAATGCTTCCTGGTCTTTGCCCAAAACCAACAAGTAAAGTGAAATACATGGGTTTTTTAAAGTGCTGAACAGGCCAGAAAGAGGGTTAACATCCCCTTTCTGTTCGTATTGTTTGCATTACATTCATTGTAATGTCTTGAGAATACTTCAACATGTGGAAGAAACCACCAACCCCACAATGAATGGGCCTTTTTGAAGTAATTCATCAAGGTAATGTAGAAACAGGATCGGTACAGCATGGATGTGTTTCTCCTGGACATCATCTGTGATGGGAGGAACCTATTTAATAATCACTTACTCCACTACTTCCACCCTCGATTTCCTCCATCATGCCACATTTCTACACAGGTCGAGCACATCCATGCTGTCGGCAAGGCAGCTCCTTGTTGACAAGAAATCGGTTCAACTCCAAATATAATCAATAACCTCTGGGGGAATATTAGCAACAGATCCTATTGTTTTGCTACCTGGCTTCATGCCACGGAGGGCTGTTTGTCTAAGAGAGCAACGGTAACTAAGGAGGTCAGGACTTTGCGATAGGTCCGTAATAGTTTAGCCTGATATATCCGAGCAACGACGTTTGCAACAGTCGGTTAAAAGTTGAATCCTCTGCAGTTTGAACCCGTTCTTTGTAACTTCTCTAAATATGAGGCCTCCTTGTCTTACATCCACCAGTTGTCACGGCTACATGGGGAGCTCCTTCCTCTTTCCTTGCCGCAGCAGACGTCCCCTCTGAGAGGGTGAGTCTTCCCCGTGTCCCATCATCCCCGCAGTCCTCATCCTGGGCGGAAGCCATGAGGCAATAAATTCTGTCTTCACACCCACTCTGACAAATGTGCCTCCACCTCCCAGGGTTGAAAAATAAATCCTTACAGGATACAGGAGCATTCTTCTCAAGAAAAGAGAAAGAGAGCACATATAGGTTGTGTATGTGATATGTGGCATAAACCACATATGCACAACACATCCCCACACACACTTACACACAAACAGACAGGCATCGATTAAAGAGTTCCTGTTGGACTCCATATTCATTTAAAAACAGAGCGTCAGAGTATTGTTGGAGAGCGTTCAGTTCCGCTTCTTTTTCATCCCAACTTTCCAACAAAATCTTTCCTCTTGTTCTCTCTTTCTCTCTGTCACTGATCAATACCAGAGCTGTCTTGAAGATGAACAACCCGCATAATGGAAAAAATCCCCAAACATATGTTTTGTCTTCTTACAGATGCACATCTGGCGAGGATGTCGATCTTCTCCTCTCTCTCTCTCCACATATGTTAATGAGATATGTGTGCTTGTAAAACTAATCGAGTTGCAAGTAGTAGCTCATCTGAATACAAATGGTCTTCCCAAAAATATTTGTCCCCCCAAGGACCTTGTGAGTCATACTGCCAGGAATCATATATTGTCACAGTTCTGCATTTTTTTAGGTTAAAAACTGTAAGAATCATGCGACGAGGAGCCAGACATCAACGCCACACTGTGATTTTAGAGATGACAGAACCGCAAAATATTGCCTGATTTGAATGCTTCCTGCATTATTAAAAGCAAAGGGTCCTGCACGTTTGTACAACACCCCCATGCATGTATCTGTGATCAAAGCAGATTGGGCCCTGTCAGTAAAAAAAACCCATCAAAAATCTTGGACAAACCGTAGAGAGCCAAAAGATGTGTTTTTAGAAGCGCATTCATTACCCGCTGCCTAATTCACAACATTGTCCATTGGTGTACAATTATAGGAGACATGACGAGCAGAGGATGTCAGAATTTGGGAATTCCTATCTGGACACCTGACAGATCACATACACTTCAAATCAGGAGCTCCAAAACTGGGCACCCATTCAGTGGAAAAATGTGTCTTGAATTTTCCACTTTTGACAAATAACAAAAGGGGGGGAAAAAAGTTGCAATAGCCAAAGGAAGCGTGCTTATCAGATGACTTGTAGCAATAATCTTCCATCAGAGAATCCAGGGATAATCCATTTAACATCACTATAGGTTCATTGCTATCAAATCTTTCCCATATGTCGATATGCTCTCAGAGAAGCAGTTATTTAAAAAAAAAAAAAAAAAGGGCAAAGACAAAGGGTTCTGCCTGAAACAAATTCAATACACAAGCTGTTGCATGTTTCAAAGTATTTTCAGTAAAGCCTTTTCTGTGGCCTGTTCTTAGAAAGGTAGAGTCGTTGAAAAGTAGACATAATTTCAAACAGAGCTACTATCTTGTTTGACAAGGCAGCAACAATAGCTCCCTCAGTACTGACTTGGCTGGTTGTATAGCTTTTAACTCTTGAATATTATTGAGGTGTAGGCCTGAGTGGGCATTACTTTCAAATCAAACACTGAGTGTGGCATTTAAACAAACAAACAACCCCAACACACTACATTGTCCACTCCACCCTAGAGCCGTGTGCCTGGTCATCTTTATTTGCCACGTTAAGAGATCATCTTCGGCAAAGCCCTCAAACAAACCATTAGCTTGACCATAGGTGCATACTGCACGACAGCACTAAAGCAGGCTCTGGAAATACACCGCTGTTGATCAGTGGCACTTCTATATTAAGTTACTATACAAACACATTTAATTTACAGCAATCTATCACTGCCAAGGGGCTTTATTGGACCAAAAACTGTGTAAATTTCGGTTTGCTTTTGACTTTCATCTTTCTCGTTTTCTTTGGCACAAAAGGCTAAGATGCCAGGATATTACTCCACACTCAGATGGAGCCAATTTGGCCGCAAATTAGTGGGAGAAAAAAATGTGCCCAAACTAGAGCGAAGTAAGCTGTGAGAAATGGAGGTGCACATTTGATTATTTGATGTTGTCAAATTGTGAGTTTCATATCTGGATTATGGTACTTCACAAAAAGTTCACAAAATATGTCCAGGTACGAAGGTATCCACTGTTCAGTAGCAAATAATTGTTATTATGAATCAGTGAGAGGGGTTACATGTCAGAAGACACACCTTCTGTAAGCCAGTCATCTTTGGTGTCACAGGGCTACAACAGTGGAATATATATTTACGGTCTTACCTGCATTCCTGAGGAATCTGCCAGTGTGGGAAGAGATGACTCTGGTATTGGGGTCATAGAAACCATCCCCACAATCGTAGCATCCATCAGGAATGACGCGTGGCGGATGCAGATCAGTTAGCTGAGATTCTCCTGTATGAACAAAACAGTTGTTTTGTATTAAACTTCGATCTTACAGATCGTTATAAATACTAACACAAATTCAAATTATGATGATGTTGTATTCAAATACCAGCCCTTTCTGATGGCTTCCATCTAATGTTTCCCCCAAGTTAAAGCGTCTTGTGATTTGCTCATACATGTACACTTCTAAAATCTTGAACATGGACTGAAATAAAAGAGCTGTCCAGGTTTAACTCAAAAAAGATGCCAAGCCAGCTTAGTTATCGTGCTGTTTGAGACACACGTTCAGTACAGAAATACAGAATAATGTAAGCAAATGAATGAATTGCAACCTGCAGGTCTGAGTCCGTTGCACCTCTCACTGTAGAAGCGCCTGTCGTATCCATCACAGTAGTCCCAGTCCTTCTCCTGGTACTTCAGACCATCAGCAAAGGTATATAACCCCTTATGAGGAAGCACAATGGGGAAATCGCATTATAAAGAAAATGTCCCTTACCTCTCGTGTTGTGATGCAATGCAATGGAGATAGCTTCAATTTCATATGCCATAATTTCATGATATTTACATCTTCCACCATTATACAACAGAGTTTCATTTGCAAAACTCAACAGCAGAAACAATGTTACTCAAGACAATCCACAGACCTCCCTGTTGCCAGTTTTCTTTGGGGCTGAGTCTTTGGCAGAAAGTATAGCTCCTGTGAAAACTGTTAAAAGAAAGGTCTGGAGGTTATCCTGTCCTACGCACCCAAGACATGGTCCACGTCTGGAAAACCACATTGCTGTTAAGGTTTTCAAATTTTCAAAAAGTTTCTTTTCAGTGCTTTAAGGACCACAACATACTTGTAATTGTCTTCCATTGTCTTTGGATTAAGGTGGAAATCTTAGAGACGGATATCTCAAAACCTCAGCAGATATAAACCCAAACTGTCTGCATAGATATAAACCATTAGGGGAAAGAGGAAAAATATGTCCTTTGGGTGAACACTTTGTGTATGCATTTGTGTGTGAGTGTGTGTGCGTGCATGTTTTACTGAGGAATGATACAACTGTTATTGAAAAGGAAAAATAAACATACATTGTTCAGCAATTTTGCAAAATGTGGACGCATGACAACATTTTCACTGACCATTTGCAATCATGAAAATGACATTATTTCTTTTAAAACATGCACATTTTTTAGTGCTTATTCGGCGGGGCATCAAGAAGAGAAAACCCATGTTAAAGGGGGTAATTTGTAATTTTGACAGCTGGTGTGAGAACATAAATTATAGATTCCGCATTGTCTTCTCTACAGACCTTTCTCACAGCAGACATATCAGTGAGCCTGCATGCTCAGTACCGGGGTCTTGGAACACCTGTGGAACTCAGCCTTGGTCACCGTTATTATTTACAACTGTGCTTTTCCTGCTGTGTGTCAATATGTCTGCAGTAAAAAAAAAGTTACGTTAACTTGCATGAGACGTTATTGAATGTTCATCTTATGCCGGTTGTCGGCCCTTTTATTTTAGAGCACTATTTGATAAATATTAGAGTTTTGGTGACATTTACACAAAAACCACAAAAGTTATTGAAACATTACTTACTAGAGTGTATTTTAAAGCCATCTCGTATATTAATATACACTGTTTTAGGATCACATTCACAACCCTTTAAAATGCTTGTGTAATTTAATTGATAACATAAGAAAAAAACCATATGCAGGGTCCTAAACCCTAAGGGTAAGAAGCATTATTGTATACGGGCATAGACTGTATTTAAGAAGTGGAAGTCATCGTGACGTCACACATTGGTTTGTGGACTGATGTTATGAAGCCAGGAGTTCGGCATCTGAGAATACGTCTGTCATGAACATCATGCTGTGTTGAAGAAGACTTGAAACTAATGATTGAGAAAATAAACTAATGTTAACAATGTTTACTGAGGGAATAAATCAAGTGAGAAGTAGGGTCATCTCCTCATAGACTTCTATACAATCTGACTTATTTTTGAATCTGGAGGAGTCGCCCCCTGCTGGTCAGTAGAGGTAATGCAAAAATGTTATACACAATGCCGCCTGGAGGGGAGAGGTGCAAGTTGACCTATAATCTACCAGATATCATGTCCAGTCTGTTTTGAATGGGAATGGGTTTTATTGAGCTAGCATGGATGCAGGTGCAGGGTAGTCTGGGTCATGGTTAATCATGATTTAGAACTGCGATAATTTCAAATGAGCCGCAACTGAAAAGATGATAATAATTGGAGTGACCGCTGTTGTGGCGAAAGCCCATGAAAGATTGCATCGGAGCAGAAGTGAAGTGAAAGTTTAAAAAGAAGAAGAAGAGAAACCTAATAACTACGACAATAATGGTGAGTGATTGCTAAAAGGGACCAGATGTAATATCAACTATAACCAATGTGAAACACACAGTCAAGCATGTGGATTCATATATTCTGACATGCGTGCATGCACACACACACACACGCACACGCACGCACGCACACCTGTTTAGCTTTGCCGTTTTCCCAGGTGACCTCATATGTACTTCCATTTGGAAAGTGTAGCACTCCTTTGCCATGAAACATCCCATTTTTCATCTCTCCCTTATACTTGGTCTCTGTGGGAAACGTGTACTCTCCTTTTCCATCCATCCTGAGGTAAAACAAGAGGTGGTCACGTAGTGCTTTTGATCGTCAAAGCAAAGGTAAACTGAATCCACCGTGTTTCATTCATGTAGTCATCCTGCTGTCTTTAGGGTCATGAAAAATACATTTACCTGCCATTTTTTGTTTCTCCTTTATAACTGCTTCCGATGAGCTCCATTACTGCGTTGACTTGAAAGCACACTGTCTTCTCAAAATCAACAAACAAGCACACTGTCTTCTCAAAATCAACAAACAAGCACAATACACTTTGTTGTATCAACTGGACAACGGCGCAGAATGGCTAAGTGTCTCGTCACCATGGCAACGTGGCAACAGTGCAGTTAAGAGATATTCATCGTTTGTCACAGTTTATTATTTCAACTTTCTCGATTTGAAACAAAAAGAGACAACACAACTAACAAATGTATCAAAACCTTAACAGTTCCTTTAGTCGTGGACGTGCGCGCGCATGGCACAAGCGGTTCCGGTAGTGTCCGCGCTCTCGATTGCGTCATCAGAACGCGCCTCCTCCTAGCTGACAGCCCGCAGTAAACCAAACTGACCTTCCTCGCGGCCTCGTCGCTCGTCCTGGAGACAGACGAGGACCTTGAATGTTTTGCATTTGATCTTCTGCGTTTGTTTTACTGTACAGGCACGCAGCCATGTCCGCGCCAGTGGACATGCCCTCCCTTCAGGAGCTGAAGGTGGACGAGGTGAGCAGCGGGGTTTTTTGTTTAAGCTTGACTGGAAAGCATAGCTAGCAGAACATGCTAGCTAACCAGCCGCTCGCTAACGCGACCTGTGGTATGGTTCATAACATGCTCAGTCCTTCATAACTTTTGCCACTGGTGTTCCCTGCCTCTGCAATGTTGAACGTTAGTTGGATAATCTAAATGTATAATCAATCCACCCGCATTCATTTATCTGAAAGCAGCTTAAGCTCGCTCGTGAATGTATCTACCTTGACAACATTAACAGCGTTAACGTTTTTATTAGCTCTCTTTATAGCCCGCTTTACCTCTTTATTTCCTTTCGGTGACAGTAACCTCACGATGTCTGCCCCTAAACAAATCTGTCCGGTTTATGTCGGCAGCAGTGTTATTTGACACATTGATCTTGTCCTTGGAAGTCAGGTGTTAGCTGGCAGCACCTTGTTGTGTCTTTTCCGACACTAATATGGCGACCTCAATGCAATAATAAACACAAGTCGTGCAGGTACACGTTTATTTTAAATGCAATAGATTTAGAATTGCACCGTAGTATTGGACTTTATGCTGTTGTATATTTGAAGCGACGTTGTGTTGCCAAGGACATATTACATTATTTTCCCTTTTCCTTATGAAGATAGTAAGTTAGCTTTAATTAAATATACTTAATTGGATTCACACATTATGCATATTGATTATAGTGTATGAGACTAGACTTTGCATAAAGTACAGTATACATTTTTAAAACATTTCCATCATATTTGTCTTGAAATTACCATTAGAGGTCAACACAATCTGGCACCTGCCAACACTCCTGTAGTTATCAGATAATGTAAAGAGATGCTGGACAGAGTAATAAATGCTTGTCCTCAAAGAAATAGCTCAGAACTGATAACTGCAACAGTCTATTTTTTTATTTTTGCGGTTCAAAATCGATAAATACAACAAAGCAGGCTTTATGCACTTTTTTTTAAGTTGCACTTTTCCCTATTTTAGCTAGCCTAGCAGTTTAGCTGCTCCCAGTTAGGCTACACATGTACTGGCTGTGTCTCTGAAATGGATGAACACTAAGTTGATCCCCAATATTCAGATCAAACACATTCTTTATTTTTAATGCAACACATGTCAGGATACACAACAATATTCCTGTCTCTCAGAAAAATGTCTTAACATGTTTTAGTGTATCTACTATTTTGTAATTATGATCTGTTTCGGGCCAGATCAATGTGTCCTCTGCAGTGCTGAAGGCAGCTGCCCACCATTATGGCTCTGAGTGTGACAAACCTAACAAGGAGTTCATGCTCTGCCGCTGGGAGGAGAAGGACCCCAGAAAGTGTCTAGAAGAAGGGAGGAAAGTCAACGAGTGTGCACTCAACTTCTTCAGGTAACTCTCACCCTGGCTTTTAAATAGTTTTGTTGCCAAATACTCCTGGTATATAGAGACACAATGTCTGAAACAGTCTTTCAAGAAGGTTTAGACGTGGTGTGTCTTTTCTAGAGATTCAGTACAAAAGAGTAATCAGAAATGTAGGTAACAGTACATGTACTAGAAACCTAGTGATTCGACAGAAAATGTACATACAATATAGACACAATACGGTCATCTGCAAATGTTATGGTCAGCGAGTGATTGAAGATGCGGGTGAACTTTGGAGCCAGCTAGAGTTTGAGAGTCCATTTGAAACTTTGGTCAAGAGGTTTACAGCAAGTTTTTGCATTTTTTTTTTTTTTTCCTTCTGTGATGGACATATGGGTAGAACATGAGCCCTGAGGTTGCAAATACTGCTGTTGGACAGCTGTTCTCATCGGGGTTACAGTTGTTAAGTTTACACAGTTTCCTATCCTGCAACTTGTCCTGGTAATACGCTTTCCATTCCATTGGCAATTGCCGGAAGTGTGATGCAGATGCAAATGCCAGTCTTCTCTTGCCAAGTATAATAGCTTGCTATTTAAGGGTAGGAAAGAAAGCGTTGGGAGAAAATTAGGTTCCGGTGAGTGCACCATCTGGGATGGAGGTGAGCAACCAGACTTTACAGGAAAAGATAAGGGATGTGTAAGATAACTTGGTCGTTATGGTACAGATGTTTATAGCACATCTGTCCTTGGCTTGTTCAGTGTTTGTACTATATGTGCTCTGAGTGGTGAGTATTTGTGGCTAAATTTGAAGTCTTCAGATTTTCTAGTTTTTAAGAAATTCCAGGTGAAATGGTGTCATTAATGTTCCGATGTGTATCTTAACGGAAGGAAAGAGGAGTGATTATTTAACAGAATTTGTGAATGTGAATACAAGAAGCATACTCCTCAATACCCCGAAAAAATCGGAAGACAAATTAAGAAAAACAAATTTTTTCAAACATGATTAAAACCCTGCACTGTGGTGTAGTCTATATTATAAGTAGAACCAAACTCAATGCATGAGTAGAAAGGACATCTCCATGCTCTTTTTATGGTGAGTTTGTGCCTCATGCCATGACAAAACAGAATTTTTTTTGAGAAAAATATGTACACCTATTTGGTCAAACTTTAAATAACTTTCCTGGGATGTTGCAAGTGTTTCAAGAGTTATCTTCCTTTGAGTAAGTTACAGTACTTATCTTAAAGCTTTTGCATAATTGTATCTTATCGAGTCAGTATTTATGCCTGCAAAGCTTTTTCAGTTATTATCTTCACTATATTATATTTCATGTTAAGTAAAAAAAATATTATTTCCTGCATTTTTTTTGTTATTGAATGAGAGTGTGTCTCTAAATAAATACTTATAATCTTGACATGAAAAAACAAACAAAGAAGTAGCAACGGCACCTTAATGTAATTTCTCTGTGCTATGTTTTTAAACAATGATCTGAAGAAGAAAAGGGTTGTTCATTTTAAAACATGAACAAGTTAAGTACAGAGTTTATTGTGTCTATAAAACTGCCCTTGGGGGCTATTAGGGGAAGTGGTCTGGGGTTCCTCACTCTGAACTACCGGGTCTGTGTTTACTGAACGTTTTGGACTGAGCTTTGGTTCTATCCCGATCTGATGCCCATGCAGCAACTAAGATACTTTTGTGTGTGTGTGTGTGCCTGTGTGTGTGCGTCTGTGTGTGCCTGTCTGTCTAAAACAGATTGTGTTTCTGGTTCTCAAAAACACATGCCCTCTAATTTATAGCTGAAACAAACAACCGACACTCTGACCCCAAAGATAAACTGAGAGTTACTGTGAAAGAGAGCAATACCTATAATTATTATAATGAGGAAAGATTTGAAAAGCTGTAATTGCACCCAGGACCTGGTTTGATTCTTAGGTGCTTCTGGCAACTGCCAGCAACCTTTTAGAAGAACTTTATTCACATGATCAGTTCAGAAAGTTCTTGTTATGCAGACCTCAGATACCTTTTGTCGTAAACCACAATTTATTGGAAGTCTTTGGCATGGGTGCAGTGTGAATTTTCAATCTCAGCAATTCAGTAATCTTTTCAACCCTTATACCAGTTTTCCTCACAATATATTTTTAAACATGTTAATTTGCATTAGCTTTGTTAAGGGGAAGAGTTCCAGCTCATGCACAGCAACAGACTTTTCTGGACTATTATAATTTTCCCCGTGCATATTTTATTCTGATTAAAATCTCTGTTTGCACTCTTCCTTTTAGGCAAATCAAGGGAAGCTGTGCCGAGTCCTTCACGGAGTACTGGACCTGTCTGGATTATTCAAACTTGGGGGAACTGCGGCACTGCCGTAAGCAGCAGCAAGCCTTCGACACTTGCGCCCTTGATAAGCTGGGGTGGCAGAGACCCGAGCTGGGAGAACTGTCTAAGGTGAGATTCATGGGGGATTGACTGCATTCACAATGTGAGCAGCTTGTCGGATGGGCTCTATTCTGGCTGATTATGGGCTGTGGAAGAGGCTCTGATTGCATCTGCGTCAGGGTCTCATTCAGCTACAGTTCTGAGCAGACACATCACGCATTTCATGTTGCTTTGCTTTGTTTCATCAAATTGCCATTTTTAAGGGGCTTGCATAACATGCTGGCAAGCATTAATTAGGTAGCAGCAGTCAACAATCTTGACAATAGATTTTTAGACATTTATTTCAGTAGTTTTTGAAAAGACGTATGGATAAACCTGGGAACCTGTGAATGGCTGTAATCAACTCATATTTTTTTTTGCATTTGCCAGACAACACATGAGCAGGGAAACAAAAGAACAAAAATCTGACTTGATGTCACTTGACCTGTCAATCACAAGGAAGCAACACCCTAAAGCATACCCGCCTTTATGGTCTATTTTACTCTAAAAGGACCATAATTTACTAACTGAACATCGTGTTGTATTGAATAAGACTTGAAACTAGTTATTGACACCATTTAACTCATGTTAAGAATGCTTACTAATAAATCAAGTGAGGGGTCATTTTCTCATAGACTTCATTCAATCAGCCTTTTTTTGCAATGGGAAGAGTTGCCCCTATTGGCTGCTGCACATTATTTACACAGTGTAACCATCAAGATCTAACAGCTAACGTTAAGAGAGGTTCCATTGAGTTCCATTAGGATGTGTTCATGTTCAGTAAACATGTTTTTGGGGCAAAGTTAATTTACAACAGTAGCTTGATGTGTTCAATGTAATCTTATAAATGTTTTTTTTTGGAGACAAACTTGAATAAATACAGTTGTTTGAAGGAGAATTGTTACAGCAATGTAAAATAGCTAAAGAGGGATTGTGGCCAGTTTAATTTCCTAACATTAGTTTTGAGCCGCTTATTTCCTAATCATTTGAATTGTGTGTTTTTATGCAAACAAACACTCTTGATGACTGTTAAAAAAAAGTACAATCATTTTGGACCCTTCACGCTGACTTAAATGAAGAACATGATGCATGTGTCTTTTCTTTTGTAGGTGACCAAAGTGGCGACCCAGCGCGCCCTCCCTGAGAACCCCTACCAATCTAGACCACGTCCTGAAGCCAACCCAGCCATTGAGGGTAAACTGGAGCCTTCCAAACATGGCAGTAGGTTATTCTTCTGGAGCTGGTGAGGCAGCTCCAGAAAGTCATTCACCTTCCCAAGCCATGGGCTCTATCCAAAAACATCTCGCCTACGTGTGATCATTAATACATCGGCAATACTTCAAAAGGTTTAAATCTCTCTGGTGCAGACGCCAAGAATATGGATGCTGGTTTTGGCATCTTTTTCAATGATTGAGGTCCACAAGTTGGTTTTTGGACAGAGCTTATGTCCCAATAGTCTTTTCATCAGCTGTACCTCCAGCGTCGTCAAACAGTTTGATAAAGGAAGCAAGGAAAGATGGATAGTGTTAACAAAGTCCATGAAAACAGCTTTCTCGCCCACTTCTGTAAATGTAATGAGTGAACAAATGCAACATGCTGTTATTGTTGTCAAATAATAAAAAGATGATTATAATTCTGGATTTGAATGTCTTTATTGATCTATTAAAAACCTGGATGCCTTAAAACAGAATACAAAGATGTGTGTGTCAGAAAGAGCAGCTATTTAGAGGTTATGTGTTGCCAGACGCAGTTCCTTCAATAACGTCAAATTGTAGGCAACACCATCGTGTTTGCACATCTGTGTTTTGTCAGAGTGTGTATTGTCAGACTTATGAAGGGTGAGGTTGGAGGTCAGGGTTCAGGGTCATTACCTGCAGCCAGAGAGAGCAGCTCCGGCTTCCTCTTTTTCCTGCCAGCTCACTTCCTGCCTCCGACCTGGACTGGAAGAAGACGACGGGAGTCATTTCAGAGATCCACAGTAAAGCGTGTACTGGTGACCTTCATTCAAAGGAGATGAGAGGCCAATTCAAAGACATGCTGGCCTGTGGAACATAGTGGACGGTGCCAATATGCGCACGCACACACACACACACAGACAGACAGAGACAGACAGACAGAGACAGACACACACACACAGAGACAGACAGACACACACAGAGATAGACAGACAGACATCCACTCACGTACTACCAAGAAGTTGAAGTATAAGTTACCATAAATGCTCAGATTTTGTTTCAGCACATAAGCTGTTTAAAAACTACACTAGTAGTCGTAGGCGGGATTTGATTTGCTCCACTGGAGTAGTCAGGCAGGTTGAGTCTTTAACCCATGTGCCATGTGGTTGATTTCTTTGGGGACCAGTAATATTGCCTGATTTGACAGCTTTCTCATACTCAGAAGCAGGGATGCAGCCCTCGGGTGTTTGCTTATGTTGTAAAAACATCTTGTTTCAGTGCACCAAAAGACCGACTTGACTTATGGCTCCGAGAGGTCAATGGCTATCTTCTGTCGGTCACTGTGATTTTATACAAAATATATACAAATACACTTTGAGCTTTTCTGGTTTTGCTTATTCTAGATGGAACATTGATATCATTTCTGTCGACTGTATTTTCTAAACTACACGTCTGCAACATTTTTCCCACAAGTTTCTTTTCATCCTACAGACAACCTTTCAACACAGTCACCAGCGTATGGCCAAAAACAACCCTATATTTTCAGTGTGTACAGTGTAGCTTTGTGTGTGTATGCAGACATGCGTGTGCACGTCTCCTTGTTTCTACAGGGCGGCACTGATCGTTGCAGAAATCCCCTCGCAAGGTGTGGTCTGGACCTGCGGCTTGCACAGGAAACCCCTGACAGACCCTCGTCTGACCTGGACAGTGGGACAAAGGGAGGAGGGAAGGAGGGATGCAATGAGGAAAGGAGGCGTGGACTGAGGGAAACGTGTAGGAGAAAGGGGATGAGGACAGGCGAGGTAACAAATAAGAAAATATTGGAGAAGAAGGTAAATAGGTGAAGGGTATTGGAGTCAAATAAAAGAAGCACAAGTTAAAGGGAGGTAGAGAATTAAGGGAAATGAGAGACCGGGTGAGGAAAAAGTGAGATCCAAAAAAAAAAGGGCAAGGTGGGTAATGACTTGAAAGCCAGCAGACAGACAGAGCGGGGTCTCAGAGGTTGTTCAGTGGCTGGCGGTGAGGCCCCGGGGCTCGTGGCAGGCCCGTCTCCATGCGACTTGCAGGAAGCGGAGGGTCATCGCTTGACACCGCACCGCCACAGGAAACGGGCTTTGGCACAGGAAAGAAATACAATACAGCGCTTTCACAAAGCTACAGCCCGCCTGGGAGCCCGGTGCGCTAAAATACTCAAACAACCCGGCTTGTTCATAACACATGACTGTCGATGTTCCCATTGTTCAGCGTCAGGTTGGAGATAATACAAGTGGTGATGAGCACCAGTAGTGATAGCTGGTTCTCTCTTCTCTGTGCTCAGCCTGAGGAACTCATTTCTAAGGTTCAACAGTCAATTTGTATTAACTGAAATTGTCAGCAGCAACGCTATTTATTTCTCAAAGCAGATTTTTAGTTAAATAAAAAATGATAAATTGACCCAGTGACATTTACATTGAATTCCCACTTTCTGGAGTGCACTACCAATGCATTACTTTCGTATCAGAATAGCGCTACAGTACACCTCTCTTCCACGAGACGTCGGCTGCATCCATGCCATTAAGAGCCCCTAACATGTGGGTGCACTTGATTTGACAAACTCTAAAATGAAGGTGAGTTTGATTTGTTTATGTTGGTGAATCTTCCTCGCCATTTCGCTCTGTGATCTTCAGACTGAACATGTTGAGTGCTGCTTTCATGTCTCCTCATGCTGGACAGGGTGGCTTTGAACTGACATGCCGGCTGCTCTCTGTATAAAACAAGACACACACACACACAAGTACCACCACTGCATCCACGACCAGCACTCATGGAGATTAATAATCTGAGAGCTTCAAAAGGGTAAACACACTCACACATGCACATGTGCTCACTTACACAGCAGCTTTTAATCTTTGTGTTTTCTGAGAAGAGCCATGCAGGCGCATTTACCTGAGACAGAACACCATAACTTATTTTGTGAGGATGTGCAAATTAATTTAGCTGTGCCACTGTCTGGTGTTCCTACAGGTGCTAAGCAATCTCAGTATTTGCCAAAGTTGAGCTGTTTTGATAATGATTACACAAAATAGACTTGATGGTAAAGGGCCAAGACTGAGCAAATGTTGAGGTAAAAAATAGAACAATATCAAATTTTAGAGGATTATTGATGCAATCTTAAAGGGCCAGTGTGTAGAAGTTAGCGGCATCTATTAACCAGTGAGGTTGCAGATTGAAACCAATTTAAACTATGGGGAGAACTACGGGGGCTCACGTGAAAACGCCTCTACAACAGAGCCAGGATCTGGTTTGTCCATTCTGGGCTACTGTAGAAACATGGTAATGCAATGTAGTGGACTCTGTGAAGAGGACCCACTACGTATGTAGATATAAATGGCTCAAACTTAGATAACGAAAACAAAAAATATATAAGAAAACTTATTTTGCCAATAGATCCCCCTAAATGCTACACTGGGCATTTACATTTTTGTTTTAAACCTGCAAGAACTTTTCTAAAATAAATGTTGCCACTAGGGGAAAGTGGAAACAAGCTTTTTATGTCGATATGGGAAACTTGTTTGCAAATTGTTGCCTATTTACATATCCAGCGGATACGGGGCTTCATTTGGAGTCGTGTTTATGGACAACCAACAAATGTAAATCCAGTATTCACCTTTCTTTTAGCGAAGTCTTTGGTTGGTAAATGCTCAAATGTTTACGAACACAGCGCTTACTTTGTCTGTCTGCCATTTGGCGCTGGACAGGAAGTGTGCAATCTCATCTTAAAACAATTTTCTCTGGCAACAGCTGCCTGCTGAGAGTGAACCAAAAGAGTAAAGCTGAAAGAGGCTATAAAGCTCGGTGGAGCTGAGGGAAATTGCAGATTTGGGTCATATTTGTCCGTGGGGCACTACGAGTGAACCCTGTCTTATCATACCTATACTCATTGGACATGATATTTAAGATATGTAGATTGTAGCTGATAAATAAATAACATCTATGTTAATTTATCTTTATTTAGGATGGATTCTTTTTATTTATAATCCTGCTTCACACTAATATCATATATCAATTAGTGCCTTGCTCAAATTATCAGAAAATAAATCTCTCGCACACGCACACACGCATACACGCACAGACCTTCCTCTGTAAGGTGACAGAGTGATGACCATGACTTGTGTTTTGCATTCCAGCCAGACACGCTTCACAGCTGCTCTTTCATGCTGCAGTTTTGCCCAATGCCTCTCAATGCGGCGCTTAAGACAACAGTTAGAGAACATTTTAAGGTTTCACTCAAGGTGTTAGTTGGTCAAAGACAAGACGCAGCAGGAGAGCTCTCGCTTCGCAGCAAACTAACGAAGATCAGTCACACAGTGACACACATTGACACGTGGGCATGCATGCAGGTAAACACACTTGAACAAATGCGTAGCAGAAAAGACACATGCAAGCACACACATTACCGGTAGTGTTTGTGATTAAATCTGCGGGACACAGCTGGCAATTATAACTTTGAGAATTTATTCACAAAGTTTTTTTTTTTCTCATGGTAAGGGTTGGAGTAGTATTCTAAATGACTCCACCAAGACATTAAGAGGGATTTTCCGAGGGCTCGACTAACTCGGCTTATGCCATGTGTTTAAAAATATAACTCAAACCATTTCTTTTTACTGCTGTTTACTCTGTGGTATCTGAGCAAATGGACTAATGGGAAGTATGTGATGAAACGAGACGTCCAAATGACAGCTCAGGCTGTTGTCGCACAGCTTAACGCTTAACATTCAAGAAGTTGTGGTCTGGGAGCCATGCACTGCAATGTTTATTTGTCTACAGGCGTTTGTGCATGCATGAGTGTGTTTGTTCGGTGTGGGTGTATGATGAATATAAAGCGCTCCATGCAGCCTTGAGTGTTGGTATATTTGTGCATTTGTACATAGATGTGTGAGTCAAATTCATACGTGCGCGTGTGTGTGTGTGAGAGAGAGAGAGAGAGAGAGAGAGAGAGAGAGAGAGAGAGAGTGTGTGTGTGTGTGTGTGTGCATGTTTGTGGTGCTGCAGCTCCTTCTGGGCTGGCCTGTGTTTATCTTGGCCTGATCCCAGACCTTCATCACTCCTCTGCTGATAGCTCCATTCCTCCATCTCTCTGTCCCTCCAGCTATTTACAAGTATACCGCAGACTGCCTTTTCCTGCGTGCCAACATCCAATCATGTTCTTCCCCGTCCTCTCCTTCATACTGTCGTCATTTGCTTTATTTCAGACTGTGTTTCAGTGCTCTTCCTCAAAAAACAACCAACAAATAAACTTCCTCGTCTCACCCTTATTTTTCTCCGCCAAATAGTTTAAACTTAGCCAAATTGGAGTATATATACACCCATCCAACCTTCATTTAATCTTTCCTTTGATTTAGTTACGCAGTGACGTATTTGTCCATTTGTCCCACTGTACTTCTTGTAGAAACAAAAAATGTATACAGGTAAGTAAGTATTAATCCAATATGATTATTTGATGTGGACTTAAACACAGTCCCCTTAATTAGATAATTGTGTGTTACTCTGTTAGCTTCCATCAAATCAAGTAACTAAGGATGATACAAAAAGATACATTTAAGGTTTTTGCTCCAATACTTCTATACAAATATGAGTGATAGCTAAAGCTATTGTCCTTTTTGACAGCAGGCATTTTGAAAAACCCAGGTGTAACTAATAACATCGTTAATGTTATTAACGATGGCTCTGTTCTATTCAAGTCTCCTCGTACGCACAATACCAGCCATCGTTAACTTTATTAATTACACCTGTGCTTTGACCTCTAGTCCTTTCAATGCATTGTCTCAAATAATCAAGCTGTTTCATATGCAAGGCCCGCCCGATAGTGTCTTATTTATCAGGTCATAACTTGATACTTGAAACCTTTTATTTTTAACTCTTAAATCAAATCAATTCTGGCAGCCTAGTCTCACAGCAGACAAATCCAACTCGAGTCCAAGTCTCGTCAAGTCGCTCTACTCTGCTGAGGAGTGAGGAGTCACTTTACTCTTGTCAACCCTCATCTCTCTGACAGTACCTCAGCATCAAAGGATATATCCAAGCAGTATGCACCCTCAGTACACAGACCAGCTTACATGCACACACACACTCACACACTGAACCCACACACCCACCCACACTGAACTCCAGCCAGTTATAATCTTGCTAGTAGCCAGAGTTGACTTATTCCCATGCGCTGGGAAGCTGATGTCGCTCTAATGCTGTTGTGCTTGTGGTTTCTGCAAGGTATACTGAAGCATTCCTCGGGCGTGCGCTCATCTAAACAAAGCTAGTTAAAAAGGACGCACAGGGGCTCGGGCTACACAGTTGTGGCGGGGCTTCACTGGGTGGCTCCTATCCGACAGAGGGCTCAGAGAGTCTTGGGTTTCCTACGCATGTCAAGGTAGGTTAGCTGTTCCCAGCGTTGGGCCACTCGGAGGCCTTGGTGGGCTATCAGTCACAGCGGGCCCTCCCGTCTCTCTCTCTCGAAGCCTCTTTCCCTCCCTCTCTCCCTCCTCCCACCCACCACTGCGCCTACACTGACGCACAGCCTGTCTTCTGGCTGTCATCCCAGGTTTAGGCTACATGTCAAGTTTTGCCCTTTTTCCTTGTCTGTGTCTCTCAGACCTTACATCCCCTCTGCTTTGCACTTTCCTTTCCACTCAGATCATGGTGTGTCACGGTACGGTCCTCACTTGTCATTTTTGATTTTGCTCTCAACCCCATCATGCATTAAAAGCAGACTCCTGCTGTTCTGTAATTGTCTGCAGTCCACAATAAGCCACAGGGGGAGAGCTACATTTCATTGCCGCAGGTGTTGTGGCCATGTTGAGTCATATTTTGTTTATTCCTGGAAACATTTTGCATGGTGAGGCTGCAGCCCAAGCATATATTTTCAGAGGAATTGAGGGCTTTTTGATTATATTTATTATTTATTTATTTTATTCGTTTTAGTTGGATTTAAAGTTAAAGTCCGGCCGAGGCAGACATAAAGGAAACACCAGCTTCTCTCACCTCTCTGTTCTTTGCGGTGTTGTTTTGTCTGGGTCACCGTGAGGGAGTGACAAAGAGACAGTCCAGTCCTCCCTTCTCACACGTCTACGCCTCAACACACATAATCACACCACTTCCAGGCTCCCCTAACCCATAGGGTCCTGCGCTGGACTCCATAAGCCAAGCGACAACATTGTTGCTTCGTTGTGAATGCAGGCAGTTTGTGAGTCAAAACTAAAATAACGCTTTGCAAAAGAAAAATAAACTGACAAGGATTTTTCCTGAGAGGAAACCTTTAGTTTACTATATGACATGTTTCTTAATAGTGCTAAAGTGTTCAGTGTTCTTTAAATAAACAATGTGGAGTTTTGCATAGTGGGGCATGAAAGAATGCAGGAGTCTCGCTGCACCTCTCACACATGTCAGCAATTTGGCTGCCTTGTGTATTTTGGATGTTGAAAAAAAAAGGAACATTTCAAAGTAAACGAAAGAAGGAAAGTCTTATCCGCCTGGCAGCTGCACTCTGGACCAAATTGCTTTCAGCTGATGCGCTGCAGCTCAAACTTGCTTGGGTAATGTCAAGTGATGCATTGCAATACTGAGAAAACAACGCAGACAAAAAATAAATAAAAAGGAAAAGAAATGCTGGAAAGTTCCAGTGCTTATTCAGGCAAAGCCCACAAACCCCCAACAAGCAGACATGCTCAGGAACATTTTCTTTTAATTTGCAGTTTGTCCTTTTTTGATTTAATCTTCATTTAGTTGTTGAGGGTTAAACATTAGAGATGGTGCCTCCGTGTAAACAGTTGTTTTTTGTTTGATATTTTAAGTATTTAAGTGACTTATAAGGTGACATATTGTTGCAAAGATGATGAGGATAAATAATATTTGGCTTACTGATTTGTTACTGCTCAAGAGAAAATCTAGGAACAAGAGAATGGAATTAAATATATATATTTTTATGATAAGGGAAAATTTGAAGCGAGGTTAGCAGAGGTGAAGTCCATTCAATAAATAAACAAAATATTAAAAATCAACACAAGAACGCTCCAAATAGTAAGAAATATGCTTGGTAAGCAAAACTGCAAACATTCGTCTTCATCTACCCCATAAACTGTGCACACATCGTAATACTGGACATGATGATGATAATGTATTTCTTCATTACATTGGGTAACACATGCTGGCATCCCCACTTGACAAACATGTACTTAATGCCAGCGCAAACAAATGAAGGTAAAAATCCAGCTTTATGCAAGATTTGTTTTTCCTTCAGCATGCAGGCGCGCTCGCACACATACACAAATATTGAAATGCAACAAATCACAAATGCACTGAAAGTATACTGTACACATTTTGAATTTCTCCACACACAAACACATAGAATACATTAAATGATGTTGCAAGAAAACAAGTGAAGATAATTGAATTGTCCATGTTCAGGGGATAAGATTAGATTTCCAGCAAATTGAGATTCACAAGATTTTTCGAGGCCATAACATTTCCTCCAGTGCACAACTGTCGTCAAACTTATTTATAAATTTCATTTTTCACACACACATTTTTCACATTTGATAAAATGCCAGAACATTTTTTTCTTCCTCTATAATGGCTTCTCTGTTTTGTGTTTCCCTAAACGTCCTTTGCCAACAGTCCAGCAGTCCAGCATACTATCATAAGTGCACCATTCAAGAGGAGCAATCATTTATAATAATGTGCTTTAATATGTTCTGAGAGGCTGTGGATTTTAAAAGAAGTCCATCTTATGTAGAAACAACAGATATACCAATGGGTTGAAATAAAATGATTGTAAAAAAAAAATATAATAAATTGAGAAAGATATAAATATGTTTTTCTTTAGTTGAGATGTTGATGATACATCTGAGCACTACAATTTAACCCCTTTTACCAGCTTTTATGGTCCTGATTTTTTTTTTATGTGCAACACTATTCTTCAACATTTCCTTTATAAGCATTTATAAGCAGTGAATACTTTATTACACACTATAATGTAATTGTAAGCAGTGTTTATGTATGTATTGTTCAACAGTTATAACTCCTTATGTGGGCACCCATAAGTGGAGGCTGGTGTATAAACACATAATGAATGACAATGAAACACAGTTATAAAATGTTATGTATGTCTTTGTGGGAGAAATACTATACATTAATACTTATTTGAAAATGTGCTTAAAGCTGCGTATACGTTTTGTGAATGTTTTATTTAATTTTAAATTTTCACCAGAACAGGACATTCCCTGACATTGGACGTAAAATAAAGACATAAAGAAACAAAATAAGAGTATTTGCAGCAGAGCAAGGTCAGTTACAGATGAACAAAACAATGCATACAACTGCATTATTTGTAGATAATATACTGCTTATAAATATATTAATTAGGGGCAGTTAAAGTAAAATGTCACTCATTGGTCAATCTCAGAAACAAGCCCCCAACAATGATCATTTGTACAGAGTGCAAAAGTGTATTTGTCTGTAAGAATATCACTTAAATCAAATTTAGTATTTTCATAATGATTTTTTTTAGGCATTTTTCCTCATTTGATAGACAGATATGGGAGCAGGCAGGGCATTGGTTTTGACACTGGAGACATTGCAGTAACGTGAGCAGCATTTTACAGCCTACGCTAATTTCATACAATATTGTATACAAATTACAACATTGTTTTTCTCACTGTTGTTCATCTTCGACAATAAGAAACAACTCTGCTGACGTCTGGTTCATCTCAGTATTCCAGAGTCACCACCTGCGCACCCTTGACTTTTGGAGCAAAAACCACACACTCCTTTCCAATAACTTAAAAAAATAGATACCAAATCCAAGCTCGCTGCATGACGAGAACACAACAGGTTCACTTGCTTTCTCCCAGCCGGCTGGCTCTGTTTACATTCTGCTGGCTGGGTGATCTGGAAGTGTTTGGCTCGGCTCCTTCGCTCACTGGGAACTATCAGACGATTCACATTTTAAACTATTTTGATATCAGCTCTGTGGAGAGTTGCCGTTTCCCTGAGAACATGACTTGCCTCTGGGCTCTGGGGCCTGTTGCACCACCAGAAGAATAAACAGAGAGAGAGAGAGAGAGAGAGAGAGAGAGAGAGAGAGAGAGAGAGAGAGAGAGAGAGAGCATGGCCAGTGCGTGTCCCTCAACTTCTACAGTAAAAACAAATATGTTTAAAAAAGTATAATCACACTCTGCTGCAAATATCTCACGATTCTATGGATGAATACAGTTTAACCAGACCATGTTAAAAAAAAGAAAGAAAAAAGTCAGGGTTTAAGATGAGGGTCACGATTCCTCATACATTAAAAAAAATCCAACTAGAAAGACCAAATTGGAGTAGATGAAAATGTGTGTACTGTATTTGCGGCAGTGAGCACCAGGGTCAAGGTTCTCTTGTGAGTACCCGCTTCTCATGTTGAGGTTAAAGGTGCTAGAATTAGAGGGGGGACCTTCAGCCTGTGTTAATTAGGTGAGTAGTTAAGTTTCACCCTGTTCATGCAGCGCCTGAAGCTGTGTGTGTGTGTGTGTGTGTGTGTGTGTGTGTGTGTGTGTGTGTGTGGACACAATAATGGAAAGACCTTAAAATACAGTCAAACAACAGCGATGTTGAAATAAATCTAATTTATGGTCATACGGTTCATCTTTTGAGGAAACAGATGTCTTTCAGGTTAATCTGACTAAAAACCTTTCATATTGTTGAAGCGATTGTACTTGACATACTTATTTTCATTTTATGCTACTGCAAACTTGATGCTTTATAAATCATGTAAAAGTTTATTAAGTAGCTCCACCTCAACTAGCTACAACATCAAAGTGCATCTTACATCTTAATGCATCAATAACAATGATCCAATGATATAAATACAGTATAGAGCCTTTTCTAATACTTTTGATGTTTTTTGTTGGTAATACTTCTTTACATTTTCTTAACATTTGTATGTGATATTTGTACTAGTAATTGAGTAGTATATACTGTGACATTGCTATTTGGTACTATTAGTAAAGGACCTTAATACTTATTCCAGCACTCTAAATTGATGATGATAATACAACATTTGCTATAAAAAAACACAATATTATTATTATTATGAATAACTCTGCCAGGAGCCATTTTACATGTACATATATGTTGGTTATAATTATGTACAGGTGTATGACTTTGATTTGCAATATGTTGTATATGATATGCGTCTATGTAATTATGATTTTTTTATTTTTTTGATGTCTTTTAAAAAAAAGTATGAATCCATTGTTAGTAATGTAGTAAATTGACACATTTCCTGACAATATATGAATTTTTTGCGACTTGTAGCATTGCATATTTTTGGGGAATTGACCTTAAATACCATAAATCCTGGTTGGTTTAAACTGCCTGGTGTGGCCTTGATTTCTCTATTAAATTGGACACACACTGCTGATTGCTAGTCAGCTGCTTGACTGCTCGTAGCTTCCTTTTAAATTGTGAATTACAGTAGTTGCTATAACCACCTTTGACAGTCCTGACAAAACCACCACGAGGGGTCGTTTTATGAAGTGTTTTTTTGACCATTACTATGCATGTGTTTGTGCATTTCTGAATAAGTGCGGTTGCACATATTCCTAATGTAAGAACTTAAAACAACCTTGTGGCCAATCAACAGGCCCACCTTCCACGCTCCAGGTTCGAATGACCTATTAGCCAAATGTGTTTATTCAGTGTTTAGTCACTATTACCCTCAGTATGATCCCTGCTCTAAAGGGCTAATGGCTGAACATTTTTCCCCCCAGTCCGACTTCACCGGAAAATAATTGATCACATGTGAGAGTAACTGGCACGCGTTTCCTCTTGTTTTCCTAAAGAGGTGATATCATGCGGTCAGGCCGCTTGTTCGTCACCGAGATAGCGTGATTGCCTCCGGTGCTGAAGAAAGAAAAGAAAGAAAAAGGAAAGAAAGAAAGAAAGAAAGAAAGAAAAGGAGACATGCTTAGAGGGCAATGTGGTTCTCAGTGAGGCGCTGCGGCATCAAATCACACATCAAATAATGTAATGTTATCGCTCTAAAAACTGCCCCCCGTAGTGAAGCCAAAGAAAGAACAGGAGTTTCAAATGTTCTTTCATTTCATCAGCAGGGAATTGTCCTTTATCCAAAATTGCGCTATGCGGCTTAATTTCTTTCCTCTTCTGGAGATAACGTTTCAGCTGCGCTGATGTATTTTCTTGTTTTCTTTTCCTGAAACATACAATTCAATGGAAGGTTAGGTGAGACGTTTTTCTCCATTTTCTTTAGTTCAGATTATACCTCTGCGTTTTCTGTTGTTAGATCTTAAAATCTAGTCTTTCTCATCATAAAAAGACAAAAGTGGAATAAATCAAAAATGAATTTGCACTCTTCCTCAACTCTTCACCATTAGAATTTTTTTTTTGATAAATCTGTTAGTCTGTGTCAATCCACAAATGCGGTTTACTTAAATATCACAGGAAGATGTGTGTGTGTGTGTGTAGTATATATTTTCTCTGTTTGAAACTGTTTATTTGTGATTACTCACTGTGCGCATCCTGTGTAACAAACTACTCCAACAGTATGCAGCACGGGCATACTGTAAGTGTGCCCGTGCTGCATTTGTGTGTGTGTGTGTGTGTGTGTGTGTGTGTGTGTCTGGAAGTGTGTGTCCTATATGTTACATTTACCTAAACTGCTGCTCTCTCTTTTTCCTGCTTCATTTTGACAAATTTGCCTTTCCAGGAAGCCTCTGAGGTCAGCGCAGCATCTGTTGATACTTAGGTCCAAGATGCAGTCATGAGCACTTCAACACACACACACACACACACACACACACACACACACACACACACACACACACACACACACACACACACACACACACACACACACACACACACACACACACACACACACACACACACACACACGTGTATGGTGCAGGAGCTGCTTTGTATAAGTTACTGAATAACTGAGACCAATCAGACATGAAGGCGTGTTTAAAGTTCCCAAAGTGACTTTAAAGAGGAGTGCAGGTCTAGACCGCCACATTTAACGGGGGAGGTTAAGAGGGTGTATGTGAGGGAAATGGATCATCATTCAAAAAGGTCTAAACTTGAGTTATGAAATAATTTTAGCATTATAAACAAGCCAGTTAAATACAAAGAAATAATACAATTGGAATCTTAATCAATTCAGACTTCCAGGTGTTCTCTTTAAGCAGTTGTGTGTAAGGTTTCTCAAATAAAAGCTTGATTTCATGCTGTCATATTGTCTTCATAGCATGTGTGCATGTACATTATGTGTGTGTGTGTATTTTCTTTATATCAGATTACTGACCGGCAGACAGTTGTTCATTTTCTCAGAGCTCCAGCCAAAGCGAGCAGAACACCTGGATAGTTATATCGGCCGCATCGGTCTGGCCAAAGCCGTCCACCGCATCAGCCCTTCACCCTCAAGTGTTTTACCCTGTCAGTTTTCATTCCCTTTCATTTATGTTTTTTCACCCAGAACCACATTCATGACCAAACATGGCCTGATCCCATCAAAAATGATGCCTCAGAATACCTCAGCGAAAATCCCTCAGATACTTCAGTGGTACCACAGCGATGGGAGCAGAGAAGAAGAAGAAGAAGAAGAAGACCATTTTGCTCTCACGGTTTCTGGAACGGGGTCGAGGAGACACTGAGGAGAGAGATGAGGGAAGCCAGACATTTAGAGGAGATCTGTGAGGAAAAGGGTTTCTGTTCTTGGTTTGGTCTGCAGCCACAGAAACTGGGCTTCACAGCCAAGTCCCTGGGCAGAACCCAGAACCGCAGATCGCAGACCTCTGTCTCGGTATGTAGAGGGGTCTGGGTTCCAGTTTAACCTCATGTTTGTTTTTTCACATTTGGGCCATGAAGAGAAGCAAAGATGAAAACATACACACTTAAATTAAGTGATTTTACTCGATAATTCAACCTAAACAGAATGCAATGCACCATTTATCACCTGTGGGCACAGAGCATCTCTATCCCATAACTGCAATCAGCCACACAGTTGCACTGCGTGACATGTCTGCAGTTTATTTTGAGTCAATCCAGTAAACAGCTTCCTCAACAGCGCACCAATTCCACGGCGGAAAATAGTCTCCTACAAATGCACCATTTACTCAATATCGATCTGCTCTGGTTGTTGTTTAGTTCCTGAAGTAACCGCAGCATCCCTGTCGCTCTTCTCTTTCTTTTTTTTTACTCTTATTACCCTGTCAGAATCTACAGTTAACTATCCAATAAAGGCCAAAACAAATGAAGGGGAGCCAACACTGACTCTCCATAAAAGTTGTGGTTTTATGGAGGATAATATGTAATGTGTTTATTAGTCAGCTTGAGAGGTGAGAGTGGATTTTGTAACTTTGCAAGGAACCGTTTCCAGTCATTATGCTAAGCTAACAGGCTGCAGGCTGCAGCCGCTCATGCACTTAACAAACAGACAAACCAATTTTCTCATGTAACTCTTGGCAAGAAAGCAAATAAATACATTCAAAAACCATTGCGTTTTCCCACCAGCCGCCATTGTTAGACGCCAGCCTTTTAGTTGCTTTCGTTTGCACCGCACAGAGTCTTGCTGAACGGCACAGAGATGAGATGTTGAGATGTTAAGATGCTGCCCCACAGGGTGATGGACTCGCCGTGGCCTGCCGTGTTAACAGGACAGACCTGTTAGAGGAGCGAAGACCACCCCAACGCAGCTTCCCTCAATAAAACTCAACCAGATGTGTAATGAAGGCTGTGTATGCGTGAGGATGGTGTGTGTGTGTGTAGGTGGGAGTGTAATCATTCTCACCCGTGTTGCCGTGTGTGCTGATACAACCCCCTGTGTGGAGGTTAATGGATGCAACCTCCAGCAAAACCTGGCGAGGTTTGACCGAGTTTCTGCCTGTTTCCCCGTTGCCTCTCTCCCCCCTTTTGTCTCGCTCCCTCCCAGTTACACCTCACCCTCCTCTTTTCTTTTTGTCATGTCCAACATTTTCTTGTTCTATTTGCAGTGTTTTGGGATCTTTTCCCCCTCTGGGCTTACATGCGGAATTCATTTTCATTTTCTCTTTCCATAATTCCCCTTTCTCCCCAAATCCTACTCCTTAATTAACTGACAGCCCCCCACTCCCCCCTTCACCTCATGTACACCCACCCCCTCCTCATCCCTACCTTACAGCTGTTGTTTTGGATTAGTCAAATAGCTCCTGTCAGATCCAGTGATCCCTCTCCTTTGCCACCCACAGAGCTGCACTGCACACTCCACTCACTCACACTTTCTGTCTCCCCCTCCGTCTCTCTCTCTCTTGTGCACGTGCACACAAACCGTATTGACATCTTTGACAGGTGCGTGTCAAGGTGTCTCTGTGGGCGGGGGCGTGAGGTTGCCGTGGTTGCAGAGGTCTCCACAGGCTTTCTTTCTTTTCAGGTCCAAGAAGGCGCGACGGTGCTGGCGTACCGCTCACACCTCTCTGCAAAAAAAGGGGTTGTTGTTCTAAATCAGACAAGGAGCGCCATAAATTCCCAGAGTTTCACTTTACCTTTCAACTGCTCCTCTCTTCTCTCTCTTCTTCTTCTTCTTCTTCTTCTTCTTCTTCTTGGGTCTCGAGGAGTCTTTATTATTTTTTGCGAATTTTGACAGCTGCAGGTCCGGTCATCCATGCTGGGCGAGACAGACTGACACTGAAAAGGGTTTTGACACGATGATGGCAAAAGTAATAGTGTTATTTCAGTCATTTGGAGAAGGGGAGTTTCTGTGTGTGTGGTGTGTGTGTGTGTGTGTGTGTGTGTGTGTGTGTGTGTGTGTGTGTGTGTGTGTGTGTGTGTGTGTGTGTGTGTGTGTGTGTGTGTGTGTGTGTGTGTGTGTGTGTGTAACAGAAAGAGAGAGTCCAGTTGCAATAGCACAGCAACAATTTACATCGAAGCAGAATTGGCCGAGGCGTTGCATATGATAATTTGACAGAGACAAGTCAAATCATTCATGTTGTTTCAGTGATTACAGAAATAGGTTGCTTTTAGTTTAGAGTTTCAGTGATACAGTATAGGGGTGTGGTGCAAAGACAACAAAGGAGTAGTTACTGTTATGAATGAGTGGCAGAAATATGTCTCCTTATGACCATATCACATCTAAATGTTATGCAGGGGATTCTTCTTTTATTTATTTTTTTCATGTCTGTGTTTTTTGTATATTTATTGAGATCAAGCAGTAGCAGTTGAAAAATTAAATTTGCAGTCCAACTCGGGTCATTTCTCAATGACAGTCCGCCTTCTCATGTGTTATGTGCCTGAATGAGAAACATAGAAGACAAGATTTCATGTTAGTCAGAAATGCAGACTGCAAATGGGCTGTAAGCAAGTAAACAAGTACATATTTAATTATAAGGCTTTTAAAAAAGGTCATGGTTAGAGAACATAAAAGTATATGAACAAGGCTGTCGGCTCAGGCATTCAGTGCTTTGGGCTGAATGCTAATAGTGTGATAATATGCTCAAAGTGATAATGCTAAGATGCTGATGTTTAGCAGGTATGATATTTACCATGTTTAGTTTATAAACATGCAACAGTTGCTTATTAGTACTAAACAGCTGAGGCTGATGGGAATGCTTTTTTGAAGATATTATTGGACAGATAAATATTTTAGATGAAAGGTTATTGGATCAATAAAGGTAATAATAAAAAAGGTATTCTGAAGCATTACTTTTTATGTAACTCAAAAACCACAAGCGTCAACGTCAAGGTGGCACTAAAGGAAGAGTCGGTATCGTCTGTGGACCACATATTAACAATTTGATACTGCTGAAATCACAAAAAATAACAGCTAAGCAGGCCCCAAAGACTTTAAAACCTTCAACAATATTGTTTTAATTAGACTACTGTCTGCTTTGTTTCAGCCTTCACATATTACTCACTGTGGCTGTCTGCTCTTTATGACCATATAAATAATATATCAATCACACACACAAACACACGCTCTTATGCACACATAGATTGATGTGGTGGCTTTAATCAGTTAAATAGCTCCTAGCCAATTAAAAGTATTTCTATACAGTTAGCAGACACCATTATGAAGCCATCAGTGCTGATTGATGAGTGTGTCTGTGAGCGTGTGTGTGTGTGTGTGTGTGTGTGTGTGTGTGAGAGAGAGAGAGAGAGAGAGAGAGAGAGAGCGAGAGAGAGATATTACTGACCTAGGTCAAATATAGATTGACATGCAAGATTTTATTTTGAATGATCTTCCAATAAATTCATATTAGACCACAAGAAGCAGTTGTTCAGGGTGTATAGAAAAAATATTATTTTGCTTAATATAAGTTTATACACATGTTTATGTATATAACCTCACCTCAGATTCAAACTGCTCCCAGCTGGTCAAACTCCGCTTCAGTAAAGATCTGAATTTTTGGGAAACAACATCTTGCCTCCTCCTCTTTTTCCTCTTCCTCTTCCGTCCTCTCGGCCTCGTCTCTCCATCCTGGTGTTTTCTCTCCATCTGCCCCCTCTTGCCCCGCGCACTCCTTCAGTCAGGACAAGATCCGACCTCCTTCTCCACTCGCAGGCTTCCTCTGTAAGACAATGGCAGGGCAAAGGAGCTGTGTGTGCAGAGGTGTGTGTGTGTGTGTGTGTGTGTGTGTGTGCCTGTTTATTTGCAAATGTACAAATGTGTGTGAGGATAATATTAGTTATGAGTAGCATCTGCATGCATATTATTTCTTTTTTGCACATGTTTGTAGGTTTTGTGCATATACAGTAATTGTGTGTGTTGTTTATAGATAATGTATATTATTGTCTGTTCATGTAGATTTATGATGCAGGAAACAGCGACTATGTCACTGTAAAACAATAGAAGATTCACAGCACACACACGTATACTCTTTTGGCACTCTCTTCTCCTGAAACCCCTTCGCTTCTCCTACAAGGAACTCCCTTCCTGCCTCAATGCTGGCACACACACACACACACACACACACACACGCACGCACGCACGCACGCACGCACGCACGCACGCACGCACACTGAGTGACACATCCCCTGGGCTAACAAGTCATCAAGATAAAGCTTTAACAGTTGGGCATCCTCTTTTCAAAAGTAAGGGTTGAAAATAAGAAATAAAGCTCAAGGGAAACAGCACAGACAGGATGCAGGAAATAAAAGTGAGAAGTCTTGTGTGTCCACGTACGAGCTGTCACATTTATTTGTGGGATTATGGCTGTGAGGAGAAAAAAGAGAAACTCATATATCTGTTATGTCCTTTCCTGCTTCGATAAACAATGTAATTCCATATGTTGGTATCAGACTGGAAACAACCGCATGCATTATTGCTACAAAAAAAAAGATAGATTCCCAGCCTGTTCTTCATGAGACAATAGCCTTGAGTGGCAGTGTTCACTTATAGAGGAATAATAAGCTTTCGTTCATGTAACCCTTCCACCCTCTGTTTCAAAGAAGTGCTGACGGCCCTCTTGAGACGGGCAAAGATGTCGTCGCCGCCGTCCTCTCCCCCAGTGAATGCGGACCCTGAGATAAAGGTGATATAAAATACATGAGATTATGGCTGTTTCATTGAGCTTTCCCCCCTATTCTCTCTCTCACAATGCAGTAACAGTCAATCACCTGCATAAAACAGCCTAAATATAGGGTTTAAGACTTGTTACACCACTACGCCTTGTAATTGAAACTTTTCCATTCATTTTTTTTCAAATGCTTTGGCTGCCGAGGGGAGATTGGCAGCTCTGAGTGGCCAGCAGATGAAGCGGCTGGCGCGCTAATGAATAGAACGCTGATTGCAGGATCCCCAAGATGCAAATTACTGTGCCTGCCACCCCTGACGACCGGCAATTACCGGGCCGCCGCGGCGGACGCCTCGTGCATATTCATCACACCCGCTGGGCATATTGATCAACAACTTACTTCGAGCAAGAAGCACCGAAATGTATCGTGTCACTCAGTCAGTGCTAAAAAAAAATGTACTCTTCATTTTCCTGTAGTAACATCGAGCAGGACATGCCTTAACCGTGTGAGGAGTATTTATTTTAATCAGGCTAAAGTACATGCTAATTGCTAATATGTCACATTCAAGAAGAAGTGACAAAACATGTAATTTATTAGGAAATATTCTTATTTCAAATATTAATTTCTGCTTTTACTTAACCCAATTAACTGCAGTTTAAGTTCACTGCCCCAATTAATGACACTCGGCTTTACGTTTTGTCTTTATCTTGACAAATGTTTCTGTTTTTCAAGATGAATTGTGAATGTCAGGCTTTTCTTATTTCGTTCACATGGACTAAATCAGAAGTATTACATTTAATACTGTGTTTTTATTTTTCAAAATGTATTTACCACATATGCTCAATAAAAATGAGTTCAGTTTAATTTAGTTTTAACACGAGTCATGGGTCTTTGTAAGTCAGAATTATGTCATTATACTAATAGCAGTTCATTAGGGGCTGTGTTACAATGACAAGCTTTTTTCAGGTGTTCATGCTGCTAATAAGCACCTATCAGTGTTAACCCTCAGCACTAACAATGTTCCTGTTTTAGTTAATTTTGTGCCCATTAAACTCATATTTTGGAGAGCACATTTTTTATGGAGTTCCTCAAAACACACACACACACACACACACACACACACACACACACACACACACACACACACACACACACACACACACACACACACACACACACACACACTGCAGCGCAGACTTCAGAACATGGAATATGAATATGAAAGGACTTCTTTCAACAACAACGGAAAAACAAGAGTGCTGCCAGCGGTTAATGGGACCAAATGAAGGAAAGATGAGCAACATCGGATTTTGAGCTCTCTCCCTCAAAACAAACATCCAATGATCACATTAGCGATGGATTACAGAGCAGTGCCATTATTGTCTTGTGTGTCTTGTTTAGAGCCTCAGTCCTTTAAAAAAAAGAAAAAACATTTTTTTAAAGATTTGCAACGACAAAAACATCTTTTCTGAAGAGACTCTGAAGAGTCTTATTTTCTGTAAATATTCAGTATTTCCCATTAATTTAACATATTTATGACTGTTATTAATGCTCAAAATCCAAGCCTGTAAAAACTGTCATCAGATTATATTGCTTGCTTATTGCTTTATCCTGATTGGTGTACAGAGACCTATGACATCAGTGTTTTCAAATGAAGATCAAACCAGTAAGAAAAACTAAAGTATGTAATTTAAAGATAACAAATTGTTCCTTCTTTGGCACAAAGTTTTATGTTCATAACCCCATCACTGGTAGCAAGAAGCCGATTGAGGAAATAGATTTTTAGGGCCTTTAAAATTTGATTCTGAACATGGCCCCCTAAAGTCACTGCCCCAGACAACAAAAGCAGGTAAAATAGTGGCTTTGGGGTAGTTGCTTGCAGTCGGTAATCCAGCTGTATTTGGTGAACTTGAAACTGGAGCCTCACAACGTTTGTTGCTCTGAGGTGACACCGAGCCAAACTGTTACAGCAGCTCAGCTGTCAGCAGGACTGAAGTTTTACCACAAAACAGCTTCCAATGGCGCTGCCCTCCTTCCCTCTGCTGCTGCTTCACACACACACACACACACACACACACACACACACACACACACACACACACACACACACACACACACACACACACACACACACACACACATATGCATATAGATCCATATCTTAAATATTACCAATCCTGATAATAATCTCCACACACATACTGAGCAGTCTGACGTGTTTCCGTAAGCAACCTGCAGTCGGGGGGGGTGGACCCAAATATAGTAGGAAGGGGGGAAAAACAGAGAGTTCAAGCAAAGGAAAAGAAAAAAGAAAGAGCGAGCGCAGGTGCTGACCTCCTGAGCTGCTCACATATGTTGTTATCGGTGTGTAATTTCTCGGCTGCAGATTCTTATCTCCTTATCTGAGAACGGCTGGTGTACTGACGTCCGCCCATCAAACGGTGACTCTAGGCCAAAATTGCATCAATCAGGGTCTGGAGTGGAGCGGGGCTTTGAGTTCCTTAAATTGGTGGAATACGGAATCTACTTCCAATTGTTACCCTCGATTTAAACTTCTGATGGGAAACTGTGAGAAAGAAAGTGTAAATATAAATTTTGGGGGGGAAAAAACATCCTGCAGTTGAAACCATGGTTTGTTTGCATGTGCAACGTGTTGCATGCCTCAACTAATCTACAATGAGATTTTCGCTATAATATACTCTAGTGATTGTAAACAACAGATTGCTTTATGCAGAACTCAATCTGCCATGGAAAAATTTATTTGAAGAAATGTCTGAAATCCCTCCTGTCCAGCACGCATCATTTAAAGTAGTCTTTGTGGAATATACTGTAGGTCAGCCAATGATAAGCTTCATGATATGATATCATACTTTACGCTCTGCAATATTCTTAATATAATTCATATTAAAATGTGAATGATTGCATACATAGGTCTACATCTCTTAAGGTTTTGTAGATTAAAGCTTTAATATCAGTCAATTTATAAAAAACATTTTGATTAAAAGTGGACATTTTGGAGATACATTGTTCATAGAGTAGTACTGCTTTGTGTATCTGTTGCCTCAGTTGCATCAGCTCCCAAAATCAGTGATTGAACTTAGTGCTCAAAGTGGAATTATTGCCAGAACCTTTGATCTGGATAGCAGATGAAGATGAAATACCCAATGAAAAGTTGTGCAATGGACTGATTCTTCTTTGGTTGCTTATTCATCTATGGCTCAGCCTGTCTGTCTGTCTGTGTGTGTGTGTGTGTGTGTGTGTGTGTGTGTGTGTGTGTGTGTGTGTGTGTGTGTGTGTGTGTGTGTGTGTGTGTTTGTTTGCCTGTCTGTCTGTTAGCCAACAGGAATGCCAGTGACTCCTGCCAGCAATAGAATACAGGAAGCAATCACTTCAGGAGCAAAATGACCATTGAGAAGCGTCAGTCATGTTCATGGCCAGGGCAGCGAGGATGTTGCACATAGTGATGCTGAAGGGATCTCAGGTTTGTTTCTCCAAGAAGTTCTTTTTCAGGACTTTACCTGCTCCATCTAAAACTATTCTGTTTCCAGAGGAGGTCATGGTGTTTTAAATGCTTCTATATTTACGCTGGCTCTCACGTGTGTATTTGTGCTTTGTTATATTTCTGTTGCTGTGACCCTCTGCGTCATGTATGGCTAACACATTTCATCACAAGTGGGTTTTGTTTTTCGTGCCACGTCCGAAGCTGTCATGATATCAGAATGAATTTCCCAAATTTCATCATCCAAATAAACTACATAATTTCGTTCCTATGAGATTGATGACCTGACCTGGGTGTCTTTGGTACCACGGTGTTGTCTCTCCTCTCTGCTGCGCTTGCATTTTGCTGGTGCGGTCACATGATCTCTTGTGACAGGGGTCGCGAGGGGTCAAGTGGAGTCATGAGTAGTATCCTGACATCCTGCCAGTCTAATCACCTGTTTATTTTTTTAACAACCAAACTCTGATCCACCCTGGCTGAAGGAGGGAGAGAGAGGCGGAAGAAAGAGAGAGTAAGAAAGTGACAGTAAGACGATAGGTTGATCATATTTGATTTACCTCATATTTAGTGGTAGTTTTGATAGCCTGTTTGTTGTTATAAGTTTACACCTCTCTTTTTTTAAACCGAGCAGCCTGTAAGTGTAACAGTAAGTGGATACATTCTTACAAACTTGTGCTGTGCAGCCAGACACAGTTCAGATTTACAAAATTCAAAATTCAAATGCTTCCAAAAAATGTGTCCGACATTGAACATGAATTTAGGAGAAATGTGTATAAAATGTAAATACTTATTTTTGATTAAATTGTGCTGCAACTAATAAACATTGACCCTAATATTTCACTCAGTGTGTTGCGAGGAGCAGGTCTGGAGGCGGAGCTGTCTGAGGAGTAGCAGGAAGTGGGAGGAGCCTGGCTTGTTCAGATATACAGTATATGGGACTGAGTTCAGGGGTGAGCCCGATGAACTAACCTGCAGCCGAACGTGGGGATCTTCTGGCAACAATTGTTTATCTGAGTGAAACTGTGAGTTTCCTTGCTCTTAGTACATGAACAGTACATCGATGCTTGAGTTATTGTTGTTGTTATATTTGTTGATTCTTGCCAGCAATATTTGCACCGTATGTGTCAAAGTGTCTTGTGATAATACATGATACATATGTTCTGTTGAGATAAAACCAGCATTGATAGTGCCAGCCTCACGTGTTAATCACACTACCTGGTAATACTTTTATCCTCATACGGTCCTGATTGGGCAATATTCTACACAGAGTGAACATCACTTTGCTTCAACGAAGACCTGAAAAAAGTTAGATATATAATATACTGTGTATATTTCAAGTGTTTCAGTGTAGATCAATTTCCCAACCTTAAAGGGATCATTCTCTTACCTGTAGTGCACTATTTATAAATCTAGATTGTTTTGCTGTGCGTTGCCTTGTTTTTAAGGATATCGTTCATAGAGATGTCTGCCTTTTCTCCAATATAACGAGGCTACATCACACTCAGCTTGTCGTGCTCAAAGCGACAAAAAAATAATTGGAATAATTAAACAGCAATGCCTCTTAAATCCACAGAGTATTGTTGATTTGTTGTTGTTGTCTTTCTTGTCAACAATTTCCTGTTGGAACTATTTTCTACTTGAAATGGCTGACCGCAAGGTCTGTGGCTGCTTTCTGGAAGGATACATCGCTATTGAGCTTTTCAAATGTAATGTTTCGGCGCTTTAAGCACCACAAGCCGTGTGCCACATCGGCCCATTATATGCAAGAGAAGGAAACCATATTGATAAATAGCAAGAGGAAAAATATATATCATATATATTTAATTTGGAACTGTCCTTTTAAAGCCAATTGGAAGTTAAAAGGCAATACTAAACGCTAACGGGATCAAATAACATATTCCTTCTGATTTCAATTTATTTCTAATCCATTTTAAATTACATTTAATCTACCAAGCATTTCTAAACATGGAAAATCCATGTAGTTAGTATGTTGGGATGATCAGACTAAAGCTCGCACTACAGCTTGTTACTGCCCTCTTTTGGGAAGTACTGCCACCTGCTTTGTTGTGTATTTTACTTGCATTGACCAGTCTTCACCACCGAGTGGAGATAGATTATAGCTGTAACGCTGGAGATCCCTGACGTCTACTGGGAATATATACAATAAGGGCACTGAAAACATTTTGAGCCAAAATTAGCAATAATGTAATGCAAATACATTTTGTTACCCATATAAAATAAATATGATCATTTCTTGATCACTATGGTTCTGGGAACTAGAAAATGGTAAATTGAGACCAGAGTATTGAGAGGATTTGTAGCTGGTGTGTTTCTCATGTTGCAGCTCCTGAAATGTGAGGACACGGAAACATTGCAGAGAACTAGCATGACTGCATTATAGAAAGTGATTCTAGTGTACACAGGAAAAATACGTCATAAACTAATATATGATAGCTATTCACCTTTTGCTCAAATAACCTGCAGGAACTAAATACAGCATGTTTGAGGATTCAAATGGAAAGATTTCCAATGCTGAAGGACAAAAGGAACATTTCCTTCTCTTGTATTTGAGTATGATGATATGTGTCAAGCACATATTCATAATATAACATGTTCCTCTTCGTATGAGATTGTGCATGGACAAAGTTAAAAAAGATACTGTGTGTGTGTGTGTGTGTGTGTGTGTGTGTGTGTGTGTGTGTGTGTGTGTGTGTGTGTGTGTGTGTGTGTGTGTGTGTGTGTGTGTGTGTGTGAGCTCATAGATTAAATAAATGAAAAGCTACTTCCTCTGCCTAACTTCTTTAAAGTTACAACTTTATTAAACAATGGCAATTTTTTTTTGTTCCAGGGTTTACGAAAACTTCTATTTTTGTGTCTGCGTGTAAACTATTACTTTACACTTTACATCCTGTTTGTTCCACAGTGCTTTGGCCAGCATGTTTTCTTTGTGAGCAACTTGTTGAATATTTTATCTCTGACGAGGAGCGTCAAGTTGCAACGAGATGACTGACTGCAAGCCAGGAGGGCTCCAGAGAGCTGCACAGGGCGCCACCCACCTAAACACAAACAATAAAGGGCTGGTGATGATAATGAGATGTATAATAGCACAGATGCAAAGGGAATGCTTTATTTTGATCAGCATATAAGCAGGAACCAGCTTGCAAACAAAATGGAGAATTTAGCTGCCAATTCTCTAAGGAACTGTTGGAGAGCAAAAACGGAGCTAAAAGGAGAATGAGTGTGACCTTTAATTCACAAGGTGGCCAGAAACACGACAACAAATGAATGTTTACGTTGTGCCGCGTCTGTTGGATGTGGCAAAAGGAAGTTGATTGTGAATATGTTCACGATATAAAAGTCCCCTCGATGTGTGAGCAGTTTTTTCACATCCGTCTGTTGAAGGAGGAAAGTTTCCTTATGATCACCATAAATCACACATCTGCTCACAAGCAAGATGTTATGACATCACAACTAGTTTGGAAGTCAATCATTGTCCAGATGAGCAGCTTACATAAGTGAAATGTGGAATAGTAACATTTGCAGGGTACATATACAAATTACTATTTCAAGTATTGTCTTGGGGGCATCTATACATCTGGACAAAAAGGAAGATAAAGACAAAGACTACGAAGTATAAATCCAAGCCAAGCTCTACAGAATAGATACAAAAGTAAGTATAAATGTTTCTTATCAGAGCTGATCATTGGAGTACAGACCTACAACATTTATTCTGCAACTGTAAATAAAGGTTCGTTGGAGATATGTTACAGTTTGATCACAATACCCCAAATATCAAGACATTCAGGTGCAGCAAACACATGCACCTCCTGTTCAGAGCTAGCCCCTCCCACTTCCTGTACACCTGCATAAAAGCTCACCTGTAGTATCAGCAGCACAGATCCTCCAGTATTCCTCTGGATCCAGCTGTCCCTTTATCTGAAGAAAAGTGGTGAGTAGGCTGTTTTTTTTTTTAAATAAAATAATTTAGTACCAATTTCATTTATTATAATGAATGATTTAAATTGTTTTCAGCAATTCCACTAGGCACTTTTATTACGTTTAATAGTTGAGACTGGAACAAATGAAGCATTTATCCGTATGAAAATTATAATTAGAAGAAAAAGCTTCACTTTCAAGGAAATCAATCGTATATTCTCGCTCTCTTTCATTCAACACAACTATTTGTCAGCTAATGATGAGATGATTTAAAAAAGATTTCATTTCCATTTCCGACTGAACAAAGTGTTTCTTTGTGTCACTGGAATTCACTCCGAATATTTTCCCGATCATTTTCCCAAGCTCTATCTTTCATCTGAACAAGGACCGTCTGTCTCCTGCTGGGTCCTTTGTAGTTTTGTGGGAACGGTGTTGCAAGGATCAAGTGACGGAGAGACAGACAGGTCTCCTTTCCCGCTAATCTGCAGAAACACACACACAGACAAAGATGCACTGTCCGTGTTTGACATCCACACAGCAACTAGTCACACTTAAAAGTCCAGGAAGTAATGTGAACACCTGTTACACATACCATCAAATGAGGTTAATAAGAAGGAGATAAAATATGAGGTATTTATACAAAGTGAGAATTGTTCTTTTTTGTGCACTGGATCTGAACAGAGACATCACATTCATATTATTTTATAACATTTAACCACGTCTCCATTAGTCTTAACCTTTCGGAAATCTATTTCTTTGGAGACACTTTTGATCTCTTCACTCTTTTTTTCTGTTTTCATGAATCCTCCATTAGTTTCTTCTTGAATATAAAATGCACCTTATTATCATAGTAATGGACTATATGAGAGCGCTCTTGGTCCCGGTGAGAGGTTCTCCTTCGACCCGGGGTTGAGCTTTGCTCATTTCCATTTAGATTTTACACTGACTTGAGTTGAAGCTGTATTTGAATGGAGCCGAGATGGACAGACTGAAGAGGCTGTGACTGTCTTCCATGCAGATGGTTCATTTGAAAAGCCACTAGCCGGCCAAATGTACACTCATTGAAAGACTCCTTTCATCATTTTTAGTGGTCTTGAATATAAGGTCCTTGCATTTAGCTGCCAAATGCTGGAATAAAACACATTTACCTAAGGGCCACAAAAGAGCTTTTCCACAGCCACATCTCATGTAATTGAAATGGCTGCAATAAGTCTGGTATTTGAAGTATTTCCCTCATGACACACATTTGAACATCCATCCAGTGTCTATTCAGAGAGGTGAACCTTTAGCAGCTGCGATAGATGTAACACATGTGCTCTTGTTCTGTTTCACTCTTCATGTAATGCCTCCGCTTTTTCTTAACAAGTTCAACATTTCCATGAGTTGTTCATCGTTGTTTCCTCTTGCCTCACAGCCCCTCATCATGTCCTCCAGCATGTCAGTGAGAAGCTTCTCTGTGAACCGTCAGCCCTCCTTTTCCAGTCGCTCTTTGATGGACACCGGCCGCGCTCGCTCCCGCGCTTCTGTGTCGTTCACTGCAAGCAGCCCTCTGAATCGTTCGGCCTCCGTCAGCCAGGATCTCAACGGGCCAACAAGCCTGCAACTCAATGGCCTTCACGGCAACAGCATCAACGATAAGGAAGCCATGCAGAGCCTGAACAACCGCCTGGCCAACTACCTGGACAAGGTCTGACGCATTAAACCAGCACGGTTAATTAAGATGTTGGTCGGCAGCCAAATGGCTGATGGGTGTATCTCTGTTGTCACCACTAGTAGACGGCTGAAACATTAAGATCATCAAACTGTCTCTTTCTCTTTCTCTTCCTCCAGGTGCGTTCACTGGAGCGCTCCAACGCAGACCTGGAGATCAAGATCAAGCAGCTGATGCTCGACCGCATTCCCAAAGGTCATGACCTTGATTCCATGATGGCCCAAGCTCATGCTGTTGAGCAAGAGGTAGGCATGGAGGGACGTGCAACCACACCAGACATGCATTATGTAGACCAGCACTCAGACTGTCAGAAGTTTTCTGCCAATGAACAAAGCTGAAGGTTCATGACGACGACATTTGGTATTTTACATACCCAAAACCCCAATGCAAATATGTGCAGGAGCTGCATCACTTGATCCATCCGAGGCAGAACCTTGACCTACGCTTGATCTTTGAGATGACTACATGCAGTTAATCATTATTTTTGCGTATTTTGACCGAATGGAAAAAAAGTTACCGTTTAATGAAAATGTAATGCGTTATCTCATTGGACAATCAATGATTCAAACCGTCATGAGTCTTTTGAAACATTAGCACCCTCACTTTCACTGCCAGTATACCTTTAAACGTGAGTGTACATGAAGCATTAAATGCACACTTTTAATGAATGATGTTAAAGTCTATTGTTTCTCTACTTTGATATTTGGCAGGTGAGGAAGAGGACCTTGGAAAATGCTCGTCTCATGTTAGAGATTGACAATGCTAAACTGGCTGCGGATGACTTCAGAATCAAGTGAGTGGTTAATGATTAAAAGTATGAAGGTGGAAAACTGAAACTAGGTTTGTTTGTCTGTATTTTTCTCTTTGAGCACTGTAGAGTTTAAGCCAGGTCTTTGATTGATGTTATCATACATCTGCTTCACACAATGGCAGCCACTGGGAATTTGTAATAACTGCAGCATGCTAGGATTGCCATAATATTAAAGTGACTAATATTTGTTACATTTATTGTAATATTGCATCAACTTCTACATTGATTATTGAATATCGACTGAAATATTGATGCAGATGTTGATTATTATCATCAATAATAATTGGAAAAACATCATGCCACTTTGATTTAGAGCGCTTTAACCATTTATTTCCTCCTTTATCCTGATAAAGTCAGAGTGCATAGAGATTCTTGCTATTTGAGTTTATTGAAAGTTATGCAAAGAGATGTTATGAGATAGACAGAACTAGAACTTATCTTCTTTTATATATAAATGTTTGTTTTCCTTCTGCAGACATATCAAATCTTTGAAGGTTAGATTTAACTTCATGAGGCCTTTTGTAAGCAATTGTAAAGAAAGTAAATAAACATTAAGTATTCAGTTTTCTGCCATTTTCTCTCTGTATCTGGACGTTAGGTGGGAGACAGAACTAGTGATGTGTCAGTCTGTGGAGAGAGACTGTGTTGCCCTGAAAAAGGCCAAGACCGACCACGAGCAGATCATAGCCTCCCTGAGAGGAGATCTGGACAGCCTGAAAGAAGAACTTTACTTCCTTAAGAAAAACCACGAGGAGGTGAGTCTGATGTGTAACTATGTCTGTACTTGTTTCTTAACCATTCTCTTTTCTTCTTCACCCACAATTCTATGGTGTGCAGGTCTTTTAACACGCTGTTTATCACATTTACTTCTCCATTACTCGACATGGGCCTCGTCTCATTTTCATTTTGGGCCTCTCTCTCATTCTGCAACCTGCGCTCACAAACAACAAGCTGTTTGATCGGCCTGGCCCAGTTTGGTGGACTCATGAGGTCCTATTTAGAGCCTAAGAGGACAGATACAACGTGTATGGAGGGGGTAATAAAGAGAGCGGTGGTTCTCTGGTTACTCTGGACAAAAGAAGCAGGTGGATCTGGTTTCCCAAACCTGCCCTTTCGGCCCAATCAGCTGATCCGAGGCGTCCGGACTACTGTCCTCTGGGGGTGAATAAGAAACTCAGATTAACTTACCCCCTCTCACCAAGACAAGGATTGATCTCCTACTTACTAAAACACAATGTGAACAAAACTGTACCGATCCAATTCATGAGAATTAATTTCACTGACTGAGACTGGATTATTTAGGATTGTGTTGATCCTGGAATACATTGTGCACATGTATCACCTATGCATAGTATTGAAAGTATGGACAACCCCCCCAGTTCCATAGCAAGGATACAAATACTGTGCATAAAAGAAAACACACAAGTGAAATGTATTCTCCAACAGAGGCTGGAAACTTGTGTGTGCTAGTGTGTGTGCGTGACAAAGAAACAAAAGTGAAAGAGATCCACTAAGTAATCATGAATAGAGTTTAGTGTGTGTGTGAGCTCAAAGGCCAGAGGTAAGGTGAGCTCGGCCCCATCAACTATTGATAGAGAACACCTAAATTATGAAGATGTCCTCACATCCTCTGTGCCACCCTGCTGTGAAGGATCCACTATTCCTGATTCCAAATGTCAACTGTGTATTCACACACTTACAACTTAAAGTGTAGGTTCTTTAAATAACAAAAAAATAAACAGATGAACATACTGTGACAAAAGATCATTCAGAAGTTATATGTTTCCCTCTGCAGGAGCTGGAGCAGATGAAGTCTCGCATTGCCAAGGATGAGGTGACTGTGGAGGTGGACTCGGCCACCGGGCCGGAGCTGGGCACCGTTCTGTCCGACCTGCGTTCCCAGTATGAGGGGATTGTCAAGAACAACAAGGACCAAACAGACCAGTGGTACCGCAAGAAGGTAAGGGGAGCAAGATAAATATCTTCAATCAAGTGGTTCCCTATAATAGGTCTGCAACTTACAACTTAGGATATGTACAATTAATCACAAATGATTGTATGTCTTCATTGGGATATTTAGCTAGTTACACCTGACCTGACTCATTCTACTGGATCAAAGTTTGTGAAAAGGCCGAGACAAAGTATAAATAAACACTATAATCAGAGAAGAGATGGGGAAGCACGATCGTATACTACAATACATGCATTTGCAGTAGAGTTTTTGTGTCCTGTCCAGCTGGAGACGGTGCAGAATGACGTGAAGGAGAGCAACGAGGCTCTGAGAGGAGCTCAGAGCGAGCTGATCGAGAGGCAGCGCTTCCTGCAGAACCTGGAGGTGGAGCTGGAGGGTCTGCACAAACAGGTGAGCTGCTACAACTGAGAAGCGAGGGGGGAATTGTCCCGCAGACACACACGAGACAGAAGAGGATTTCATTAACTTTTCTTTAACTGTGGTGAAAGAGAGCTTTTGGTGAATGAGGTGTCTCCACGTCGACATATGAAGAAAGTGCACATGATTTCACACCTTTTGGATTGCTGAAGAGAGTTGAAGATGGATGTTTAGAAGAGGAAGCTGAACAATATGCACATTGCGGCACACTCATATTGCTTGCTCCCCTTCCTGCAAGCAGAAGCCTGACATAGTTGTGTTTTGGTTTTAAAATAATCGTGCAAGTGATGTGTCTACACTTGCAGCTGTGCAAACAAAACCGAATGAACATAAAGCAGTGCAAACACCACAACCATTAATTTAAAGTACGACTATGAGTGTTACTTTGTCACAATGCCATGATGAATCATGGCTTGGTGTTAAAGGGATTTGTCAGATACAACACAAGAAATCCCAACAGAAGTTCAGATTCCGTGTCCATACACCAGTTTATTTTGACTTGACGTCTGAGAAAAATGATTTAGTTTTTGGCTCTTCTAATCCCGTGTTGACAGTACACATGTTCTCCCACGCTGATAAGTCATGCGAGACATGGCGGATTCAGTTGCTAAATTGTATGGGGGTGAGTTTCAGTGGCGAGATGGGTAATCATGCAGTAATTTGTTTTGGATGCCAAGGCCATGCCAGCTCACAGGTATTTGTTGATAATGGTTTGGGAAGTAATTTTAGGACCAGGAGCCACTGAGGTTTCATTTCTACTGGCAAACACCTTCGCAGGAAATGTGACCATTACAAGCACACAATGGAGTCAGGTAAGGCGGGTCGAATCTCTCACTAAGTCCCCTTTCTCTCCTCAGGTAGCGGCGCTGGAAGGTAACCTAGGTGAGACGGGCCATAAATACTCCTCTGAGATGGAGCGGCTGCAGGCCACCCTGAGCCAGCTGGAGGACGACCTCTCGCAGCTCAGGCTGGACATGCAGCGCACCAAGACCGACTACGAGCAGCTCCTGCGCATCAAGCAGAACCTGGAGATGGAGATCGCCACCTACAGGCGCCTGCTGGAGGGAGAGGAGACGTAAGTTTTATCGTCCGATGAGTGGGTGAGAGCTGAACTCATAAAGTAAAAAGGCGCATTTCTTGAACTATTCTCACAAATGTGTTTAACTTGTTTTCAAGTCAATTTAAAAATACTAATTCTAACACACGTTTCCTTTCTGCCCCTCAGAGTCAAGGAAGTTCCTCCTCCACCAAAAAGTGAGCACTTGGCTTTTAATAATTAATAGATTTGACAGATTTAAAAAATACTAAAGTCACTGCTGGTATGTCAGAGCAACAGACTTCCAAGCACAGTATGAAGCACAGCAAAGAGTAAAGCACTGCTCATTCAGTTATTCTTATCACAACCTGAAGGAAACAGGGAGGCAAAGAGTGAGTAAAGCTGTAATGATGAAGGAGATAAGTACAGCAAACTGTTCACATATGTTTATGTTGTAATTTGACAGCGTTGAAGTGAGGCGGACATTCAGACACATATGCACACACCCAATTGACCTAGGATTAATGACTGTTTTATGCACCTCAAAACAATGCAAACGCCACTAACAGCTCAGCTCCTATAGCAACAATGGGTGGGTGTGAAAACATTTATCCCAATGTTGTACCTCACGACATTGGGATAACTGTGTTCACACCCACCTTTTGAATAAGACACAGGAATAACGTGACACTGTGTCTTAATCCGACTGACTCATGCTGCTGCAAGGTGTTTTGGCAATGTTCAACATCAAAAGACAAAGAACAACACAGAGCCAAAGACTGATGCCTTCAAGAGTCTTTCGTGAGACGTTTTTCAAACAACACATCTTCACCATCATATTTAGTGCAGGTCATGCACACAGAAGTTCAGTGTGCAACAAATCAAACAGGAGAATTAAAATGGCGATAGTGCAGTGACTGAGGAGGCGATACTCAGGCACATGATTAAACACACATTACAGAGGAATGTGAGATTAAAATGACACACCGCATTTTAATTTCCCTTCTTGTCTCACTGCATCTAATATGTTCTCTCCTCCTCTCTCATACCACCTCATTGTCTCATCTCTTTTTGTTCCATCTCATATCATCAAACCTTTGTCTCCTCTCCTCCATCGTCTCTTTTCATCGCAGCTTACTTTCTGACCAGTGTAAATCCCATTCTAGCGAGTCGTTTCAACTCATTTTATTGAACATCATTCAACATCATCCTGTTTTCCTCTTTTCTCGTCTTCCATCTCATCTCATGTCATCTGTGTCTGTGCAGAAGAGCCTGATATTCGCACCAGGAAGATTGTGAAGGTGGTGACTCAGACGATGATCAACGGCAAAGTGGTGGACGAATCCAGCGAGGTGGAGCAGATCGAGGAGACCAAGAAATAGAACGAGGGAACAGAAAGAGGCAGAAAATGACACATAGCTGGGCTGGGGAACATCATTTATCCTTGCAACTGAGAAAATATTGTTCTGAATATAGAGGATTTTTTAGGGGAATTGCTTGACTATGAATGTTTTGTGTTTTCAGTAAAACGCTTCCCCACCGTTGACTTACCAGTGACGCTTTGATCAAATGTTTGTTTCTGGAGTAAATGCAACAGACAGTATATGTCCAGCACTGATATAACTATGCATGCGTATATCCATTTAGAATAGAGAGATGTCGGTGTTTTTGTGTGAGAGCAACTGACTAACCATCTTCATACTGTCTTACTAATAAAATGCTGTTTAAACAAGATATTTATTACTTAGTGTGGACAAGTTTACTTTATTAAATGTAATACATTCCTTTACTCCTTTTGCAAGACTATTGTTCAATTGTCTTTTACTGTTTTTGTGTTTGTACTCTGACTAAATAAAGTTTCTTTAATCCATGTCTTGTGTACTCCTCTATTCTAACTGAGAATAAACATTGCTTTTATGCTGAAATCAACAAATGGCAATATGCAGTGTCTTCAGTGGACTCAGTTCTGTGGCTACTGTGATCTAGTAGCTGGGTTTTTTGCTCAGGTTGCATATTAGAGTAATTAGATAAGAGTCTAAACCTTGTATGCACAGCAGTGCTTTTATTTTCTGACATACCAACACTAACATGCAGATGTTTACCTGTTCACCATCTTAGTTCTGTGTAACCTTGCTGATATTTACTAATTAGACCTAATCACAAAGGAGGAAGACAACCTTTCACCTGATGATGGGGTTAGAGGAGGTCGGGGGACCACCAAAGTAATTATGATTGATCCTGTGGGGACCATGAATGTCTGGACAAAAGCTCATACCAATCAATTCAATAGGTGTTTAGATATTTCGGTTTGGGCCAAAGTAGTGGACTGACCAACACAGTGTGGATAAAAATCACAGAAACATAATTATCTAGATACTTAAAAAAAGTAATTATACCAATATTTGCTTTTCAAAAAGACAAAGATCATGTTAAACTTTGCCCATAACCCATAAAAACATAAACACTGAGTACAAGGTTACTTAGAAGATGTATGCACACAAAATGTATACACACAAAAAAGTTTAAAATGTTACTGAATTATGTATTAATATATTTCCAACAAATATTTAAAATATATTAATATTTTAATATCTAAATAAAATATGTACAGTGTCACATGTTTAGTGTAAATGGTCACATGACCAGAGATGCTTATTTCCTGGCTGCCCCATGATGAAAGGATGGCTGCATCTAAGCTCTTAATCATCATCCTTAAGGTGTCTAATAATGATATAAGCATTTGCAATCACTCAATTTTGTTTAAAATGGTCGTAGAATGAATAAACATGCTGACGCCAGCGGGATACCACGGGACGTCTGGATACGTATACACATACAAAGCTCCGGTTCGACCCAACTTTCTACTCTCGTCTTTCTCTTAGTTTCACTTTGAGTCAAGTTCAGGAAGAGCCACTGACCTCTCTCTCTCTTTCTCTTTCTCTCTCTCGCACACAATCGGCAACTTTATTAGGTACACTTAGGTTCCACTGCTCCTTAACACGAACATCTAATGAAGTTCAAACCAAGCTGTAATCCTGTAATTTCCCCACTGCGGGACTAATAAAGGATTATTTTATTTTATCTTATCTCTCTAAGCAAAAGGTGATGTTAGTAACTTTGATTGGACTGGTTGTTGGTGCCAGACAGGCTGGTTTGAGTATATCAGAAACTGCTGATCTAATGAGAAAATCATTCCTAGGGTTTACAGAGAATGGTTTGAAAAAAAGACAACATCCAACATTGGATAGTAGAAGATTGTAAAAACTTTGCCTGCTCTTTGCAGATTATGTCGCTCGGACCGCAACCTTCAGAACACAGTGCGGTGGTTGGCAGCTGATTGTGGAGCAGTCGGGATGAGAGTGAGGTCTGAGGCCACAGTTCTCCGCTGACAACTCATAAGTTAAGAAGTAAGGAAACGCCAGTGTGCTCATAGATGTTGAGGATCGCCAGAAGATCCGGGTAATTCTATCGTTAAGTATCTTGGGGTCTAGTTCAGGAGTGGGAGAAGGAAATGGACGTGCGTAAAATGTGTTGATGAATTAGTTCTCCTTTTCACAGTAACCCTATTTACGATGTACATTTTGAATCCTGCAGTGCTGCAATAATGGACATAAGTCCTGATGCAAAAGTGCAGGTAAAATAATGCACACTCTTGTAATAATAGTAATACAATTACTATGATAAGACAGAGTTGTAAAATAAAAGCAGGCAATGTATGTGTTGGGTCATGAAACTGAGACAAACGATTCAGAATGACTTGCATTGTTGTGGTCTTCATGTCTGGCTTTTACTCCACTTCCACATCCGAGGATCGCTCAATAAGCACGTCCTACCTGCGTACACACTCTGTCATGACATAACAACCCAACTGGGACTTCCATCAACCCTAAATCCACCCTATGATTTAGAGGCATGATCTTTGGAGCGGGGTCACAGAGGTCACCGTCTCCTAAAACCGTCATGAGCAAAAGTCAAAGGGAAGGAAACCAAAACAAATTTAGAAATGTTGCTTTCAAATAGCAGAGGTGTTAAAGCTAGCTCTACAATACAACGTGAAACTGGTGTTTTAGAATGAATTACATGTCGAGTATTTGTTTTTAAACATCCTAAATAGAAAATGGTGTCTGGATATAGGGACTAAATGTGATCCCTAAAAAACAAATTGTCTCCAGCCTCAGGTTATTGGCATGAGCTCCTTGTTGTCCCGCCCCAGACATTGTGATAACAGCCTTGCATGTTGATTACAGAGCAATTAGAGTGATTTGTCAAAACCCACGGGGAGATTCCTGGTCGGCAACTCAAAGAGGAAGACAGAAAGCCAGGTGAGTCTGAAGGAGCAGAAACAGGTAGTCAATAAAGTCATTGAGGAGAAACTGAGAAATATCTCACTCTGCTGTCCTGTGATCATAACAACAGTAATTTAACATGCATCAGGGGCATTTATTATTTGAATGCCTCGCACAGCTACCCTTCAAGCCAAATGACGCCTGATATGTATAATGTAAAGGTGTCAATTTTAGAAAATGAGTCCCCTTTGTAGCCGCTTTAAAGGAACAATTTCCCTCAATTGGAAAGTATTGACAGTGAACCATTGACATTTGTTCTGCAGGAAAACAGCATTTAAGATCTTTTAAAATGACGTTGTTTATCACAGTATACAGACACACATTACTGAAACACGGTAAACTGCACTGGGAACAGATTGAATGATCTCACTCACTTAGCATCCAATTACCTTTTCTTGTTTGTAGTAAAACATAAATTGTGCAGACTGAAATGGAAAACAGGGTAATTTGCACATAATACACATAATACACAATATAGATTCAGAGACCTTGGTGCATATTCTGACAGCAATGTGAAATAGTGCTGGCAACAATACAACATTTATTTTTGGTGGTACCTTCAGGTACCTTGGTTTCCTTAACAATAGTTTGTTTCTGGAAAGAGCTGCAGAAGTCTTACAGTCACAAAGATCCATTTGGTAAATATTTAACAAGAGTATAAATGTGTTGAAGTATACACTTATTTCCCATTTACAACCACACAGGAAGACACATATTCAGGCCCAGTTGGTATGACCACTCAGTGAAATTCTCTCTCGGTTAGAAATTAAATGGAAAATCTTCTTGTATCTTTTAAGTGGCCGCAGGTCGAGTACACAAGCAGCCGCCTCCTGTCTCTCCTCTGTTTTCTCCACGGAGAGATAATGACGGCATGGTGAGTAGGAGACAGACAGATCATTGGATTAGGCGGTCTGGTGATGTTTCAAAAACAAGCTCACCTCCCGTGTCTAGATGCTGCATTCAGGCTCCATGTACACAGTATGAGATCCCAGCACAACACTACGTTTTCAACCAAACTGTAGTCAGATATTTCTGCTTTCTGGTGTTGTGCCATTACTGGTTACGTGAACAAGAACAGGCTTGTTCCTTTTAAAGCTACTACTCAGTCAGATCACATCTCATCCCCACCCTGAGCCCATAATCACAAACACAACAGCAACACAATTATCTTTCCGTGCCCTACACCCACCCCGTCCATTCACCTGTTTATTCTGAGGGATAGCTCCAACTTGAGGCCCTGCACCTTCAAAAACAGAACTGAAATACACAACTCCTCCATGAATAGAGCACTAGCATCTCACACCATCTGCAATGTACAAGCTTATATTGAGTATAAAAAATTATCAGGACAGCATTGTTTATTGATCCCAAGCTGATCAGCCGTCACGGAATTAAAGCAAGTTTATCAAAGAAGTAGACTGTTTTGACGGATTTTTTTGCACAAAGTAAGCCAGGACATGAGGTGTATTATACTGGTTTACAGTAATGCTTGACCGTTATTGGTCAAGCACATTGTTTTACAGCGTGTTGCATAACATCAACAGGATAATCCTGTTGATGTTATGCAACACGCTGTAAAACAATGTAAAACAATGTTTGTTTCTATAGTGTGCAATCCTGTCAGGATTACACACTATAGAAACAAACATTCTCCATCGGTCTTTCACTGTCGGCCATCTTGCGTCTCCCTTCATTTCCTTGAGTTGACAACATTTTACCTATTTAGTTATGCAAGCTTCTGGTGTGATCGTTGACCCTCGGATCATGCTAAGTAGCCAAACAGGTGAGTTCGTATGTAAGAGGACTAAGGTCTCTGCACATCAGACCACCAGTAAGCTTATTACTGATCTGTGCGTATCGTGTTGTGTTTGGCTGAATCCTCCGGCGCTCAGGAGGGATCACAATATGTTTTCAAGCCTCAACTGCTGACAAATATTTATCTGTTTCAATGCTTCAAACAGCAATGTATTGTTACTAAGGATTTTATATACAAAAAGGACACAATTCCAGTGATATTGTTTAGAAAAATATCCTTTTATTTTCTCTTTCAAAGCAGCAGTCACATTTTCCTCGGGCAGACAATGGATGAGGAGCAACAGAGGAGCACATGGATTAAAACAACAGATGTAAATAGTTTTCCACTGTATTTGCTTGATTATATTCTCGTGTTTTTTCCCCCTCTCACTCTTTTTTAATTTGTTCTGTATCTGTCCACTCACATTATCACTCTCACATAAAGCCCTTCTTACTCATACACTCGTTTATTCTCCCTCCTCTTGCTTTCAAGCCTTCTAGACTGCAACCAGCTGGCTTCACCCTCTGCTCTGCTCGCTCCTTCTCCTTAGCAGGCTCCAGACTGCAGCACCGGCTGAAACTCTCCGGCCATGCAGATGTCGTCCTGTTTCTGACGGACGACGCGCTGGATGGCGGGAGGCAGGCCGCGGGGGTTCCTGGAGAAGACAATGGCGTAGCCGTCCTCGCAGCTGCCGTCTTCCTTCAGGGTGCGGCAGGCGTAGGTGATGGCGTAGTTGTCGTAGTCGGTGTCGATCACCCAGTAGTTGTCACCTGGTTGGTAAAGGAAGGAAGAGGTTAGCGAGTGTGAAGAGGAGTGAGGAGATATGAGTGGGGTGTGAGGGTGAGCGTGTGTGCACAGCTGACCTCCACTGGACAGGTAGCTGGCCAGTCCCTGGTAGTTCATGAACATCTTGCCGGGGCTGGCAGGGTCGGGGACAGAGTACTGGGCGGCCATGTCAGCACACACAACCCAGAAGCTGCAACACACATGTCAGTGTCAAAGTGAACAATGTAGGCCGACAACAAATTAACAGTCTTTTAACATTGTCACTTTCTTGCAATTTTAAAACCTCAGAGGTTCTAATGACAGCAAACTGTATTATAGGCATATGTATACAGTATACTGTACATTTCTAAAGCCTACATTTATTTCAGTATGCAGTGGCATAATTGCCTAAATCAGCTGAATGTCTTTAAGTTTTTTCGTTAAAGTGCATTCAAACCCACATTCCGATGTAAAAAAATCCCCCTCTTCGCCTTCCTTTCTTCCTAATCCTCCATAATCCAGGGAAACCCCAGTTTGTAGCTAATGCTGTTCAGAATGTACTTTTATAAAATCACACCTGTTCCTAACAACTAACCCTGAAAACTGAATCAAGAAGGTCTTTGTGACCAAACTGACCATTTACTCTGATAGTAATGGGTTAAAAGAGAGGCGAGGTCAGATGGTTTTCGTTTGAATTATGTAATCTTATCTGTAGATAATGAGTGAAATAAAGCAGGGTGAAAAGTCTCTCTCAAGTCACCCTCTGGCTCACCCAAACAGAGTGACACGTCCCTTGGAGGAGGCGGTCATGGAGCCGTCATCATCAATGGTGTACTCAGCTGAGATGTTGTCCTGCAGGAACAGCCCCTCTGGATCTTTCTTCTGCAGTGCGTACCACTTTCCTGCATACTGCGACGAAAAAAAAGGACAGTCAGAAAGGATTTTACTTACTTTTTCCCCCAACATGCATGCTGCTGATGTGTTTCAATTCACTCACTCTCTTGGGGTCAAAGTCCCCTTTGACTGTGAAGCTGTCAACGACACAGGAGGCAGACAGGCAGTGCTCTACGCAGGACAGCACGACCAGCAGCAGGGCCAGTCTAGAGGATCCCATTCTGAAATGAAATACACATTAGAGAGTTAGGACCAGAGACAGACGGGGATGATTCCCACACGGTTGCTGAAGTAGCATTACTGGCACAAAATAATACAACATCCCTCATCTTTTGTATAATAATTTACAATAATGCACCAACAATATATTTTCCCATTTGGTATGAGATGAAGACAATTGTAACACCACATTACACAGTGCAGTGATTGTCAAATCTCTAATATCAACAGTCACAGCTGACAGAAGTAGAACGTTGACATCAAGTGCGCAGTACACTTTCAGAAAACACAATCATTGTGTTTGCTGATCACTTCAAATACAACTTGAAGAAAATCCACAAGTTACTAAGTAGAAGGTAAAATGAGTGTCTTACCTGTTTGAGTCAAAGAAGCAACAACAATTATAAATGTACTGTTCGTGGTTATCCACCAGATTGTGTCTTGTAGTTCTTGAGTGTGTGAGGCAGCCTTTATATACACCCTCCACAGACAAGCTTATGGCTAATTTTCATTCTCGGAACTAAATAAGGTGCTTAAATCTAGAGGTAATCCTGTTGGGTTGAAATACTTACTGTAATCTGGCTTCTACGCTGAAACCTGGCCAAGACTTTCTGTAAAAACAATCACACCTTTATGTAACTGAAACAAAATAAAACCGGCACATATCTGAGCAGGAGCACGTACACATAAACAGAATTTGAATCAACAAATGGCACAGCATTTATACATTAAATAAATTGATTTCCTCAACTATAGCTACAATTTTAAGTGTCAAAAATTGCTGCGACACAAAATTGAGTATCTGAGTCAGACACTTTTGAGTGTTTAGTTCTTTGATATCTGGCTAATTGAGAAACCATTCATGGGTCATACAATATAAATGTAATTTTGTAAATGCAAATATCTGCATCACAACTATCATATGAGGACAAAGTTTTGTTCTAATTAAAGGTTAGACTCCACAATACCAACATTGTTTGTTTTTGCCAGTTATAGTGGTGTCATTTTTGCAGGCCAAAGAAAATGTAAATGTCTGTTATGAAAAAGCTGTTTAAGAGAGTGAGTTTCTGATAAAAGCCACTCCGGGGTTAAAGGTTTCTGGAGAAGTGCCACACTGGTACATAAGGCACAAATCTGCTTGTGAAACTAAACTACCAGGCTTGCGTAGGATCAACAACAAAACAAGCTAACACACAAACCATTTTTAATTTTATTAATAACCACCATATTTATTTCTCGGTTATTCAGTCGATAATGTCCTTACACTTTGGCCCGAAAGACCCAAATATTCACAGATAATTTCCTCTTAAGGAACTTTAAAGTCTGACAAATCTATTTCTCGTATTTTTTAACCATACATGTAATGACTGAGATATTCATTTCATAACTCATTAGATACGTTGGTGAATCCACCAATACAAGGACTGTGTGTGTGGACACGCACTGTTCAAAGTCAGGCTGAATTAAAGGGGAATATAAACATTGCACTAGAATTTTGGTCACTTTAGCTACAGCTTAACGTTTTATGTGTTTTAAAGAAGCTAATTACTTAGATTTATAAGTTCACTACATAACAGGGCTACATACTTTACTCAAAGTGCCACAACAAATAAATACTCTATAAGTGAGTACAATAAACAAAACATCTCCATGTCAAGGTTCATATAGATATTAATGTTATTATTAATACTAATATGAATGCAAATATATACAGTAGCATTGTATAAAGACTTTTACTGTTTCTGACGAAGCTATTCTACGAAGAGTTTCGGTATCTGGTCAATTCAGCACAGTTTTAAGGCTGAGAACATTATCTCACACCTCTTGAGAGAGAAAATTGGACTACCTGGTTATTTTCTCTTCTTGTGTTTGAGTAATCAGTGTGTAATCCTGGAAGAAGTAGCCTAAGCCTGTCCAAACGTTCCAAATAATGAGATGATCCGCTTAATAACACCAACACTCATAACACAGTTAAATAAGGGCTTATATACCCCATGTTTGAGACGTATTTTACCACAGAAAAGATCACTCTGGCAACCCAGATATTACATTTAATGACAAAAGTGGAAATCAATAGGACTATCATTTTACATGCATGCAGTTTTACACTTACACACACACACATACGCACACACACATTCTCTCAGACTCTCTGCTGTGAACTAATGAACTCTGCTTTTCTGGATTAACCCCGGTCATGAGATTACTGTGGCATAACACTGTATATCATGAAAAAAACATCCACAGTCTTCTTTCTGTGTAGCTTGGTTATTCTATTATTCTCTATAATTAAACTTATTTAATTTGTTGCTTTTATACACAAAATAAAAGAATAAATAAATAACTGCAGAATCGGCCCACACTGATAGTAAACAGTCTCCCCAGCAAGGATAGAGACAGACCGGATAATCAAGGCAGACAATCTATTTTTTGCTGCTCAGTGCTTTAATCCTACTTGTATGGCCTGAAATAGACTCGATGGATACCTCCAATCTTGAAGTTGTAAAAGAAATATGAGACAAGGAGTACTTCTGTTGATTGTGCAAAACCATTTATACAAAAAAAGACAGCTACAAGCTCAAATGTGGGTTAAAGCGCATGCTTCAAGCCTGAGGTCATTATCAACGTCTGCATTTGGCTGACAACCTGGATGAACCCATGACAAGGCTAGTAGAACGATTACACCCTCTGCTGACCATCATGACGACTGTATTTATATCTATTCAAGTACTATCATGAAACCTCAAGCTCATACTGTACACCCCAATCACAAAACATGGAGACATTTCATGCTATTTGGGGTTGTGGTCCTATGTTGTTTGGGATATTGTGATGTAAATAATAATAAAAAGAAATAGGGCAAGATAGTTTTTAGGCTATCTAAAGGTTTTGGAAGATCTGACAAAAAAATGTTATTCCCTTTTATTTTTGTTAGATCCAGACCATGAACCACACGGCCTCTGTCCTCCTCCCCGTTGTTGCGTTGCCATTCCTTTCCATTTACTGTCAGCTATATTAAATTAATAAAATGATAAACTACCAGAGGAGTATAGGGAATACTTGTACACTTGTATAAACATATGTATAGATCTAGTGATTATCATGTATTCCCTCTAGGTCCAGGACAAGGAGTGTGTGAGTGCTTTGGGAGTTCATGTGCTATAATATGGGTCTGCTGTCATCTTGTGGTCAGTGTCGGCATTGCAGCGAGTAAGTATTTGTGTGTATGTGTGTGTAGCGGTAGAATAGGAGTGATGTGCAACCCTGAATCCATATAAACTGACAAAAGATTTGGTCTTTGCGTATCTTGTTATATGTCCCTTTTTTTTTTAAGTTCATCATTAAACAACATTTACATGCCTATGTCGTATGAAGGCTATTGAAACATTTTGTCCATCTAATATAAATTACAGCAATTAAGTGACAGCAAGCGAGCACTCATTTCATTTCAGAAACCATTCAGTTTAAACACACTGATCAAACATATCCAGCAAGAATCTACAAACTCAATGTGGTCGTAAAGGTAGCAAAATTAAATAACAAGCAGGGAAATGTTTTGACTGTGTTGTTAATGGTACTGACAATCTTTCATAAATATGCTCATATTACCACACTATTTAGTATGCCAGCAAAAATATTTAGTATGTTCCAATACATAGTATTTCCCACAATCTTCTGCACAGTGGATATATGAGCCAGAGGTTCAAGGTTCAAGGTCAAATGTTAAGTAGGATGTCCTAATTTAATGCATACCACATGCACACTTAGTAAGGGCAGCCGCAGCATGTACGGAAAAGAAAAAGAAAAAGTTTACCATTTAAGTATCCTGAGCAATTTGATTTGCTATTTGAAAAATATTGTTGCCTTCATTTGGCAGAAATGAGTTATGAGGTTTTCACATAAAATGAATCACAGGTAGCGTGGTTCTTCAGGGGAGAATGTTTAGCTTCACTGCTAACGCTAACTGCTAGCTTGACAGAGAAGGGGCTTTTTTCAGATGAGATTCAAGAACAGGCTCTCGGGATCTCAAGCATCTTTCTAAGAGGATTACCAGACATGAAAGCAGCAGGACAACGTGATAAAACATGGCAACCCAGACTGACATACAGACGGAGAACAGCAAGCTAGTGCCCTGTCGAAATAGCACATTATGTCGCTAAAACTGGGTCATTTTCTCGTCTTGCGTTTGTCTAAAGGGTCCAAAGTAGATAACGTCAGTTGAGGTACAGTTGCTGTTACATTACATATTTAGGCCTCCCCATTAAGATGCACGACAATAACAATTGATAAAACTCGATAACATTTAGCTTCTGTTTATTTTCGGAACAAAGTGAGAAAACATGTTCCTGCACAGAACAGCATTCACGTATATCGGCTTAGATAGTGGGTTTTACACAGGCAACACAAATACACACTCTTACCAAAGTGAACATCCTACATCACTGCTACGGCCTCACTCACTCACTCACTCTATGTCGTACACACACAAACACACTGTGGACCTGCCGTTGGCCGCATGTATTATAGTGGAAGTAGATTATCTATTTGACCTTTTGTTTAAGGTGTTTATGGAACCTTATTATAGAGAGGCCCCCCATGCTCTGAATGAAAGGATTAACTTTATTACAGAAGCACAAAATGTCTCTTTTTCCACATCATGTCTATGTGCGTTGTTGTTGACAGTATTCTTTCCTTAATGTTACATGAATGTTCCAGCTGGCTTTACTCCCTCAGCCCTCTCAGGGTATCACTGAACCATCAGTCTCTTAAATAATGACAGACATGGTTGTGGAGACCGGGGGAAAGTCACTGCAGGTAGACTCACACGCGGAGAAAGACGGAGAGTTGGGGTGCTGAGATAATCAGCTCGTAGCCTAACTAAATAGGGCTTAGGCCAGAGGAGGCCTTGTTTAATTAGGACTTAAAGAGCTTGTACAGGTAGACATGTGTGAGAGGGAGACAGAAATAGTACACTGCAGTGGACCACTCAGACTGAAAAATATTATGGAAGATGGAGGATAAGCTCAAAATGCTCTTGGGCGTTGAAGTGTTTCTCATACTTCTGTAATTTAAACATTCATTAAGCAGGACATGTAACGGAAATACAGGTGTTACAAATAAAAATTGTAATCAACTTTTGTTACATTTCTCAAATTTGGAAATGTTTGTACGCAATGTTTGTAGACAAGGATTTTGGCACAGAAGTGTCATTTAACACAAACGAGATACATATTACCGTTCACAAAACTAGATCATGTGTGAGTAGGTCTTCTCACACACTATCACACTTTATATCTGTGAGATATATTGAGAGGGAACATATGAGCATATTCCATATATCCTCTTCAGTGAATGCCCACTCTATGCATTACAGAAAATGATCTTTCTAGGTTGTTATATTCATTTCCGACTTCATTGTTTTTACTGATTGATGTTTGTTTATTTGTTTCACTGTTAGCTTTGTTTATCTTTGTGCACATTTATTTAAGATGAAGAACTATATGTTTATAACCTACATATTAAATTTATTTATATGAAAATTCAAGAGTGCAGTGAAAATAAAGCGAGGGATATGCTAATTTTCTAGCTTTTTGTAAATCTCAATGTTTTTTATGCAGTATATTTTCCTGCAGATTCATTTAATCTATCCGTGCCATTACACACGCGCTGGAAAATGTGGCCCACGTATCTGTCACTAGATGATCAGCTGACAAGTTTAGCAGAGGCCGATCCCTGCTAACCTTCAGCACTGTCTGCTGATGACAGATGGATTGTTGGATTCAGCCCTCTGCCTTCTCCTCAGGGATCTCCCTCACTCAGTCTGCTCATCCCACTAATAGGGGGGATTATTTTTTACCTGCATTCGAATGTGTCCTCTTCTGTTCTCCCCCTTTGTGTGTACTACCTGGGTAAGATTTGTTTTCTTTCTGGGAGTAACTGGATGAATCGGTAGCAATGTGCTTTGTTTCGCTTGAACCTTTTCCCTTTTATTTCTATTCAGAGAGATTGGAAGTAGCTCTTTCAGGGTAGCGTTGGACCGAGCGGGAGCTCCATCACTGAGCTGAAGAGGAAGACGACAGCAGCTTTTGGGAGAAGAGGAGGAAGAAGGAACCATGGGTGTGCAAAAGGAAGACGTGGAAAAGTTTCTCAAGGAGAACCCTGCATTTGCTAAACAGTACTTTGACAAGAAGATGAGCCCTGCCTCCTTATCAATGGTGTCAGGAATCCCAGACAAACAGATTGACTTCAGCCAGTTCAAGGACCTCACTCAGGTAACTTTCATTATTTCACTTCTTGTTTATCAACAAGTAAAGAGACCACTGACCAAACATTGCCATAGTAGTCATACACCTATCCATATATAATACAACCTCTGCAAACTTCTGCACTTATTAGGAAGGTCCTAATCATCTCTCCTGAAAACCAATTCTAAAAATGTGTCAAATTTTTACTCTGTTTCAAGCTCGAAGAAAGCCAAATCATGTATGACCTGATCAAAGACATGCAGGAGAACATCAACGTGGAAAAGGTGGTCTTCAAGATCCTGAAGAGAATCAGTGCGCTCATCCACGCGGACCGGTGCAGCTTGTTCATGTACCGTCAGAGGAACGGTATCGGAGAGCTCGCCACAAGGCTCTTCAACGTCAACATGGATGCCCAACTGGAGGACTGTGTCGTGCCACCAGACTCTGAGATCGTCTATCCGCTGGACTTGGGAATAGTCGGCCACGTGGCCCTAACCAAGAAGACTATTAATGTGAAAGACGTCACAGAGGTGAGTGGGAACAAATGCGTTGATGAGTGAACTTATTAGAATGATAAAGTTATAGCTGGATGGGGTGCATATGTTTCGCATATCTGCACTGTTGACTGTCACAGTGTCATTCATGATACTACCACCTGATGGCGCCACCTCCTTCAATTCTTAAATCCTACACATCTTAGTTTTAACTAGTAATTACATGTTTATCTTCTTAACAATTAAATGTGTTTCTCATAGCAAGCAGGTCTGCTTCTGAATGCAATTGCAGCTTGTGAGAGTGAGTAAATAACTCATTTAAATATGGCCAACCCACCCAAAGCACATAATTAATTCAACATGTAAGATTAAATCCATTCCTTTGTGAAAATAAGACAAACTAAGACTTTGCAATATCTCTCATATATTTCCTTTAATGTATCTGGTTCTACTAGGATTTGGGGCAATTTTTTAAATTGGATGAAATTAGATTTGGCTATGATTTTTACATTAAAGAGAAGACGTAAACAGAACGATCAAAACTCAGGATAACTAGAATGTTGTTGAAGGAATATGCTGGACAATCCCAGTGAAACATATATACAAACCTAAAAATAGCATGTTGCAGATGGACACGCATTGATAGCATTGACTGAATTGTTCGTCTCATGTAGGGAATGCTTTTAACTTCATAGAATAAAAAAAGACAGATAAGGAGCAACCTTTAAATGATATTTTGTCAGAAGAATCTAAAACCCTTTTTGACTTTTACTTAAATGTTAACTGCTTTCGGTGATGCAAACAGGGGGACTGTATCCCACATTCACCATTATAGAAATAAGATACATAATAGATGCAATCTAGAAATACAATTATATAATTTGTGAGGTGGTTATCAATAAAGCACTGGTGTAAAAAGCAATGTACTGGGCAGCCATGATTTAAAACATAGTTTGTGTAGCTTCAGCATCCATTCCTCTGTTTATGAAGTAAAAACTACACAATGTTTTGGTGTATTATTATATTATCAAACTAAACAGATGCATTTTTTCGACAATAGTCAATGCATAAGTCCTTCCTAAATCTGTATGTTTTCATTCATTACATTTAACCAATGATGCAGACTAGTAAAGGAAGAGTTAGTGACACATATCTGTGAGGGTGTAAATCCCCTTGTCAGACATAATCTATTTATTTCCAGATCCCATCAGCCTCTGCTCTAGCTGTGGATTAGACGCCTCTGGCATTTAGTCAGCAGGAATCTAAAACAGATCAAAACAAGCTCACTTTATACTGCCTCCATGCAGACGGAACTACATGCTAAATATGCATTTTTGCCCATTTTAATTAAGTGCTGTAGTTTCACAATGAAATCACCTTGATAATCAGGCAGTGGGGAACAACTGGTTGATCCTATGACTGTGGGACATTTTGCTTTTGTAAATCACGTTAAACAAAAAAAAAAAGACATCTTCCAGTTCAGTAAAGGGATTTTGGGTACTTTTCCAAAGAGATTATTGTCTGGTGATTTATCACTTGGACGAGGTTTACAATATTGGTCTTGGTTTTGGTCCAAATCATAAGAGGCCTAGAACTACCAACAGTTACTACCATGTGGTATTTAAACAAAAGACATTCTTGGTGAAATTACTAATTTCAAATGCAATTCATCTCATGAGATAGTAGGAACATAATTGAACTTTAAAGAATCTACCATGGCTCTAAACTCGACAATGTACTCAATTAAAAGGACATGTTTTCCATCAAGTTAGAGAACATAAACTGCATATTATATGCACTATTAAACTAATTGTGTACCAAAGTTCTCCTTCAACGCTCTATTTTTTATGTTCACACTATTAGTAATGAAAGCAAGAAATGAAAGCCTTCCAAGTATACTGAACATTTACTAAAAACACGTGTTTTCTGTCTTCTAGAACGAGCATTTCAGCTCATTTGTCGACGACCTCACAGAATACAAGACCCGGAACATTCTGGCCACGCCCATCCTCAACGGCAAAGACATGGTGGCTGTGATCATGGCTCTGAACAAGACCATAGGGCCACATTTCACTGCTGAGGATGAGGATGTGAGTCCAACCACACAAGTACCACACATGCACAAATCACACACAGCTAAAGCACATAACCATGGTTTCTTCTAGATAAAATATTGAACAGAATTGAATTTATTTGTGCTGAGTGTCTCCCATTGTGATTATAACTCTTAACGACAACTGCCATCAGTGTATCACTACACCTGTGAGGGAATCCTTGGTAGATCATTAAGGTCTTTACGTGTGGGACCAGTTCAGTATACGTTATGTCATTAATCCTAATTAGGAGCAACCTAAGCTTCAAAATGGAAATAAGCTTGAGGTGGTCAAGTGCGTTATGGACTTAGATCTACAGCATGTTAATGACTTTACAAACAAACAGCATATATGAAATCATAAGCAAAAATAAATAAAGTGCAGCACAATATATTATCTCAAGGACAGCAGCAGAAATACAGATATTATTTCTATACATACCGTATACATGATGTAATTTGACGTTGTAGTTTTATTTGCCATGGTTGTTATCTGCCTTAATATTATCAATACCTTTTAAATGAACTCACTAACTATATTCAAACACATCTGGGCTATGGTCTTTTATTAAATATGAAAAAAATACACTTGATTTTAGATTATTAGCTATAAGAATAGTCTAATAGGAACCAAAGTAGAGTTGCTCTATCAAAGCACGACTGTAAATCAGAACACATTTCATGTTTCTCGGTTTATTAAAATTCTGATGCTGAAGCTTTGAGTCATGAAGCTCTTTTGCACTCTGTGATGTTAATACTTAACATACGTTTACTATGTATCGTCAGTCAATTAGACTGCTGTGTATCAAAGCACAGATATTGGTTTCATCAACATAGATTATTTTTACTTGCACATTACTTACTAGCATGAGGCTTCAGAGATCCAAACTAAAGGCACATTCTTGGGCTTCTGTTTTCAGAAAGCGCACCTTGTCATCTACTGTGATGTCTATCCTTCTGTATCCTATATCTTCACACATCACCACACCTTGTATTGAGTCAGAATGTATTCTTTATGTTATCGAATCAGACGTTTTGTCCACACACCGTATCACATCGTGCGTTCCTTTGTCTTGTGTCTCCGTTTAGCTTTTTTTAAAGTATCTGAAAATTGCCACGTTGAACTTGAAGATCTACCACCTGAGTTACCTCCACAGCTGTGAGACCCGTAAAGGACAGGTGAAGGACGCTTATTAACCTGCGCACATTTTATGAGAAGTCAGAGTTTGGCTTTTCATATACAGAATGACTGCATTCCCACTGCATGAACTGGCTGCTGTACGTGTGCAATGTTTCTCTAGCTGCTGCTGTGGTCGGCCAACAAGGTATTTGAAGAGCTGACAGACATCGAGCGACAGTTCCACAAAGCCTTGTACACGGTCCGAGCCTACCTCAACTGTGACCGCTACTCTGTCGGTTTACTAGACATGACAAAGGAGAAGGTACTGTGTCTTTCTCCGTCTTTGCCTGTATTATCCCGTGTTTTAAGTTCTTGCATCTGTTACCATGACGTGTTGACTGCATTTGTGTGTCCATCTTCCCTCCAGGAGTTCTTTGATATTTGGCCAGTGTTGATGGGAGAGCAGGCACCTTACTCCGGCCCTGTCACTCCTGACGGCAGGGTATACATTATTTGTATTGAATATATCTCACATTGTTGTCAAACATTCTGCTTGGCAGTAGATATGTCGCCCTTGTTTTCTTTTTCCAGTTGTAGCTGTTTTAAACTTAATTTGTGTTTTATTTACCCACCAGGAGGTCATTTTCTACAAAGTGATTGATTATATACTCCACGGAAAAGAAGACATCAAAGTAATACCGTAAGTACATCTTTTGGTTTTCGTCTGGATATTGATTCAAAATGTGGTCATGGATTAATATAACAATAGAATACCAACAAATCAGCAGTAGTTATTTAAAGTCATCTACAGAACTAGCAACATTTAGGAGACCAGGGCTTGAAATCAAATTGGTATATTTAAGTACCATTTTAAAAACTTGATTCACATTATTACACAACAGAGTCAGTAGCCCGAACTCAGTTTGAACACAATCTGTGCTCATAACTGACTTGTCTACTCGTTTGTCCGTCTCACAGCAACCCGACTCCGGACCACTGGGCCTTGTGTAGTGGTCTGCCCACGTATGTTGCTGAGAGCGGTTTTGTGAGTTTCTTTTCATTACATTACTACAAGCTATGGAATCATTTAGAAACCAAATGAAAGTACTCTGGCACATCTCCCACCTCCATTAATCTGTTTTATTTCTGCTCCTCAGATTTGTAACATTATGAATACAGCGGCTGACGAGATGTTCAAGTTTCAGGTAAGAGACTTAAGAGGGCTCAGCTCAGCTGAAAGGCAAAAGACGTGACTTAATTCAGAGGTGTTCACGATTGTATCGCACGCTTTTGCTTGTTTCAGACTGAGCCACTCGACAGCAGTGGTTGGATCATTAAAAATGTTCTCTCGCTGCCGATCGTCAACAAAAAAGAAGAGATAGTTGGCGTGGCCACTTTCTACAACAGAAAAGACGGAAAGCCTTTTGATGATCAGGATGAGCAGCTCATGGAGGTACATTAAACGCTGAATTCTGTCACATAATGAAATGCTTTTTTTTTGTTGATTTGTGTATACATTGAATAGCTCTGCATCATATAGTCTCTCACTATTGATGAAATACTCAATGAAGCAGTTTTTTTAATCAGAAACTTTGATACAGCTGATCTTGGTATGACGTGGTTAAGGAAAGTCAAGCAGACAATTTCATTTGTATTGTCTGATAAAAACACAACCCCTTTTTCTCAGGCTTTGACCCAGTTCCTGGGCTGGTCTGTTTTGAACACGGACACTTACGACAAGATGAACAAGCTGGATAATCGGAAAGAAATTGCTCAAGACATGGTGCTCTACCATATCAAATGTCGGGACGATGAGATCCAGAATGTCCTGGTCAGTACTCTATACTTTCTTTTTCCACCTGTGAACTTATTATAAGCATTGAAATATTAAGAGAAGTTTCAGCTTTTATCAAAAATGGTGTGCACTAACTGGCACATAGCCTTTATATTAGTTTTAATCACAGCACTTGTTCGAAAAGAAATATTTCAAACTTTGCTGGCAGTTGGACCACCACAAGGACACAGAAATGGTTCAGCGTCCATGTTACACGTTTTATTTTCAGTACGATTATGTCTCTGCTTTTGCTATTTAGTCGTTTCAAAGCTGCAATGTTCTTCTCATTTCTCCCAGAACACCAGAGAGGTCTATGGCCGTGAGCCCAGAGATTGTGAAGAGGAGGAGCTCCTAGATATCCTGGTAACATTGAAATGTGTCCACTAAATGGCACCTAATCTTTAGAAGAGGTGCCAAATTGATCATTACAATAATTTGTCCTTTTTTTCCCAATGTTTCATCTTTCTCTGCTTCTGTTATGTTTATTCCCCTCTCAGAAAAAAGAACTACCTCCACTTATTAAGAAGTTTGAGATCTACGAGTTCCACTTCTCTGATTTTAACTGCACAGAGATGGAACTGGTGAAGTGCGCGGTCCAGATGTACTACGAGGTCGGGGTGGTCAAGAAGTTCCAGGTCCCTCAAGAGGTGATCTAGACATGCATGCAACATCATTATCCTGTATTATAAAGCACCGAGCTCATGTGATTAATCAGGTCTCTCCACTCAGGCGCTGGTTCGGTTCCTGTACTCACTCAGTAAAGGCTACAGAAAAATCACCTACCACAACTGGCGTCATGGCTTCAACGTGGGACAGACCATGTTTACGCTCTTAACGGTGGTGCTATGTTTCAATACAATACAAGCTATTTCAATTTCTGCAAGTACTTTATGTTCCATATCAATGCCTTAAGCCTAAAAATCTGTCCAATCATCTGTTATAACCACTTTGTGTGTGTCTCTGTGCTCAGACAGGAATGCTGAAGCGGTACTACACTGACTTGGAGGTAATGGCCATGATAACGGCAGGCTTCCTCCATGATCTTGATCACAGAGGGACCAACAATTTGTACCAAGTCAAGTAAGTGATGTTTAAAACTTTTTCATTTCTTAGTAGAAAAAGAGAATCGTCCTATGCTATCCAAAACTGTATCCATTGCTGGACATACACTTCAAATTTGTACATAACATTCCACGACACAGCATAAAGGATGGGAACATTACTCCGGTAGTCACACACATTTGACTTGCACTCGTCCATCTTGGGAAGAAGATTCTGAATGCATCATTAAATGCCACCTAAAGCTTTTTTTAAATGTTGCTTTACTATAACTGCCCCACAGGCAGGCTGTATAGACTCCAAAGAGAGCTGTTTTAACATAATCTATGGACATATGTATGTGCCAGCATATTGGCTTGTGTATACAGTTTGCAACACTTTGTCATCGTCACATGGATCATTTCATCACTTGCTTTTTTAGCTTCCATTAAAAGACAAAAAGGACGGAACATTTAGCCTCTGATCCCCCTTTTGTTTTAGAATTCATGATAACACTCTTTTTAAGTGAATTGAATACTGCCCACCATTACTTGAGCAGTTGCTGTAAGCCAGCTCTGTAAGGAGACATGACAACAAAGTCATCTTTTCCATATACAGATTGAAAACAACAGGTCACCGCTTTGATTGTTTTTCTTTCTGCTTCATATCTGAACGCTACTTAAATGTTGTTGGTAATGTGTTAAATGTTAACCCAAATGAAGGCCACAAGTTGGTCTTCCAATAAGGTTGTTCTATATACGACAAGTGTAGCATGAGTTTTGACCTCTTCATTCATATAGCTATCAGAAAGACAACAGGGCTGCCAACCTAGAAGAGTATATTTTGAAAGTGAGGGGAAATGATCCTTCAAAAAGCTCACAGTCATATGCTATGTCAATGCTGAAGCCTTCAACTTGAAACTGATGGTAATTGTTGTTCATGTCGTGTATAATTCTGTTGAAATCTGATGGATTTCCTTTAAAAAAATTACGCCGACAGATCTGGCAACCCTCTGGCAAAGCTGCACGGCTCCTCCATCTTGGAACGACACCATCTAGAGATGGGGAAGTTCCTCTTGGCTGACGAGGTGAACTAGACTTGTATGTGACTGAAATCTCGTCCTTGTCGCATCAGTCACCAACTATGACTGATGCCCATCTCTCCCATCTCATCTCGTCTGCAGTCACTGAATATCTACCAGAACCTTCACAGGCGACAGATAGACCATGTGATCCATCTAACCGACATCGCCATCATCGCCACTGACTTGGCTCTTTATTTCAAGTCTGCATGATCTCACATTGGCTCACTTTCTCATGTTGTACTTTCTCCCATCTTTACTCTGTAAAGATACAAGATGATACAAGGTAAAATAGCTACTCCCCTCTTATCTTGTCAGGAAGAGAACCATGTTCCAGAAGATCGTCGACCTTTCACACACATATGAGGATGAAAAGAAGTGGGTCGACTTCATGTCTCTAGAAACAACAAGAAAAGAAATTGTCATGTGAGTAAAATTAACATGTACACTGTTCTTTGTTTTTTATTACATTTCTTGATTTTCTAAATCTTTTTTTATTTTTATTTCAGGGCTATGATGATGACCGCATGTGACTTGTCAGCCATCGCCAAGCCTTGGGCGGTACAGAGCAAGGTGAGGAGGACAAAGATGTAATAAATGAGTGTTTCACTGAATGTTTGTGATCTGCTTTTCTGCTGACTGTATTTCTCTGGGTATCTTTCAGGTTGCCTTGTCTGTAGCAGCAGAGTTCTGGGAGCAGGGTGACCTGGAGAGGTCGGTACTGGAGCAGCAACCTATTGTGAGTTAATAAACTGTTATGTTTATATTTGTATCTGTGTTACAAATGTACATATGTGATATCAGTAAATAAATAAAGAATTATTACTTTCATTACCTTAATTTGCCTGTTTTTTTCCTCAAATAATAGTTTGGTGTCAGAAATGGTGTCAAAAAGTTCTTAATAGGCTCGAACATATTGACAGATAGTTCACAATATTATCTACTTTCCTCTGACCGACTTTCCAAAACACAAAAACATTTAATAGGAAACTATATAAACATAGAAAAGCAGCAAATGCTCACTCTGGAGAAGCTAGAACCAAATTATTTTAGGCATTTTTGCTTACATTTATGTACATTTTACTTAAATGTAAGTAAAATGTTATGTTTATATAGTTTCCTATTAAATGTTTTTGTGTTTTGGAAAGTCGGTCAGAGGAAAGTAGATACTATTGTGAACTATCTTTCAATATGTTCGGACATTTCTGACACCAAACTATTATTTGAGGAAAAAAACTGGCAAATTAAGGTAATGAAAGTAATAATATTTATTGAATAGTCACTATTCAATAAATATGTTTAAATAAAATATATATATATGGAACATGTGTTGCTTTATTTTCTGTTGTATTTTTGCTTGTTGTGCTGTTAGTAGTAGCTTCGGACTCTCCAGTGGTCTATTGCCTTGAGGATATATGTTAGGCTCACTGAGCTTAACACAAGACTGTTAAAAACATGAACTCACAAGAGGGAATATAAACTTCTCAGGAAAAGATGTTGATGTTAAACAGATGTTTCCTGAATACAAACTATTCCCAGTCATTTAAACAGCAATTGGTTTTGAATTCCTGTATGTTAATATGATTTTTGTTGTTGTTGAGTGACTCAAGCACTTTCTGTCCCTCCCACCAGCCCATGATGGACAGGAACAAGTCAGCAGAACTACCAAAGCTACAGTGTGGTTTTATCGACTTTGTCTGCACGTTTGTCTATAAGGTCATTTAAAATCTTGCATTTTAGCTGATTAACTTAGCTGATTAACTTTGCAAACGTTTTTATGTAATTGAAATGTTTACTCTTTTCTTCTCAGGAGTTTTCACGCTTCCACCCACAAATCCAGCCCATGCTGGATGGCATCCTAAACAACAGGAAGGAGTGGAATGCTAAAAAAGAAGAGTATGAGGCTAAACTCAAAGCCATAGAGGACGAGAAGGCTGCTAAAGAGGGCGTCAGTAAAGGTGCAGTAATACTTTGGAATAATCACACAACTGTGAAATGTATTAGAACTGCTGCCATGACATTTGCCCAACTTTAGTCATTTTTGTGCCATTGTGTGTGTCACCTGATGTTTTGTGTGACTCTATGGAGAGCAAGCGCCAACATCCCAAAGAACACTGGAGCTAAAATGTTAAAATTGGTTGTTAGTTTTCTGAAATTGGCCAAAGGACAAAAAAAGCCTACTTATGTTGCTGATCCACAAATGTAGTGACTCTTCCTCTGATCTATCTTTGTCCATCAGCTCCTGCAAACAACAGCGGCTCTAAGACCTGCTCTGTGTGCTAAAAGGTCAAACAGCCGGAGTGCACACAGACGGCTCACGACAGACTGACTTCAGAACTACCTGAGCATCACAGCAGTCGGTCTCACCGCCAGGAAAGAAATGCAATAAAGTCAGAGAGACGGATACGAGAGTGAATGGACAGTGCTGTAGTATTTCTTCAGATAAACTGGTTTCCGATCAGAAAAGGACAAACCTGAACGAGGAGAGACGCCTTACCAAGAGGAGACGTTACATCTTTAAGGGATACTCACCAGGTGAGCCAAATATGTCATTCAGAGCAAAGCAGGACACCAGCACACGGCTACTCTAGTCATGACGACTTCTACTTTAATTCAATATGAATCAAGAGTAAAGGTGAATTTTGAATCCCAGGTCATCCAGCCCCTTGTGTTCTGAGTATTAATGTTAGTTCAGAATGTGTGTGCTTGTTTGTTGTAGGACAACATTTTATATTTATTTTTACAATTTATTTATGTAGTTATGAAGCACAGCAACAATGAGAGGATTAAATGTGTATACATCTGTGTAGTAACTGATACCCATGTACAGTACATCATATGTAAGAGTGAACACATTATCCAAGTAATTATTTGCTGTCCCTGTAGATTATACATCTAAACATACTGTATACTGTACATTAATGTAATTTTGATTTAGGGGTTCAGAATGTAAGTTCAGTTAATTGGTATAGAAGTATAATTTAATTACTGTACATATATTCCAATATTTCAAAAATGATAATTTGATGTTCACTCCTTCCAGTCACTTACCATTTACAAATGAGAGTTTGTTTACCTTGATTGCAGAGAGCCAAAGGTAGAGGACTCGAGACCGCTGCAGTAAAAGATGTATATTTTCTTTAGGAGAGAGATGCGGAATATAAATGTTGCTTTACTTTAAACCAGCCTTTAGTTGCTTAATCATGATGCCTTCATACTGTACATACATCTGAGAAAGTAGCTGAGATTGTAATATTTTATGAATATAGAATGACAAATGTCTTTTTAAATCTGGAAATGATTTGGTTCCAGATCAGACTAACTTTACTATGACCTGAATGATTGGATCTCAATGGTTATTCTAACTTTTAAACATCGCATGGCAGCAGGTGCAGCCGTCTCTCTCCAACTGCTGCAAAAAGTTACCACTTATTAATCCCTGATGGGAAATTCATCTTCTGCACTGGTCCCATCCTAAATAGGAGCTGGGGTCAGCAGCCCTAGCGCACCAACCGAGGACTAACTCCAGTTCTGAGGCCGGTGTCTTGTTGATGGGCAATGATAGTGTTTACTATCGCTAACAATGATGGGTTTTGATGAGAGGAAGGGGAACGTGTAAACCCACACACTCAGGTCAATGACCTGAATCCAGGATGTTGTGAGGCAACCTTGCAAACCAGTTAGTCCATCATGCATCTTCAATGCTGATTGAGACAAAAGAACAACTTCTTGTAATGACTTGTACATACTTGGTTCCTCCCTGTAAATACATAAAAAAAATATTTTTCTAGTTGAAATAGAGATGCTTATTTTTTTAATAGTGAAAGTGTGTGATTTATAAGCACTGGAAAATGAGTCGTCAAGTTGTTTCTAATTCCCTCAAGTGATTGAAATACGGTTTTATGATGCTTGCCTCAATTTACTGATGTACGAGTATTACGTACAAATATTGGTGTATCAGATCATCATGTAATAATAGACAATACATGTACCTTAATATGCTGTAAACATACCCAATAATATGTTTAAGTAGACTTCCTGTATTATTTTAAAGCTTGCCACTTCAAACGCTCCATGTGAACTATGATGACCCAAATAAAGCAAATGTATTTGTATGACTGTGTGAATTAATTTCCTAGGATCCTGAAAAAGAAACTTGTTCACAAACTAAAATTTATTAACAACATAGCCTCCACTTAAAGAAATGTACTTGTATAGTCATATGACTAGTTTAACTTAATACAAATTAGGAACAATTCTATTAGCAACATGAAATGTACTAAACCCTCATGTGCCACCATTGTTATAGCATGTAGTATATAATGCTATAATGTAAGGGAGAGTTCATAAGGAAGGTTACAATATTACACAACAAGAGTATTGAGGGAACACTTCTGTCCACACTGCACTTTCTACTACTGGTAATCCTGGGATTGCTGCTAAACTAGGCCAGGATTACAACCATGCTCTTCCCCAGGCTCATCTCCTACTGAAGGGCAGGTGCGCACGCACACGCACACGCGCACACACACACACACACACACACACACACACACACACACACACACACACACACACACACAGCATGTGTGCTGCAGTGTATTCTGTTGTTGTATTACACTAATATGTAGTAACAAACTAAACCTCAAATTATTTTCTATTTTAACGCGATAACAGACAATAAACAAAAATAAAAACAAGAACACATTGATTATTACATGAAAAATATGTTTTTGTTTATTGAGTTTAGAGCATAGTGCCGCAGGTTTGGAGATTGATCATTTAAGGATGGTGTCAGAATTTGCTGCAAAGGAGAGAGAACAAGAGAGGAAAATATGTAAATAAGACATTTTGTGGAGATAATGTTGAGATTGTGTGAAGGTTTGTCAACCTTAATTTTGTGATTTTTTGTAACCCTTTCCAACTTTTATTGTTGTTTATTCAAATGAATTTGAATAAACAACAATAAAAGTGTTTTGGTCCTGTGTTACTACCTTCAGACAGTTGTTTGTAGATGCGCTCCTGCTCCTCTCTGGCCACCTTCTCTGCCTCCTCAACCTTCTTCTCCTCCTCAGCAATGGGCTTTAGGTAATCTGAAGAAGTATGACACCACAACCGGTCAATATTTAAAAACATACCCTAACCCTAATCATCTATTAAAGCTTTTTGCAGTGTACAAAATATCATTATGAATATTTAAGTAGATTTACAGGAATATTCATAACATATATGCTTTATTGATCAGAGCAGGCCTAAATTCAATCAATCTGGGCATATACACAACAAGTCACATTACTAAACATTTACTAAAACGTTTTAATCTTACAAAACATGTTAAGACTAGTTTAAAATATAAGCACCTATTTAAAAGGATCTCCTTCCTAAAAGTAATTCTAGTCTAGGTGGAGTTTCTTTTTACTTTGTGTTTGTTTAGTGATACATTAAGGGCTCTAAATATATTTCTTTGAATACATACTTTTTCCTTTTGCACGTAGGCTGGCCTTGCCTTCGGTTTATTGGACTAAATTAGACTATTAAGCATTTATACTACTTCACTTTTGTTTAACCGTTGCCCTTGAAATGTGGACATTGACAATAACACTCTGCTGGCGCATGCGCAGACATGAACTTACCAAACCTCTGCTTGCCGTAGAACACACCGAGCAGCAGAGCGGACCACCTGGCCGTCTGAAACAAGAGAGATTCACAGCTGTTAACTGGTGCAGCAGCGATGCCTAACCAGCTGACTGAGTGTTAATAGTAACGTTACGTTTCTTTAAGACACTAACTGCAATTCACCTCATTGATGTGACTGTGTTCAACACACCTGGCTGAGGAGCGAAGTTCACTCTGTCTGACCCTTCTGCTGTTCAAGTGGATAACGCTAACTACATTAGCCGTGAGCTGAAATGACACGCTGCACTTATTGCAGCTCTACAGCTCGCAACGATAATCACGAACTTCACTTCAGACAGATGTGGAGGATGCTCCGAATGTCAACCTCCAGCTGTTTGTCTGGAAATGTTGAAGACCTGTCAATGTCATTGCTAGCATTAGCTAGCATGCTAACCTAGCCACGGACATTACCGGCTAGTTCACCCGTAGATGCGCGTGTAGAGGAAAATTAGTGCTGTAAATGTGTTTATTACCTTTACATGTACAAAAGCACAGTAGTGACATAATTAATTAAGGGCAAATAATGTGTTATTATTACCTTGATGAGCGGCGACACTGCGACCGGAGGAACCATGGTGAAGCAAGGAAGTGGGTAACTTCCGGACAAAGCGGAAGTGGTTTTTTTCTTCGTTTGTCTCTTGATATGAGAGGAAAGTTTAAAACCGCGCTTACGTTTCACTGTCAGACAAACGTCTATCTGAAATTTTACATTTCCAGTGTTGTTTTTTGCTTGACTTTTTCACTGCAACAATGGACTAAAGCAACAGACTATGACAGTTCCTGAAACATTATGATGATGGACTAATGATGGACTCACTAGCTTTCACAACTGCGGTCAAGTGAGCCCACATCCGCCGAGTGAGCCGCAGTTGCAATTCTAAATGCACCTCTATTCAAGGTGTTACGGTACGGGGGCCAGAAGGGGGCAGTACGCAAGCGCAGAGAAAAGGAGATCCTTGCTGAATTAAATGAATATTCAAACGGCTATAAAACCAGATCCTTAGATTGGTACATTGTAATTCCAACGCAGGCTTGTTCAGATGGACCTCTGCTATGTGCATGTTTATGTCCTCCATATCCTTCTGTACACTTTTGGAGAAAATTGAATTCAAAGTCTGCTTAAATTTCATATTGATATTCATAATTTGACAATATTCAAACGGCTATAAAAACAGATCCTTAGATTGCTACATTGAAATTCCAACGCAGGCTTGTTCAGATGGACCTCTGCTATGTGCATGTTCATGGCCTCCATATCCTTCTGTACACTTTTGGAGGAAATTGAGTTCAAAGTCGGCTTGAATTTCATAATGATATTCATAATTCTGCAATATTCAAACGGCTATAAAAACAGATCCTTAGATTGCTACATTGTAATTCCAACGCAGGCTTGTTCAGATGGACCTCTGCTATGTGCATGTGCATGGCCTCCAGATCCTACTGTACAGTTTTGGAGAAAATTGAATTCAAAGTCGGCTTGAATTTCATAATGATATTCATAATTTGACAATATTCAAACGGCTATAAAAACAGATCCTTAGATTGCTACATTGTAATTCCAACGCAGGCTTGTTCAGATGGACCTCTGCTATGTGCATGTGCATGGCCTCCAGATCCTACTGTACAGTTTTGGAGAAAATTGAATTCAAAGTCGGCTTGAATTTCATAATGATATTCATAATTTGACAATATTCAAACGGCTATAAAAACAGATCCTTAGATTGCTACATTGTAATTCCAACGCAGGCTTGTTCAGATGGACCTCTGCTATGTGCATGTGCATGGCCTCCAGATCCTACTGTACAGTTTTGGAGATAATTGAATTCAAAGTCGGCTTGAATTTCATAATGATATTCATAATTCCGCAAGATTCCAATATTCCAACATCTATAAAAGCAGATCTTTAAAAGGGTCAATAGAAATTCCAATTCAGTATTCTTCATGAAGACCCCTGCTATGTCCATGTGTATTACCATGATATTTTAAAAGTTTATATAAAACTGTCAATCAATTTGAAATTGACCCAGTTACTCTCCCTTTTTGAGTACATTTTAGTGTGCTAGTGATTGAAAGAGAATGGCTTGGATGCTGACTTAGATACATGGCACATGGACCTTTGGTGATCACAAAGGGCTGCTGAGATTTTTTTTTTTTCGATTTCTCTTTGTCACCACTTGATGTGTCTTCTATTATATCTCAGTTTAATATTTTGAAAGTTTGCACTCTGTTGGTCCTTGGACATATTGCAGAGGGGCACAACGAACAGTAAGTCAGAGAGGGTCAGTCTCTTCATTTATTGAAGACATCCAGGAAGCTTAAAGAGAAAGAATATTTGAAGAAAATGCTTTCTTAGTCTGTCTGTGCCTAGCTGTCTTCTTTTTTTGTGTGAATGCTGGCTCTTGCTCTATGGTTACTTTATGAGTATATGTTGTTAATTACAACTGAATTAGTTGTGTTGGAATATTGTTGTATATGCTGTGTTAGTTTTTTACTTAATGGCTTATACTTAAAATAATTAGGTCACTTAAACATGATAATTGATTCAAACTTAATATAAATTGTAATTACTTTGTATGTTTTTTCAATTTCTTTAACTTTTTACATCCTTTTTTACTCCGCCATCATCCATTCTGTTCTCTGTTCTTCCATCACTGTGGTCTGGACCACCAAACAGGACAGACACAACGAATAGTCAGGTCTGCAGAGATAACTATTGGTTCCAGCCTGCCCTCCATCCTGGATTTCTACACCTCCAGAGTCAGGAAGCGGCCTGGAAGAAGCCTGGACAGACCCCTCACACCCTGGACACAAGCTGTTCCAACTCCTCCCCTCTGGAAGGCGCTACAGAGCATTGTACGCCAAAACCACCAGACACAGGAACAGCTTCTTTCCACTGGCCATCACTCTGATGAACAGTTAACTAGACTATTCCATCTGCACTATCTTCAGTTTTTTGGACTACTGTTGTCTTTAATGTCTTTTTTATATTTATCTTGTTTATTGTAGGTATACAAGTACGAAGAGCCAAGTGAAACCGGCATCAAATTCCATGTATGTGTAAACTTACATGGCCATTAAAGCTGATTCAGATTCAGATTCTTGATGCTGAGTTAATGTGTTCTAGTCTGTTGTCTTTAATGTTGTTTTTTATATTTATGTTTATTATTTGTATCTAATAATATGTATATATGTACTACGAGAGCAATGTGTAACCTGAGTCAAATTCCATGTATGTGTACACTCACATGGCCAATAAAGCTGATTCTGATTGTCATTCTGATTATTTATGTATGTGTACATACTGTATAGATAAGATAATCCTTTATTAGTCCAGCATTGGGGAAGTTGCATGATTATAGCAGCACTGCACACAAGACACACAGTAAATAAAATTAAAGTAATATAAATAAACGGTAAACAGTAATAAAAACAGTAAAGAAGAATACAATAGCAATAATAAATACACAGACGGAATATAAAAATATGTCTAAATGTTTTTATATTGCACCAGATGGATGTAATTATAGTGGCCAAAAGTGATTAAATTGTTATAAGTGAGAGGTTCAAAAACAGACTAAAAATCCATACATGTGCATGGATACATGCCCAGCTGATACTGTTCCCCTCAAATAGTTTTAAACATCGAAGCTGCAGGAATACTGAAGGTTATCTCATTACCATGACAATACTCAGACCATTTCACACCTGTGGGCTCACTCGCTCACTTTGGTGAGACGCTCGGTGTCTAATTTCTGCAGGCCATGGGGGTAGGTGCGCTTAAAATAAAGTCATAAAAAAGAGAAACGGCATTCTGTCATTGATAGACATAACATTAGAGATCTGTTATAGATTGATAGTTACTTTATTACCCCGCAAAGGGAATTTTTTTCGCAACAGCAGCGATACAGATGTAATGTAAAACAGTCGCACATTAAAGATATTCCGTTTTTCCTTTATTTAGAGGCCTACTGAATAATAAATCAAAATAAATTGTATTTTAATTCAAAATCAAAGAAAAACATAAACCTTTTATGTTAGTCTTGCCTAGTTTGAATTCAATTTTCTCCAAAACTGTACAGTAGGATCTGGAGGCCATGAACATGCACATAGCATAGGTCACCCTGAACAAGCCTGCGTTGGAATTTCAATGTAGCAATCTAAGGATCTGTTGTTATAGCCGTTTGAATATTGCAGAATTATGAATATCATTATGAAATTCAAGCCGACTTTGAACTCAATTTTCTCCAAAAGTGTACAGAAGGATATGGAGGCCATGCACATGCACATAGCAGAGGTCCATCTGAACAAGCCTGCGTTGGAATTTCAATGTAGCAATTTATAGCCGTTTGAATATTCATTTAATTCAGCAAGGATCTCCTTTTCTCTGCGCTTGCGTACTGCACCCGTCTGGCCCCCGTACCGTAACACCTCGAATAGAGGTGCATTATTTAGAATTGCAACTGCGGCTCACTCGGCAGATGTGGGCTCACTTGACCGCAGTGCTTTACAAGGTAATGATGCCTAAACTGAATAAGCTAATACAAGCACAATTAGCTAAAACGATCATAATACTTAAACATGGACATTAATCATATTTATTTGAGGTGATACAAACTATTTGAGTTACACAGCCTACATACAAATATCAAGTTCAAATTACTCAGATGAGGGAAATATTACAAATGACTTAAAGAGAGTCACTAGGTTACAATGAGCCTCACCATTAAAAATAATAATAATAAATACTGTTCATGCGTGAAAGCAGAATGCACCTTATCAGTTATTATATGAGGCACTTTCATTTAGTTATATCAAAGCCATGCAGGCGCACTTCCAGAAAGTTTGACTCCCCAGGAAACAGGCATGTTTCATGGCTCCTGAATAATTTCGCCTTTTCCACACTAATTGGAACCCTGAATTAATTAAAGTGATGTTTATGTCACTCATTTGGTCGTACATGTATGCTGCCAGTCAAGGGGACACGACTTCCACTTCGGAGGTGGCACCACCTCACCTGAGTCCATTTGGTAAAGACGTGAATATAAGTAAAGCGTCAACCAACTATTATTTTCATTATCAATGGTTTGATCATGATTTCCTTAATTCATTGATTCATTTTTACAAAGTCTATCCAAGTTCAATTTATTTTCTTTTGATCAATTAATCAACTAATGATGTCAAGTAAGTGTAAACTTAAAAAGCTTGGTAGGTATACCAATCATTGTTCTTTTGTCTTTTCTCTAATTCCACAGCGAATGAAAATCTCCAAATCCCAGTTTTCTGTTGTTGTAGTTCCTGATGGCTGCCACTAGATGTCACCGCTTCCCTTCTTGCACACAAAACTGCACAAAGAAGTCATGATTGAGGAGTTGGAATGTCTTTGTTGCTGGGAAAAGTCAGTTTAAACTGTCTTCATTTACCCTGACACACATCCAGCACCTGCACACTCATCACCCAAGTTAACAAGCATCACACTACAGTGTGTGGTGCATGCTATTGTTAGAAATACGTATGGTACAGGAGCACTCTCTTATTTTTAATTTTTTAATTTTTTTGTTTAGCTTTTTGACTGTTTTAATGTTTTCTTAACTGTTTTAAATCCTGTTTTCTACTGTTTTAAATCCTGTTTTCTACTATTTTAATGTTTTCTTAACTGTTTTAAATCCTGTTTTCTCTGCATTATGTTTTGATGCTCTTAATGGTTTTATGTGAAGCACTTTGAATCGCCTTGTTGTTGAAATGTGCTATACAAATAAACTTGCCTTGCCTTGCCTTGCCTTTATAGCGGGCATGTTCTTACTTTAACAACCGGACAAACTAAAATGAGTAGAGAAAAATCGAAATTGTATTTATGTTTTTCAAAATTGTATGTAAAATACTTTACATTGAGGAACATTGGCACTAGAACAGTTGTTTATTCTACATGTTGAAACTTGAGACACCCAAGTTAGTTTTTGAGCACAGACAGCAATGGCGCACAGCATCATATCATGGACGTTAACTGGAGACAAAATAGCAAGTAATGTTTACAACTTATAACTATTATTATAACATTTCAAAACACAGTAGAAGGCTATGTACAGTGCTGCGGAGGTTCTAAAGGCAAACGGATATGCAAATACTGTTTTCCACTTCGCTGATATGCCGCAAGTAATATGATCAAATTGTTTTATTTTTTTGTCTTTGAGGAAAACCAAACAAAAATGACAATTCCTTCTGATTATCCGGCGAACCAAAAGCAGCTCCCAATGTATTATTAATAAACACAATAAATAACACAAGCAATATCAATTTAAAACAATTAACCCAGTGCAGGATGTTTCTAATCGTTGTCATAGATGCAATCTGAAAGGAAAATATGATATTGATTTAACATGTTTTTTTAATGTTATGAATGGTCATTTAGGTCCATTGTCTGAATAGTCACAAATTGTAAATGTATTTGAGAAGATGAAAGGTTAGCTGTAAAACATACCATCTCCAATGTCATCGTAGATATCTCCATCGCTGTAAACAGAAACAGAGCGATCAGTACAAACAGCATATTGTTGAGCGTCTACTCCTCGTGTGAATGTTCGTGGTACTCACTTCATGTCAACGTGGCTGGTCGATACGTAGCCAACTGGAAAACACACACAGACAGATTTTATACTTGGAAGTTCCAATGTTGTGGTGCAAAGTATGAAAAAAAGCAACACTGGAATAACAAACAATAACAAGCAGCAGAGACTCACACTTTCCCTCCTCGTTCCGACAGATCAGTTTGTTGTCCACGGCCTTAACGATGACGTCAAGATTCTCTCCTGCTTTGACTGGAAGCTCTTTGCCACTCCACTTCTTATTGGTGAGTGCCGGGGAGATGGTCACCTGGTACAGAACCTGTATCTCCCCATCATACTGACAGAGAATTACATCGTCAATATTGTGACTACAAAGACATTTTAATGTTGTATTATTGATGATAGCACGTCAACCATTCATGTATGGCAAGCAAAAGTCAAACTTTAAGTCAACTGGGATCATTATACTATATTAATGCGTTTAAATTAGGGAGCATTATAGAGCAGTTCAGTTTTTAACACTAATATAGATATGCTTAAAGACGTAATAGAGCGACAGACTTTAAACTTTTTCCTGAAATCCTTCTCCTCTTTCTCCAACTTTTTCTGCTTCTTCGGGTCCATCTCTTCCGTCTTGCTTTTGCCTTTCAGAAGTGGAAGGCTGGATAACAAAAAGCAAATGATTCTTTGGTTACTTCATATTTTTTGTCAACCAAAATATTTTCTCTGAGACTTTTGGAAAAAAAAAACACTAAATGGTTGAGATGGTTATTTCCTTTTAAAACTGATGTAATTGTACCTGCTGATGGGAGGAGGGGGAGGCAGATTTTGAGAGTCAACATCATCATATATCTCCTCATCTATTGCTTCTCCTAGATGATAAAGCGTGGAAGAAGAAGAAGTCAGTTATTTGTTTAACTTTTAGACACTTAGACATCAACATACATTCAGAGGGGGGACATTTTAATCTGACTATATAAATATAAATGTTGGGCAATTTGCATTTTGGCTAGTGAGGCATAAAAGTAATGTATGCATTTAGACAAGTATAAACAATACTAATACTAATGAATGTTATTTAAACTCCTAACCATGAGCGACTGGCCATAACAGATCAAATAAATAAAGTTAAAAACTAAAAAACACTGTTGCTTTTAAATAGAGCAACATTGTGTTTTGAAGAAGAAAATCCAATGAAGGTCAAATGTAGTATCTTTTTTCATGAAATATCAATTCAAAACATGGTAGTATTATCACAGTGTTAATTCACACCTGAATTCCCATCTGCAGTAAACTGGCTGGGTGGAGGCACTCTGGCACAAGAAGAAAAAAAAGTAGGTTAATATGATTCACAGCAGCTCAAATGAAAAATCATAGTCATGATTGACCACACAATATTTTGGTTAGTTGGGCTACACCTGAAGGTGCCTTGATTTTCTGATTCGGTCAACAGTCATACATCAATTAGAGGCATGCAAATGACTCAAGAGGATTAGTAAAATCACAGATATCTGGGGAGAAAATCAACGTTTTAAAGCGACTTCATCTGAGAGGAATGTTTAGCCCTTGAAAGGGGATTGGCGGCTGAAATATTAGGGATTAACAACAGGTGACAGTAGGTCTGTGATCAGTCTTACTACTGAGGGTATTTTACACTTTAATGGTGGCAGGACGTCTGTTCCGCTCAAACATCCGCAGGAAGCTACGAGGCTTCGTGGAAGAGGACCTGGAGTCCAGGGGACTGGAGAGCCAACCAAGCATTAAAAGACCTGCATTTCTTTCTCTGTTCCATTTTTTCTCTCCTGTGTATCCATCTCAAGCATATTGTACGGAAACTCTCAAATTCTTGTAAATACACAAAGCAGTTCCCACCTGACTTCAAGGTTTAAATCAAGAATATCATCATATATTTCTCCGTCATCTCCTGGCAGCGTGGGCAGGACAGCTACAGGACAACAGCAAACAATTGACATAGTCGTGACATGTCTAGTCTCAGTAAAACAACCTTGACATTGACTGTAACTGGATATAGTGGAATCAATTTTATTATTGCAAGGTGTTACGCATACCTCCCTGTCCTTTCATCCCACTGCAGAAAGAGAAAGTTTTCAAGAAATTAGTAAACTTTCATTTCTCACTATAGAGTGGAGAACATGTGGTAAACATGAACAGTCACCAGCAATGTGAGGTGTCACACATTGATGTAGAGAGAGAATCTATAATTCAGTACCTTTTATCAGCAGAGATCACGTCGATGTCATCGTATACCTCGGGGTCGTATTCCTGCTGAGCTTGACGATTCTTCAGAGAGTTAAAGTCAATTTCCACTGAAGTGGTCTTTACATAACCAACTGTTGGAAACAAAGAGCAGAGTCAAATATAGTGGGGAGATTCTTTTTTTCCCAAATTCGGATTTGGGGTATGATTTATTGCATGTCTGTAGCTCAAATGTAGACTTTTAAGTGATAAATGTGAATTTGGAGAAAATAAAAAGATAACAAGGTAAAGAGATGTAATGTAAACTCTTGTCCTGGATTTTACAGATTGGACTGGAAGGATGTTATGGTAAATATAAGTGAAGTAAATGAGACCAATAAGGGATAAATGTGTGAACTTACTGGATCCATCCAGCGTCCGTCCCAACCACCTTCCCTCCGGGTTGCCCTGGACACGTATGATGTCGACACAGTCTCCCAGCTTCAGAGCAAGGTCGTTCTTGCTGCTTCGGCAATCCACCCGAGCCTTACCTTGGTGGATGACCTCCAGAGGGCCAACCAGCTAACACACACAGATAGCAAACACACAGACAAACAAAAAAAATCAACAAAAAGAATAGGTTGGTACATTTATTTATGACATGCTCTTAACAGAATATGTGTCCCTTTTGTATGCTAAGCTAAGCTAACCCCCTGCTGGGTCTCGCTACATATTAAGTTCCAGTCTTGTTTACTCACTTTGAATTTCTTCCTGGCATCTTGCTCCTTCTTCTCACGTTCCTTCTGCTCCTTCTTCTCAGCCTCCAGTCGTTTCTTCTCCTCCTTGTCGTCTTTCTCCTTCTTCTTCTCTTGTTGTTGTTCAACCACTTCCCTTTTGAGCGCGAGAGAGTGTTGACAATGGACGGTAATTATAAATGTGTCAGATTGACACTTACACAAATCCACTCGCTGGTTGACTACCAGACGTTCTGAAGATTACAAATTTATTAACAAGGAGGACAGCCATGTAAATGTCCACATGACTGATTGGCTGAAAGACTTCAGCTACGTATATAAATACACATTTACTAAACAGATTCACAGACAGGGCAGAATTACCAAGACGATGAAAAGGGACAGATTTAATGAACTCTCTCACCATCGTTCATCAAGATCCTCATACATCTCTTCGTCATCATCAGCATCATCCTCTTCCTCCCGGGCCTAGAGAACGCATGAGTAAAAAACAGCGAATAGAAATCAATTAATCTCATACATCATAAAGTATCTATGTCACACTTCTGCAGATATAATGCACATTTTCTATATATTCTTGTTTTCTTGTTTTTTTCACTAAATTAACATCCCGCTGCAGTTATGTCACATTCTTCCCAACATATTTAATTCGCTGATTCACAATTCCCTCACACTGTAGAATGTTAGAGTTCAATCGAACACACTTACATACCTTCTTTGCTTTTTACACTCACTGAAAATCTTTTTCAGTTCTCCACTCACCTATTTACTTACTGTATGTTTTCAAGACATGCTGCTACATATCGCACCACTAGGTGTATTAGTCGCGTGTCATTTAGAGAAAGAAATCATGAATCAATTTGCTGATTCAAACCACTTTGTCCGATTCAAAGGTTCGTAGTCACTGACTTTGCAGGCAATTAACTTTTAACTAACTTTTTTCCCTGGCTAAAGGCACTTCAGTATGTACGTGAATGCATCACCCTTCATATGACTCAAAGTTCTGCACTGATTCTGCATGTCTTCAGTTCAGCAGTATGTTCAATCTGCTGTAGTTCAAGATGTCACGTTCAATTTAATACAAAACTAGTTTTTACAAGCACTTTACAGAAGGTTAAAAGCTTGTAAAAATGCATGTTCTCATCATGTATGTGATGAGTATGTGTACGTATGTTTATGTGCATCTGGACACGTGACTGTATGCACGCACATCTGTATTTATGTACAAGTAAATCAGCATGTCTCACCTTTGCCCTCTGACTTGGGTGATCTAAAGAGAAACAATGAATCAACATTACAAAATAATTTCATGTTTGTGCAATAGCTACGATCATCATGATCTGACTCATACTTCACATCAGACTATTTTTACTGCGTTTACTATTTTTGCATTCCCGGACATTTTCTCGGACATTTTCTCTCTTGATTCTGAGTTATGTAAAACAACATTTATGTGTTACGTCCCACTCAATGAGAACTAAACTTGACTGTCTAGTATGGATAGAAACAACAACAATGTTTGCTTTAGCCATACATTTATTTGCATATGACATGCAAATAAATATAATTTAACAAAGTAGGTAAACCAGTTAGTAAGAATAATTAAACACTGCCATGACATGCTGACTAATATAGTTCCTTTTATGTGGGTCTATGGAACAAGGTTCAACAGTCCTCTTCTGTCTTCCTGCGGTGCTGTAAACATAAACTTCTTGCCACATGTGATCAGATAGTGATGTTACTGAACCTGTCGATGGAGGTAGAGGTGGAGGAGCGCTGTTGAATTCATCAATGTCATCGTAGCACTCACCTTGCTGGACCCTGAAAAACATAGTCAGGATTTACCTTTTGTTCACTGGAGAAGCTTTGCCTAGAAAGCATACAGCATATATATATATATATATATATATATATATATATATATATATATATATATATATATATATTGCAAGTGTGTGTGTGTATTTGAGGTTTACATGGCTCCAGGGTGCCGTGGGGGAAGACTAGGGACCGTCTGAGGGGGTTGAGTCGGGGTCACATGGTTGCTATGGTTGCTGGGGTGAGAGGCCAGAGGAGTTGGGGGGATGGGTTTCTTAAAGGCGCCAGGACCTGTAACAAAAACACATGGTCCCAAAATAGAAAACTTAGTGCAAGTGTATCGATGAATAGACAGCCTTGTGAATCCTCAGAGGTTTAATTTGCATAGTTGCCCGCATGCAAGAGGACAACTCAGGTCCCAACAAACAATATGTGACAGTATGAAAAGTATCCATTACAAGTATAAGTTGTGCATTTAATTATCAGAAAAATTTCGTAAAAGGTTTCAAAAGTGGAAGCACTCATAATGGAGAAGAATGGCCCCTTTCAGTGTGATTATGTCTTATAATATTGGATGACGATTAGTGATGCATTATTGTGAAAGAGTTTTACTAGTGGAGCTGCAGCTGATTTGAACTACTTTATATACTGTTTAATAATTTCATTGTATAAGTCTAGAAAGTGGAGTAAACACGTTAATATGGCCCTCTGAAACGCAGGGGAGTAGAAGTATAAAGTAGCTAACAGATGGAAATGTTAAGGTTCAAGTATTTTTAAATTGTATTTAAGTACAGCACTTGAGTAAATGTAATTAAATCACAAAGTATAGTTAAACTTTACAGGGGAGGAATTGTCAAATGTAGCAACAGCTAAATTAAAAGTGTTATTGTTGGTCTTCCAGTATTTGCCCATCATGTCAGCCACCAACATCCTTCACCTCTGACAGGAAATCAATTCAAGTCAGATGTGTGTTTAAAAACAGAGCCTCTCACTCGAAACTATCCCTTTTAGCTGGAACTTACTTCCTCATGTGCTGAAACAAACTCTGCTGTCAGAGCAGAGAGGAGGAAGGAGAAACTGGGAACTTGGCCGGGGAAATAGAGGAACCAAGTGTGTTCCCGTTAAAGTGCTGAACAGCTGACGAAATGCAAATCCAGCTGTTGTATAATCATATCTGAAAATGCTAAGAATAATTTACTTTAAAGCTATCATGCACAAGCAAAGTGAACTTAAAAACACACACCCCGATAATTTGTAAAGCAAGTGGTTGTCAAAGATGAAAAGCGTGAACCGTCTGTCCAAAGTAGCACTGCTTGTGACAGAGAGGAAACGCTCTCATTTCATCAGTCATTTAATCCTCTGCAAGTGCCTTCACCTTAAAGCGAGTGTTCATCATATGATTTTGAAACAAACTATTCTGAAACCGTTTGCCGTGTTTGGTTTGTTTGTTGCTTACGGATTGAGACCAGAAGGACAAAGACATGAAATACCAAATGGAAAACAAATGCTGTGAATGCAGCCAGATAAAGCTGAAGTATTCCAGCCTGTGGGTGAACATATGTCTACCTGCTGCAGAATTACTCTGCTAAAACTCTCTTTTTTTCAGCTGTTTAAGTCAAATAATGTCTCTGCCTACATAAAATGTATATGTTAGGGTTAGACGATATTTTTCTCTTCAAACCATGACGTGATTCTCATTCCATTTGTAAAAGCTATAGTGTTTAATTAGTTAGTAAGTTGGTTAAGCTTTATTTACTTAGGTCAGTATCTTGTTGCAGTAGAGACCTGAGAACACGTCACATGTCCTAAAGTGCATAGCCAGATAAATCAGTAACCGACAGTGTAGCCTTGATTTTACTTGAATGAAGCCATATTTTTGCAATCAGTGCAACACCAACCCTGAAGAGATTTATGCTTATTTATTTTTGTCAGTTAGAATTTGTTTTCTCTTTATTACATCTCCCAACATGAAGGTCATTATTGTGTGTCAAAGAACTCTCCACAATTTCAGGAATATCCTTTTAGTGGAGCAAAACTACGTCATATCATATAACAAATATTGTAATGTCAGCCTTAAAGATCATAAGAATCAGCATCAACCTTTTCAGCTTGTATCCTCAATGGCACTTTGTGTAGATACCAGGACTGCAAAAGGATCTAGTGTCTCTAAGTTCTGTTCATTCCAGTTGTAAATTGTCTTCTGCATTTCAGCAATCTGTTGTTTTTTTAGGTTGAAATCTGTTAAATTTCATGGCTCAGACGTTACCAATTCATGAAGTAATGGTTTGGATTTTAACTTTATACTTTAGTGACTATTCACTAGAATCAATACCAGCAAATACCAACAAAAAGGAACCCCCGAAAATACCCGTTAAAGAGCTCTTTATAGCCTACAAAAGTAAGTTTAAGTTTATCTGTGGCACTAAAAGTGATCACACATCTTTGCGATACTGAGTGTTTTAAACTCTTATTATTTTGGTGGTGCCTCGGGCGACACTTTGCAAAATGTATGCACCACAGTGACAATTGATTTCATTTGTGTAAATACTGAAACAGTCAATCACTGGATTGGTGGTCATCTCCTCATTATGAGTAGTCACTATTAGCCCAACGAAGCGATTAAATCCGGTTAATTCCTGTTAATTAAGCCTTACTTACCATTATCAGAGGCCACAGCACCTCTTTTAAAGCTCTCCAGGTTGACTCTGGGCGGTCGGTTGGGCTTGGCAGGAGCAAGGCCCAAAGCTAAACTGTTGGGGAGGGGGTTACGCTTGGGGCAGGAAGCGCCATCACTGATGTTGCTGCTAGTCTGAGGAGAAAGGTTTCGAGGTTTTTTGAGGCTAGGTTTTTTACTGGCTAAAGGTTTTGGAGGAGGGACGGTGCTAGCAGGACTGAGGAGCGGTTTGTTGGCTCCGTCTGCTTTCCCACCGCTCTCTGAATCCTTGTTGAAGTTATTCTGAGCAGTCCTGATGTTGGACGGGGGCTTTAAAGCGGAGTTCGGCAGAGGCGAAGGTTTGTTTGCAGTGTTCGTGCCGGCTCCTGCCGTCTCTTCATTTTGCTGCCGCAATTTTCGAAAGCTGCTGCTCGGTCTTTGTGGTAAACCTCCGCCACTGTCTTCTTTCACCCAGCTGGGCTTGGAGTTAAGTGCTGGAGACGGTTTAGGAAAGCCAGGCTTAAAGTCGGACTGAGTGGAGCTCAGAGAGGGCTTGTTGAGCGGGGGCTTCACTAGAGGGCCTTTAGCTTCAGGAGCCTGTGAAAAAGGTTTATTAACAATCAAAGGTTTGGTGTTGGTGTCATCCTGGCTGTTTCCAAACCTGCTAGCCAGGGCTTTGGTTTTGTTTGGTTCATGTGCCTCTACGTCACTTTTAGATTTCAGAAAATTGGGTTTCGGAGGACTATTTATCGCACTGCCCGAATGGCTCTCCAAGACGGGTTTCTTTGTGTGTATGATTGGGCCGGAGGAGCGGGTGGGTTGCAGTGGTTGTTTGATGCGTCCAGCCGGTAAGGAACACGTTTCATCAACGCTCGCCCCATTCGGTTGGAAGCGAGCCAGCATGGCCTTTACGTCAGCTTTCTTTTCCTGGAAAGAATGGAAGAGGACCAGAGAGAGAGAGTCAAATGTCAATTAAGTTAATAAGTCAGTTAATACATAACCAGAAATGAAAGTAAGATTAGGATGATCTGTGCATGCCAGAGGACAACATGACTTCCGCAAACGAAAGTCCTAAAACAGAAACTACTGCACAAAGCGAAAGAGGAATGAAAGAAAACTAAATGCGCATAGACTGACATGAAACTTCACATAGGAACAGAACATTGCACACTTTTTTTAAAACCTTATTTCCTATTTCTTTCTCTGATTTTCAAACATGTTGATCCTATCAGTGCAACTCCTGCTCTCTCTGTGGTTACTTCTATAAAGTATCTGTTTCTTTGTCTCTTTAAGGCCACTCATTAACCATCCATGTCACATCCGTGTCCATGTTTACACCAACCATGTCAAAGTAATGCTCTTACCACTTACAACACTGAATTAAGCATTCTGTATTCCAGCCTACAGAGCTTCCTTCATTTATCCAACTAAAAGCTCTTCGCTATGATATGAAACTATTGTGATCATTTGGATAATGTAGCCTACGAAGATGAGAACATGTGGGAAACAAAATATGTACCTCATATAAAAATAAAATGTATAAATGAAAAGCAATTTAAAAAGAGAACGTTTTCATAAGCAAACAGATAAAATTACTCTTGAAAGCAAATTCTAAAATGTTAATTATACAGTCAATAAAATAGATAAACTGGGCATTGCTTGTACCAGGTATATAAAGCTCTTTATTACTTTTCAGACCACAGTTCGTGTTGACGTCCTGGCTTGTTTAAGCACATTCTCCAGTGTCGGTAACAAAAGGTACTTTTGTCAAGTATTTACTTTTGAAGGCGAGGGGGAGTGCTATTTACAATATGCCTGTTTTGTGGTTGAATGAACTTTCGCAACTAAATGGTGTATCGTGTGTTGCAGGTTGATTGTTATTTACACCGGGAATACATTTATTGAAAGAAGTCAATAGTGTTGCTCTCGCTCTGGCATTCAAACATCTGCAACCTGAAAGTCTGTCCTACAATCACCCATATGTGGGCAGAATGACCGCCATGACCCAAAATAACAGGTTTGATTCATTTCAGTAATGCAGCTGCTTTACAAAGTGCCACAATGAACTGATCAGGTTGCAGCCACACCTTTTGCAATACGCAGGTTAAACTGGAGTCAGCACCATACAAGGAAGTGGAGATAAGAGCTTGCTGTTCCTGCAGCGGAGCAGTGAAAGTAAGGGGAAAACTGTGCAACGGAAAGAATACATGCACTGCGTGAAGCTAAATGGGAAGTTAAACTCAGATCTTAAAAAAATATATTTTTAAATATAACACCCAGCTAGAAAATGGAGAAGAAGCTAAAATGTGTTATTGTAACGCGAATGATCTCAGTTCTATGTTTATGAGGGATGATGTAGAATGAATGGTTTGAGAGGTTTTCATTCCACTGTGTAACATTACCACTGTTTGATGGTTGTAAATACATAACCTCTCACTTTGACTTATACTAACCACTTTTTAAGCCAACTGAGTTTCTGTATTTGGTGCTCAAAAGAAAAGCTTGTGGAATGTCACTTTAAAGGTGCCAGTAACAACTTCTAGAGGTGGCATAATGAGGGCTGTTAAAACTAAGCATATGAAATCCGGGGAAGGTTCCCTCCATTTCTCAACCACGGTAAATTCAAAATTACCCAATATGTTCTGTACCAAACCACTTCTCTAAATATTTGTCCAGTTGCCGTTTTGTAAAAATGTTTTAAAGATTTACACAACATAACCACAAACTGCAGCCAATCAATGACCATCAAATACATCTTCTAAAGGTCTTCAAAGGTAGGATTTATTGCATGGCTGTTGTATTAGACTGCAGGTGTGACTGAAAAGCTGGCAACTGACTGTACATTCTGGGTAAGCAGAGGTTTAGATTGATGTACTCTGTATTCAATCCATTGTTTTAGTCTGTAAACTCACGGAGAGAACATTGCTATGTTGGCCACAAAGACAACAGCCACTGGATTAAGAGATGTTTAGTTTCCCTGCTATTGCAAATCTTAATTAAAATGCTGTGGTCTGTACAGCTATTAGTCACAAGTATATTTCAAGTCAAAGGACCTGCTGAGAAAGGAATGAGAGAAAGAGGTCGTCAAAACAAAGAGGAACCTTGATTTCTATTTCCAGTGTGATAAAAAGTGGAGGCCAAAGTTGTCTTGCTCAATCTAGTTGACATGAAACCACACAAAATAAATACCCTAATGGTGACTCCTGTCCTGACACATATTGTATAAGAAATGAAGCAAAAACATACATTCTAATTTAAATAATCAAATGGGTCAAAAACACTAAATTGCTACAGTGACTTTGTAGTGAAACTTCTGTTGAATGCAAGCCAACTATTTATATATAATATATCCTCTTTAATCATGCGTGCAGAAATATGCTCAAAACAAATGGCATTGTCAAATGTATAACAAAATAAAAGGCTTATTGGGGGTGTTGTTGCAAAGAAATACTTAATAATATCCATTCATAATAGGAGCATTTTTCCCAGAGGTATTGCAGATTAATTCTAATATCTAGAAAGTGATTCATCTAAATAGTTTTACAGTTAGTGGACAGTTAAGTTGTACTCACCATGCCGAGGACAGCAATCCAAGGCGACACTGCTTGGTCTGAACGGTTTGGTGTGAAAAGTGGTGCAGAGTGTGTTTGTTCAGTGTATCTGTGTGAGTTTCTGTTCGAAGAGAGAGAGAGAGAGAGAGAGAGAGAGAGAGAGAGAGAGAGAGAGAGAGAGAGAGAGAGAGGCACCGAGATAATGCACATGATAAAGAGTGTGACAGAGCATTAAATGTGTGACTCAGTGTTTGTATGTGAGGGGGGAGGGGGGGGGGGGACACTCCAGTTCTGCAGCTACATTAACAGACTACTTCCTCTCTCGGTGGTATGTGTGTTTAGTGTGGGCGTCTCCCAGCCTCTGTTATCTGTGTGTTTTGATCTCATGGATTTGCCTATCCCTGGCAAACTCCCTGCAGTTTTCCTCTGTGCGTAACAACTGGTGCCCACTCACTCAGTGGCAGAACAACAGAAAGAAACACTGTGAGACGTGTTCCTTTGCAACCGTATTAAACACTTTAAACTCAGTTTAAATATGACGATGAGTGATGCCATGACTGAAAGCTACATAGCCACAGTTAGCAGCAACCACAGACACTATCGGAAACAATTTGACCACGTCTGCACAACAACAAGACCAACAGTCTTGTGCTCTGTGTGAGGCTGCACTAACTTTGATCACCCTGAATAAAGAGAGAAGCAGACACTAGGGTGCCAACAGATGCTTTTTGTGAGGAAGTTGACTCCCTCAACCTCAGTGGATGTCATGGTTGTTCTAGTATTATCTCTACATGATTATTTCATGGGACATGTGTTGGCAAACCAGAGCAAGCTGTCAAGGCTTAGTAAACTGTACTTCCTCATGATGGTCACATATTTATTTTTTGTACTTTCAGAGCTTATTATGGAGGCTGTAAAGTGTTTGAATTGCTGTGGTATTTATTTGTGATCGGTTTGTGAAAGAGGGCTAAAATAATGGTTTGCAATTATAGGCAAGCTTCTGTGGTCATTTGATAGCTGATCAATTCTAAACTTTACATTATCTTTTCACAAGTAAATTAAACAAACAATTACAAAAAAACTAATTTGAACAAAAAGAATGTTCAAATTTAGTTTTAAGAAGTAAAGGTGTACTTTGGGTCGCTGACAGCAAAAGTCATTAGACCTTCATCATTAGACCTCACATAAATCTACAGTAATAAGACTCACTGCAGGTTGTTGCGTGCATACTTTCTCCAGGATCTTTCCCATCGTGCTTATTATCGTGTTATGTTGAAGTGTCTGGATGTTGCTTGAATATTTTTGAATATTTTCAAACCTACAATGCTACGAGGCTGCTGCCCCTGCAGAAACTCACATCCACATTTAGGCTTGTGTGTTGTTTGCTGTTGATTATCACACAAATACATTTCCCCTAAACTGAGTCTGCAGATCTTCTACTCCACTAGAAGATCTACTCTACTTCCACTTTATATGACACTGATCGCTCTATCCTTGTTATACAATTGTGTGTTTGTTTGTGTGGTATTTGATGACCTTTCACATTCTAATGATAGAAAAATGTAGAAAACACCCTACAAGACGTTCTTGGGTATGTTTTTTTTTTTTTCTCCAACAACTCAAAGCTTTTGAGAAAGGTTCAATTGTGCCTTTTTATAGAACTGTTATAAAAGAATGCTTCAGCATGCAACGAGTCCAGCATCAATAACTCTTTGTTTTACTGATCCTGAGATGGTGCAGATCTTAAAAAAAAAAAGAAGATGTTTAGCTCAGCGTTGAAGAAAATAACATCTGTTTTGTTTGAATACAATTTCAATTTTAGCATTGTTATACTTTACACAGTGAATGTGTTTGAAAAAGAATGAACAGAAGTGTTGCCAAAGAGCACAATCTGCTCGGCTTTGGGTCAACTTTCTTCCTGTTAAACTGTTGGCTGTGATCAGCAAATGATAACAGAACACCATCTTTTCATTAAAAAAAAGAAGAATTTAAAGGGTGCACAAAAAATATGTATCTTATTATTGTGAGTCTTTGAAGATGTGAGTCCTGGACCTGTGAGTCCTGAAGAGGAGTTTGTTGAGGTCTTTGTGTCGTCTCAAGACTATTTGGAGCTCATTTTCACTCCACTGCAACTCTTTTTCCTTCTCTTGCATCATTCCTCTGACCGGTGATACAAATACGTGTCGTCCGCCCTGTCTTCATCATAGCCAGGATAATGGCCCCCCTCGCTGCCTCCCGTCCCTCTGTCCTCAGGGCAGTGGATCCCCAGTCTTTTCTGCAGCTTCTCCTCCTGCAGGCGCAGCTCAATGGAGTCCACCAGGTCGTAGATGCTATCCAGGGACCACATGGGTGATGGGAACCACGCCTTGACATCGCTGTCCTTCCCCACAACCAGCATGCTGTAGTATTCCTTACTGATCTTCAGCTGTTCTCTCAGATTGTTGACCATGTCACGGGATAACGGCTCAACTTCACTCTGGCTGTGACCTGGTGAAATGTATTTGTGCACTTTATTAAACGCAGTAAAAAGGGATTCAAAAAGACAACTTGGAGTCCTGGAAAACACAGTTACACCTTAAATAAAAAATGTTTTGGATATGTCTCCATATATTAATATCACATTTACATAACATTGACAGTAATTCCAAGGTAATGTTTCCTTCTGTACAAGGACTGTTCGACATTACTATGACTCACCATTTAGGGGAAATAGCTCAACAGTTCCTGATGCTTTGTCTCCAGTTCCAGTCAGCTTCAACATGGCAAAGTGGCGAATACCTGAAGAAAAAAGGAGTAGTGGGTAAATGTGAGCAACAAATAGGCAGTAGTGGAAGAAGTACTCTGAATGTTTACTTAAGTAAAAGCAGCAAAACCACAGTGCAGAAATTATCTGTTACAAGTAAAAGTCCTTCATAAAATGTTTACTTAAGAATTAGCATACAAATATACTCAACAAATGCTTCTTTTTTTTAAATAATGATTGATACATTAATTTGTAAGCATAATTTTAATGTTGCAGATGGTAAAGGTGGAGCTAGTTATTTGTTATCAATCTGAATCTGCAAAGTAAGTAACTAAATCTGTAAAATACACGTAGTTAAGTAGCAAATCTAATATTTCCCTGTGCAATGTAGAGAGAAGTATAAGGTTATGGTAAGCACAGTACTTGGGTAAATTACCTTATTGCTTTCCCTCTTCTGCACATAACTGTGTCAGGTAGCATAATACAGTATAGTTCAGTATAAATAAGAATATATTATCAAATGAAAATGATGCCATACAGTTTTGTGTATTTTACACTACAATTGACCAGTTTGTATAATTATTATGTAATTCTACCCAAAAGGCAAACAGAGTGTTTGTTTAAAGGTCAGAGGAGGAAACCTGACTCAGTTGTTGTAACATTTCCATATTATAAAAACTGCAGAAACAGACAGACTGCATTGTTCAGTAGATGTAAGTGTGGGCAGCTACTGACCCAGGTGACACTTCTGCCCACTGAGAGCAGAGAGCTGCTGTTGGAAGGAGTAGTCATCCTCAGAGGGAGCAGAGATGAGCAGCAGTCTCCTTTTAGACATGAACCTAAACACCAACACAAAGAGCCATGTAAATCAGCATTATGTGTCATCAGGGCATGTTGAATAAGATTGAGCACATTTTATACATGATAATGAAGAGAGGCTGTGGTCCCTATGTAGTATTAGTGAACAATGAGCACTGAATTACAGCACAGTACCTGAGCAGGGAGTTCTCAGCTCCAGGTTTTTGCTTTTCATTAGAGCAGGACGGAGGACTCCTCCTTTCTTTTTCTTTTTCTGAACGCCTTGAGGGAAAGTTGTCAATGTACTCGAACAGAGCAGGGCCTGACGGAGGAGCCTCAAAGACTTTCTGTGGGATTAATAAATGCTAATCAGGCGGAGCAAACACAGAGACAAGTCGAGTCAAGTATCGTGTATTTGTATGTCATAGATTTACATCAGGGGTTCGTGGGACATTGTAAAAATACATCAATGACACAGCTGGATTATACAGTGGCTATTTTGTTAATATCTTAATAAATGTTGCTGGATTATTTTTGATTTTCACAAACAATTGTAAAAAGGTACACGTTTGAAGGAAGCGTTGCCTCTTTTGTTCTATTGGCAGCCGATGTAAATATTGTTCTCATCACTCTGGGCGGGTGTGAACTCAACTGCACTTCCAGGCGTGATCATGAGTGAGAGTGGTGATGAAAATGAGCATGCATACTGACCAAACGATGAAAAAAAGAAGAAGATAATAGAACAGTGAGCAGAAGAGACTGTCTTACATTGGGTTTGAGGTCGTAGTCTGTGACGGTCATGGAAAACAGGTCAGAGGACGACAGGCCGAGCTCCGCTCTCAACAGAGAGATCAGGCCTGAACCTGAGAAATGATCTGATTGGTCACTGAGTGGAGGCTCCGACTCTGAAACACAAACAATATATGACTGAATAGATCTGCATAATGAAGTAAAGGAAGCAGACAAAGTACCAGGGGAATATTAGTTTAAGGCAACCACAACAATGTGACTCAAAACTACCATAAAGATGAATCACCACCTCGGGACAATGTCTGAAACATAACCTTCAAGGACAGAATAGTTATTGCAGGGTTGTTGTGTGGGATTCCAAACAAACATCGTTCCCATCAGCTACAGCTATATTTTGTGTTTACTGCCAATTTAGCAAATGCAATCATGTTAACACACTGAACTACGAAACATGTGTTATCAGTGAGCTCAAGGCAACACTGTGGTTTTAGTGCTACAACCTCGGAGTACAGGCTCTTGTTTTCAATTCAAACAGCTGCTGTTCAGCTGTTGAGAGTCAGAAATACCCACAGCATTTAAACACACCACAGCTCAATACCAAATGTTGGCAACACAATTAAAAAGCAGCCTACAGCTCCATTTTTGAAAAATATATTGAAGTAAAGAGGAAAAAGCTTGAAAGACTCTAGTTTGATCCTTTTAACAACCAATGCAAGAGTGAATAAATTGTACTCCACAGTGAATTAGACCTCTACTGCTGTAACTATAGAACCACCATATTTGTCTTTGATCACAACCTTTTGTTTGGAATATTCAGTAAAAACAAAGATTTTCCAATTACTTGGATTACAGCTAGATAGAACCTAATCAAATATTATTGAATGCAAACATTATCATACACATATGATCAGCATAGGATCAGCCGTCCTTACCGAGCTGATGATGTTGCAGCGTGAGCGTGGCGCCACTTCCCTCTCCCACAACGGTCGCCACAGTGATCTTCCTCATAGCGAGGTCACATGGTTGCTTCTCGCTGTCGTCTTTCTGCTGCATGTACAGTGTTGCATCTCTGCTGGGCGTTGAGATCAACTAGCACCAGTGCAACACACAAACAGATGCATCACTCCAAATGGATGATATAAGGTCCTGATCAGGTGCAGATATGTCTTAAGAGTCAAATGTTGTGCATGGAAATATGATGTGGATGCATATCAGGATTAGAGATACAAGACTGAGAAAACGGAAAAGACTAGAATTAAAAAAGGGACAGTTCTCACCATTAACCTTCTTGTCCCCTTTAAATTGTTCAAAAACTCCTTCAGGGCTGATTTATCCTCCTCACTGACCTCTCTGCTGGACTTTTTCCCTCTTCCTTTCCCTTTCTTCCCTTTTTTCCCTTTACCCTTTTTCTTAGATCTCTGTGTTTCCTGTGTGTCATCCTTTGCATTCTGCTCTTTTTTATCTTCACTGTTTTCCCCTCCATTTCTTCTCTTCCCTTCTTCCACAGCGGAGTCTGGCCTGCAGTAGAATAGAGGGGAAAAAAGGACTTTGATCTTAATCCAGCACTAAGAAAGCACTTCTGTCTGGTTAAAGGGATGAGGAGGCATCTAAGCAGGGCTTTGACGTCCACACTTCTTTGTCTCCTATGTTTGAAAAATGGATACAAAAAATGATCATCATACCTGTCTTTCTTCTCTTTATCGTTACTCTTTGACACAGATAGAGGGCTTTGCACTCTTTCCTGTCCGTTAGAAGACGTCCGACCACCACTGCTCGAGTCCTTTCCCCTCCTGGAGCCCGCGGCAGGCACCTTGCGGATAACAAACCTTGACCGTCCATTCAGTATATCCTGGATTTTACTCTTCAGAGCAGCTTTTTTGTCCAGGGAAGGTTTTCTTTGTAATGCAACAAGAGAAGTCACATTACCTCGCCTCTGAGGGCTCAGTATCATCTTCTTCTTCATCCTTTTCCTTTTCATTACAACCTTCTTTTTAGTGGTTTTACACCTAAATAAAAATAAATAAAACAATTTGTCTGAGATGATTTGAGTAGATTTTTCATGACATGAAAAAAAAAATTAAAAATTCTGATTGCACTGCACAGTAAATTGGATAGACCACATTCGCACATCAATAACTCCTACAAACTGAAGATGAATCTTTAGATTGTGAAATGTTGGTCATTTTCCCTACAACAGCATTACTTCAATGGAACGTGCACTGACTGAATTTGTTATTTTCCTCCATTCTCTAACAGTACAGTGAATGACACAGTGGTGTAATGGCACCTCAGGTTGGATCCTTTTCTGGTCATCTTTTCCAGCTTCCTCACGGGCAACTGATCAATGAGCTCCAACACCGCTTCAACACGGACCGGATAAGGGAAGCGCTCACTGACCCGAAGGTTCTTCTTCAGAACCAGCATGGTGAACCCTTGCTCCTGAAACAGTTGTTGCAGTATAAAAACTCAAGCGCAGGTGCCCACAAAGGAGGAATATTATAACATTATAAAAATAAATAATTCAAATAGGCTGTAACTTGTTTATGTCTTGTTGCTACCTGGCTGGTAAGCTCCAGGTAGTGCAGCAGTTTGCTAACTGTGTCAGGGTCCAGGCTCTCCACTGTGGCGTCTCCTTGGAAAGTAGTTTTCTGGATTCGACCTTCCATCATGGCATTCTGGATGATGGTGATGATGAATGTGTCTCTTTCTGCTAGACGGCAGTTCAGCCCTTTCTGAAAGAGACAAAGGAGTGACAGAAGAGATAGAAAGGATGCTGTTTTTAATGAAATTACTTTGGAATATTTTCCCAAATTTAATGAAACAAATTTAAAAAATCTCCAAAAGGTATTAAAACCCTTCAGTATCAATAAGTCAGTGCAGTACCTGCTCCATGTCTTCCAGCTGTTTCTCCATCATAAGAAGGTAGTGGTCATTGTGTGATGGGGCTGTTATCACCCACAGTCGCTTTTTACCTGGAGGAGAGAAGGGGTACTGTAAGTAGGTAAACAGACAAGTAGACACATCAGCTGATCGGTTAATTTGTCTTGCCTGCAAAGCCCGCCAGGAAGTCCAGCTCCGGAGCCAGACTCGATGAGGACTCCCTCGCTCCCCTGTTGTCGGCATGATCTTCGTCCAACCCCAACCCCTGCTCTATGCCCGCAGGGAGGTCCGAATAGTCTCCCCAGTCCCTCACATTAGGGTCCAGCTGATCCTTGGACTTGCTGCGACTGATGCCCGGCCAGGCGGTGAGCAAACCCGGGTAGCTCCAGAAAACAGCAAACAACAGCAGAGGCCAGTGTGACTTATAGAAATGAAGCATCCTTGCTGACACGGTTGAGTGGCTGGTTTGTTGATCAGCTGGAGGTGGTTAGCAGCTCACAAATCCTCCTCTGATTATAAAATACATTTGTGCTGGATCATATGCACCAATGTTGCATCTGAAAGAGAATAGATGGATTTGTCAGCTGTTTAAAACGGGATTTAAGAGTTGAAAAGCCCCACAAAACTGAGAAATCCCCAAATTCAAAATCCCATTAAAGGCTGAAGAATTCTGTATCCTTAAAAAGAGGTGGACCCAATCTAACATGAATCTCAAAGGTAAAAGAATAGCAAAGACTGCAGGGATGTTAGCCTCTCTCACCAGCTGAGAGGAACTGACTGGGGAGACTTCCCTCTCCTTGCACACATGCACTCCTGGTTCACATTATACGCCGGGATCGTTAACAGGAAACTCGTGGAATTTTCTGGGACTTCAAAGCATTTTCTTTCTCTCTCTGTCTGTCGTTCTCTCTCTCCAAACATTCTCTGTGTGTATGTGTGTGGTGCTGCTTTGTCCCACAGCTGCCTGGTTTGGTGTCCGTTCTCAAAAGAAAAACAATCAGTCAAATGCGAAACAGACACATTGTTTCATACAATTTTTCGGATTGAGAGCAACTGCTGAGGGTGTTTTTGAGCAAGAGCATAAATGCCTAACTGCTTCAGTGGTGCTGCTGGGAGTCTGATCCTGACCTCTGAGCAGAGGCACGTGAATAGACAATATCCCTGCAAGGATCAAATTACTTGTATTATTTCACCTGGTGACAATTGTATTTGACACTTTTCTAGTTCAATATGTGTCACTATCCGTCAGAGACTCACGATTGCAGGCTGCCTCACACAGTGAAAAAAAAAAAGAAATACATTTAGTGTTGACAGACTGAGGGAGTCAAAGTGAGAGATTAGAGTTTGAGCAGTTTGCCATTTGTTCAATAGGAGTTAAAGCTTTTAAATGAAGGCAAATGGCTGTGACCATAAATAACCCAGACAGGCTAATAGAAAAGTCAAGAAAAGTTCATACCAGTTCAAAGTCGTGAACCTGAGACAAATGTGCCCAGGCATTAACCCTGAAGACTCTCAGCCATAAAAAAAGGCATTCATTCCTCCCATAACTGCTCAATAAATGCTTCACCAATTAAACTCTTAACCACATTAACTTAAAGCCTTAAACAGCTGATATTAGCATAAGACCACAAGACTCCACAAACCTGTAGCCATACACCTGATTATCTTACGTACAGCTATTTTAGAGGGCCTTTGCGATTGTAAGATGTTCTTCCATCTGCTCCTCGACCTAAAAAATAAAAAAATACACACGTTGATTACATATATATTGTTATGTCGTTCGGGAAGAATAAGAAAAGAAGGGAGAATATAGGAAACAAAAAACGTACCAAACGTTCAAGCAAAGAAGATTAGAAGAGCCGTCTTTAGGGGGAAAAGCTGAAATGAGAACCAGGCGTATGCATTCCACTCTCTGAGCCTGGTAAAAAGAACCAGATTGTCAATATGTGTGTGAGAGAGAGAGGATATATACGCTATACAGTACACATACTAGAAGTGAAGTGAGTGTCAACACAGGTTCTGCTTCAATGCCACTTTTTCATTAGCAAAGATATACAGTTAAAAGAAAGCCAACAACCTTCCATGTGTCTCTACGAGCACAGAAACACGTTAAACAGAAACATAAATTAAATTAGTCCCTCATAAGCACAACATTTATAGCACATGGGCACTGGATGAGCGAGGCAACATGCATGACCTGACAGCAAACACATGATAATGTAATGGTCCATGTCAATGACATTAAATCCTATTTCATGATAGATCATGAAGGTTATCAAGCATCGAGGTACATTCTGCCCAAAACCTCAATGGAAACTCTACTTTATTTATGATTACTGTATGTAGTTTATCGGACCAGAGGATCAGTTTCTCATTTCCAGGAGCAATAAAACATAAAAAGAATCAAAAATGGGTGAAAATTAGTTCATGACACAATGTAAAAAAACACTCCTTAGAGGAAAAGCGTGTGTCTTGCGCCACATGTTTGAACAAGTGTGCCAATGCTAGTAGTGTGAGCGGAACTGATGAGTCCATGAAGAGGGCTGGAGGGGGCCAACCAAAGGTCAACTATAGGCCTGAAATCCTGGACTATAGGCAGTTCGTAAGATTGTTTTGATCCTGTATGGACAATTTGATACAGAATATCATATTGTCCACTTAGAAAACACATGTGAAACATATGTGAAAGTATCAGTTCCTATAGTCCACATCTGTTTATCATGATGTGATGAGATTACACTGTGCAACAACGTCTATCTATTGATTCAAAGCCACCAGCCAGTGGTGTATGATTATCTGCAACAGTCGACATCTCAAAATGAGGGCCAGGTGTTCAAAAGTGGAATCAGGGAGGGGGTGATCTATACATTGTTTAATATAGTACATTTTGCATAAAGGACATGAATCACATCATGACATCTAATGGCAGCTAACGATAATATTCCAACAGGACATACCACAGTAAACAACAAATAACGCATTATAGCAGAGTACAATTTTGATGAACAAAAGTACAACTTTTTTTAATTCAACATAACCTTTTATGTTAATGTTCTTATATCAACAATACAAGTGTCCAACAAACACACTTTTAGGCACACATGCATTAACGGACAAACATTTCAGATGTGTTTCCTTTGAAATGCCAACACATATTGTTGCATCTGGAAAATGAAGCCTGCATTACCAACTTGGTAGTAACTTCACATTTGATACCGATGATGGATGTTGCATTGGGCCCATGCCCCCTTAACAGGATAATTCAGCCCTGTATGACATTTTTGTCATACAGGGCTGTATATATAAGATTAATATATAAGTCCATGTGGTAGTCCATTTCATTACTGTTTACTGTAGAAGGAAAATGCATCATCAAAAAAAGATTTTAAAAAAGACTATCCCCACAGTGCATAATATATAAAATGGTAAAAGAGCGCTCCTTAGTGGAAGTATACAGAGTTGCACCTTCAGTATGGCTGTGGTTTTGGGACGCCATTTATGATAAAGAAGAATACACGTATATGTGCTACTCATTAATACATGTATTTATCATTATCATTATCATGCATTTGCATTGGTTGTTTATTTATAAATTGACTTGTGCATATGCTTCCCGCAAAGATGTTCAAACTAAATGTCTACATAAATTAATCTGGAACTGATAATGTTAAGGATAATAATAATAAAATATGAACCTTAATGTTACTCTCAATTAATAACATGTTGTGTTAACTGTTGCTAAAAGAGTATTCATACTACATTAGGCCAATGCATGACTTTGTTTTGCCTCATCAGTGACAGCACACCAAAAGTCCTCGGATAACCTCTGCTGCATCATCTCATATGATCCAATAAAAGTGCTCTGCGGGCCGCTGTCTGCAGACATCTTCCGGGTCGACAGAAGAGTTCGCCTCTGTTGCACAGAGCCAGGACTATTGGCAAAGGTCAGTCCAGATGTCTGCCGCTAACCTCCCCACTCTCACTTTTCTCTGTGCATTTGTTTCGTTGTGCATTTTAGTGCGCGTCTCGGTGGTGTTTTGGGTCACACGTCGCCTCATGTGTATTAACAGCTGGCGGCTAGAGCGCTAGCTAGCCGACGTTAGCTCCCAGCGTCAGCTAAATGTTGCAGACAAAAGGAGGAAAGTGGCAGGAATAATACTCATGTTCTTCTGTGACTCAGAGAATCTGCATTGAGCACCAACAAAACACATTTAATACACCAGTTTTACGCGTTCGGGTTTGTGAACGACACACGATTGTGAGGCAGTGTTGCCAGATCACGGTTCATTGGTAATTTATTGGGTCAATAACGAAACTCGAGATACGTTCAAGTCCCGACCAGGTTTAATCCGGATTCCGGACAAAGCACACCACGTTTGCAATGTGATTCCGTGTTCATCCTCTTTATGAGCTAACGGTAAATAAAATAATGAACTGAATCTCTGGGACTCGTTTTTTTTTAAGACCGAGATACTTTTTGATGACGTGGTAATTTTAGTTTATTCTGACATGAATTAAGAGTCATGAACACAACACAGCCAGGCTGCAGCCGTACTGTGTGAAATCAATATGTTTAGTGTTAAACCCGGACTGCTCTACACATTTAAAGATGTGCTGATTCTTTTCTTTTCTGTGATGGTAAATGTAATACATTTTGGTATTTGATTGTTGATTTGAAAAATCAACCTGGACTCGCTTGAACTATTTCTGTAAAACTAAATGACTAAAAATAGTTGGGATGACATAATTGACGACCTACATTCAAAAGAGACGAGACCTACTTTGTGCTTGCAATGCTTATGCTTTGCAGCAATTCTCCTGTTGGACATAATGGAACCAGAAAATGACATTTTACCTTGAATGACCGAAGAAATTAATTATTATGACAATACTTGGATAAATTGTCTCACAATCTCCGCTCTAGTTTCAGCACTAATGAGTTGTGTTTTTTTTATTGTCAGTTCTAAGTTTCCCCCTCAAATTGATGTGTGTTTTTGACCTTTTTAACTAAAGCCTCTTTACTCTTTCTTGCCAGTCTATTCTAGTTTAACCCTGCCACATCAGCAAAGCTATCCCAGTCCATCCCAGTTCCGTTATCTCCTTTAAAGTAAACATGCTGTGTCTCTCAGGCTGTCTACTGCCTTAGAGGTGATCCATAGGCTGTGATTTAAAGGTTTTATTCTTGGAAATGCGACAAGCATGTTCATATGCCTGTGTCCAGAATGTGTGTTGGATTTTGGTGCAAACGTATGTAGGAAAGTGTGTGACCTATTGCATAAGCATAGGTCATGTGTTTGAGGGGTAGGACATATTTCTGTGACGTTCACAACTTAAAGTCCTACTTTTTTAAATGGGAGAGTATTTGCAATTTAATTGCGATCTGATTATAATGGTCAGATATTGACACACATATGTTCCCTATTTCTTTCACATACTTTCATCCTCTTATCTTTACCCATAACCCCCCCTCTGTCTGCTGGTGCCCTTATCTTTCCCTTGTCTCTTCCCCAGGAGGGGTGTTGTCTGTCCTGTTGAGCTCCTCCTAGTGTGTTAGTGTCGGCTGTGTGTGCACCATGGCGAGCCTCCTACGTGTTGTGGCGGCCAGCTGCTCGGCCCCCGTGTTCAGCGGAGTTTCCTGTGTAAAGCTGCAGAGCGGCGGTGGTGGTATCAAATCGTCCCTTCGCTTTTTCAGGACCCATCAAGCTCTGGGACGATGTGCCAGTAGTCCAGGTGAGACACTATACACACACATCACACTTTACACAAAACTGAGATTTTAGTTGTAATGAAGGATATCCACTGAGGTCACGCAATGTAAACTACTTTGTGACAAAAGGTCAATAACAACATGAAGCTTGTATGTACAACATGCATAGAAAGCACAGAGGCTGTGATGGTAACACACTGTCCCAGTGTGAACGTGACATTTCAATCTTTTCCAGCCGTCCTTTAGCAAATATAACTGTTCCAAACGTAAATATTTTGACATTGCGCCAGTTTGTGGACATTTGATTTATTTACTGCATACCTGCTTTGCTTGGCAACCTATACACTTATGAGATTAGCATCAGCTACCTGGTGGACAGCGACCATGTATGAATCATTATATAGACAAATGTTTAAACCATTAAATAAATCTTTAGAATATCATTATTTGCAGCTCTACTTGCCCTTCTGGTTTACTAGTGTTCTATTGGCTAATGTGATTTTTCCAAAGTGACTGAAACTGGATGATGGCACCAACACACTTAAAAAGCAGCCACGTGGTGTACATCTTTCTAACTTTCCAAAGAAAATGCTCAGGTTCAAAATTGTGTATGTTTGAGCATTAAGTGTTGTGGACTTGTCAAATAGTCATCAGATCAAAAATAGATGGTTTAATTCATGAATACCAGGCGTATTGTCTTCCTGTTGGACTCTAAATTTAAAACATGTGTAATCCAGCTCTTGAGGTTTGTAGATGCATGTTTTACTACTGATAGCAACATGAAAACAACACCACCTGTACTCTCTGTGTGCATTCTCATGTACCTTGTGTGGCAGGTGGCAACCTACTCATTCACTCATGAATGGTATACTATTCAGCCTTAGAAGTATGCTTAAGCCACCGGTGGCCTTGGCAACTGGTGAAACAAATCTGTCATTGTGACATAAATATGCTGTAGACTAGGGTCCTACCCATTCATTTATTCTCATCTTTGCATGCTTATTCCTTTTGAATCCTTTCTTCGTTCTAATTGTTATGAAGAATGTAGTCCCTTGTTTATTGTAGAGGTAAATGTTGCTACCTGCATTTGCTTTGAATCTCAAGGTCACATTGAGCAATATTCTCCATTTTCCATGCCCTCACTTTGCACCCAGTAACCTGGCAGAAGGTGAAAGCCAGTCCCAGCTGGTTGCAGGTGCTTCATGTGTGCTGGGGTCATGATTGTGCGGATGCTCTCTGTATGTGCAGGTGGGTGTTGAAGGGTGCTTGTGACCTGGTTCATGCTGACATTACTGCAGTTCAGCCAGCGCCAGTAACAGCTGGCAGCGTCTATTCTGGACACACAAGTATCAAATTCCATGCTTGCAAAGCACACTGCATATAGATATCCTTATGCACTGACCTCTCGGGAGCCTATAGACATACAGTATAGGCCAACACGGTGCGTTGGTGTGAACTATGTCATGGACCGAATGACTGTTACTTGCCTTCTCAAACCGTGCAAGCACTACAGACTTGCATGTTCTGGAAATGTCTGTTTGTGGGATCAGTGTTATGACATGAATACAGTAATTATGCCTTTTGGTTAGCATATGCATTGATCTGTCCTTTTTCACGCACTCTTACTGGGCGTTCAAACAGAAAACGGGGCACCACTTGTGCATTAGGAGGGGAATGGTGAGAATCAATTGTACCCCTCTGTGTAAAGTATCCTTTCATTTCACAGTCCATCTATGGCCTCAAAGGTACATTGTGGATTTCATTGCACATGTTTCTTGCACATTGTGTATATCATTGAGATATCTTAGAAGTGTTGAATGCATTTCTTTCTGCTTAAAATTCAGCATTGTAGGTGTTTGAAAGATTATTTTTTAAATCCTGCGTTTGATCATGAGTTGCTTGCTAACAGTGTTCTTTTTAGCATAAAACAGCTGATGCACATGTGTATCCTTGTGGTCGTGCATGTCTTCTTTTATTTAGGTTTATAAATGATTGTGTTAACTCTACAATGAGATCTCCAACAGCTCTTAAAAGTACCCATATGTACGGTCAAAACACAAGATAATGCTTGTTTGCTGTTGCACTATTTTCAGGGTTATGGTTGGTCCGGAGTATCTGCTGGTGTTTGAACTTAATGTTATACTATAATAAGCCACGGGATAGACAAGCCAGCTCTCTGAGTCTAATAGCGTCAAGTAATTGCTAAGTGAGTGCTAAATTTGTTGGCAGACAAATGGGGCACACGATCGACGCATTCAGTGGCATGTGGTGACTTGGTTGATTATAAAAAAAAATTATAAAGCAAAAGCTGCCAACCATTATTTTATTTTTTTAGGTTGATCTTTTTCTTCAAACAAAAGTTGTTAGAGGACGGTCATCACCGCTGGTGAGACTGGTGTGTTTATTTATAGGCAAGGAGACGCAGGGAAAGAGCTGCAGTGGAATTTTCCATAGAAGCCAACACAACATGTGACCTGACTGTTGCTTGGAGACTAGACCTAAATATGAGTACTAAAAAAGACAAGGAGAAATTATGAATAGTTCAGTGTCATTGGCATACTCATTGTCCCTCACTTGACTTTGTTTCTATCTTTTTATCTTCCCTTTAACGATGTAATTCTCATAAGCTTCCCTTGTGATCACACATGTTGAATCAGATTTCAATGTAAGTTGTTCAGGTAAACTATTTGGTCAAGACAATACATTCATGTTCCCTAATTGCTTTGGTCCCACTGACTTTTCTTCTTGTGCCAATTTATTAGGTAGATGATTATTTATCACTGGATAGCTTTGACCTGCTGTTGGCACAACATCTGGTAGAGACATCTATGGTTTTTAGTGAAATTTCACTTTGATTTATAACTAAATACCTGCCAAACTAAAGGCATTCCCATGAATCTCAGTTGTACTTTTTGTTCAGTGCCAAGTGGAGAGTATTTGCATTCTAACACACTAAATACAATCCTCAAAGAGCCACTAAGATCCTTGCTGTAGACTCTTACTGTTGCCGGACACAGACCATGTCTGTCTGCCTAAAGGCCATTGCACATCCAGTACAGTATTTATGGTAAACACAGTTTTAACTCTGCTCACGGTCGTTTCCTGAGGAAATTCTCCTTGAAGTTTCTGCCTGAAAGAGTATTTTCCTCTGTGCTTTGTGATGTTTTATATAATAAAACATTTTCTAAATAGTACCGCCTTTGTCTTTAAATCATGAGCCCAGACTTTTAAAAGGGGAAAAGCTGCAATGATCTATTTTAGCAACAAAATAACCGCAAGGTATCCTGAGTATTGTTCATGTATCTTTCTGCTGTTTTTGAATGTTTTAAATAAATGTATTTAATATGACCACTTTCGCTCATGTCACATGCTCCTGTTGTTTCTCTTTGCTTCTGCAGGTATTCCATACAAACAACTCACAGTCGGCGTACCCAAAGAAATCTTCCAGAATGAACGTCGTGTGGCGATTTCTCCCGCTGGGGTCCAGGCGCTCATCAAACAGGGCTTCAACGTCGTGGTGGAGACCGGAGCCGGAGAGCCTTCCAAGTTCCACGATGAGCAGTACACCCAGGCTGGAGCAACAATTAAAGACATTAAAGATGTCTTGGCATCTGATGTGCTGGTTAAGGTAGGATTTAAGAGGGACGTGGAGGGGGAATGATGGGTCAGTGAGGGATGAGGAGGTGTATACGGTTTGGGTTATTCAGTGGCTTTAAAAAAAAATAGATTTATCCTTTCCCACCCTTTTGATTCTCAAACTCCCTCCTGAGGTTGAAGAGTTAGAATAACATTCTACAGATATTGTCCTGTCCTATTTCAATCAATCGCTCTGCTTCCAGGTCCGTGCTCCCATTTTCAACCCTGAATTGGGCGTCCATGAGGTGGAGATGATGAAGGATGCGGCCACTTTAATCAGCTTCATCTACCCAGCGCAGAACCCAGAGCTGTTGGACATGCTGTCCCAGAAGAAGGCCACCGTCCTGGCTATGGACCAGGTGCCCCGAGTCACCATCGCTCAGGGTTTCGATGCACTGAGCTCCATGGCAAACATTGCAGGGTATGTACATGATGCCTTCAAGGAGGGGCACTGCGACTCACCGATGGGATTTACTGTCTATCTGAAGAGAGATGCTGCACTTTCATGCATGTTCAAATACTAACTGATACGATGTTTGTTATATTTAAAAACATTTTAACTGGACATGTTAAATGCTTACAGGTCTTTATATCCATATTGCTTGTGGTTTCATTGTATCATTTCCTGTGTTTTGCTCTCCATCATTTCAGGTATAAGGCAGTTGTGTTGGCAGCTAATAACTTTGGTCGCTTTTTCACTGGACAAATCACAGCAGCTGGCAAAGTGCCACCTGCAAAGGTGTGTAGTATGAGTGTTTCTGCATTTAAAGTTTATTTTATTGTCAAAGAATATACTCTATGTATTGTCATAAGTGTGAATGTGCCTATGCCATTTTTACCATGCTAAATAACTGTACTGGCCAACCCAAACTATTTTGTGTATGTGAATAGGTTCTGATCATTGGAGGTGGTGTGGCTGGATTAGCTTCAGCTGGTTCTGCCAGATCCATGGGAGCCATTGTCAGAGGATTTGATACCAGGTTTGAAAATCTTAAGAGTTACAAACACTCCTTGAATACCAAACAAACTTGAGTTGTTATAACAAAGACATCTGTGAGCAGGTTTAAGGACAACTGATGCATCTTTTGTCTTACCCGTCTAGCAGAGATGTTCTCTTTCTACCTGACCAAGAAATCCCTTCTCCTTCCCTCTCTTAGAGCTGCAGCTTTGGAGCAGTTTAAATCTCTGGGCGCAGAGCCGCTGGAGGTGAACATTGAGGAGTGCGGAGATGGTCAGGGAGGCTATGCCAAGGAAATGTCAAAGGAGTTCATCGAGGCAGAGATGAAGCTGTTTGCCAAGCAGTGTCTGGAGGTGGACATCATCGTCACCACTGCTCTAATCCCTGGTATGCACAAAAGCTTTTTGCATACACACCAACTGAAAATGTAAAAACAGACACATTGGCCGTAAACAAATGAAAGGTCGTGAAATATCACAGAATGAGAGAGACTTGTGTTCTTGCAGGTAGTCAGAATTTAGAAATAAGAACACATTTTACAACCATTTCACATTTTGTTCCATGATTTTAGTTGGTTTCAATAGTTTTTGTACATTGCGTTGGCCACGCGTCCACAGAAGCTGTGGTGATTTATGTTTCACTTCTTGGGTCGGTGTGTAAAGCCTCGATGTCCGTGTTTCCATTGTCACGTTGTAGGCATGCGTGCACCCATCCTGATCACCAAACCAATGATCGAGAGCATGAAAGATGGGTCAGTGGTGGTGGACTTGGCTGCTGAGGCCGGAGGAAACATTGAGACCACAGTACCTGGAGAGCTGTCGGTACACAAGGTCAGCTCTCATCCAATCTCAAATAAGTGTTGTTTTTGTTGATTTGTCTTTTGTAATTTATTTATTTGTATTTATGTATTTTGTTTAGGGTGTAACCCATATCGGCTACACAGACCTGCCCAGCCGTTTGCCTACACAGTCCAGCACTCTGTACTCCAACAACATCACTAAGTTGATGCGGGCCATCAGCCCCGACAAGGAGAACTTTTTCCTCAATGTCAAGGAGGTGTTTGACTACGGGACCATGGATCACGTCGTCAGGGGATCCGTTGTCATGCAGGTACGACTTTAATGCACAGAAGAAAAAAATGAGGGTGCATGCATTTTTTTTTTAAAAATAATTCAAAATGTCCTGCAGGGCCTTTTCACAGTCACTAGATGTCACCATAAGACAAAACAATCTTTTCGTCTTGCGCTTTGGCCACAAAAATGTCTCTAACAAGTATTTGTTAGTTCATTTAGAATTAAAACGTCGTGCTTACACATGATCAAATTCATCATCTCAAACGTTTATTTGTAATGTAAATCTCCACTGTATATGAAGAGCTGCTCATGCTACTCTAATAATGCTTACATTTAAGTTAAATTCATTGTTGATAAGAGCTGGAAAAAGAATGGCCCGTCGATGTTATTGGGCTCTATTCGGTTTGTCTAATATGTCTAATGACATATAACTATCCTATAATTTTGTTTGTGTATCAACCGATAACTAATGAGAGCATATGATGTTGCCTGAGGGAGAACAAGCTTAAAACGCATTGCAATCCAGAGCAGTCTATTCCCTTTATGTTATTTGTGCATGTTATAACCTGTATTTGAATACATATTGAGCAGATTCAATTTCCTCATTTTTCTACTTTGAAAGGCTTCCTTTTTGTATTGTTTGGTAATTTAGAAACTGTTGCGCAAGTAATTTTTTCCACTGTAAAATGTCCTGATCGGTACAGAGCTGCAGTTTTGCATATTTTAAGGATTTTTATCAAAATATTTCTTTTTGTTATGTCTTGACGCAAAAAGATTTTTATCTCCAAAATGTGGCTATCAGTACTTCAAACCAATATCCATGTTTTTCAGTCTGGTGGACGAATACCATTTCCATGTCTTAAATCATATCTCATTGTTACATTTTGGGGAGAATATATTTGCTGTAATCAATCTAAGCAGTGTCTTTATATTTTTTTTGAGAAAACTAATAGATTCCGATGGTAATTTGACCCATATATCTAAATAAATGGTAACTCAAATGAGGCTGAAATGCAGATATTACTTACTGTGTTTACTGGTCATTAGTTTTCTTTCTTTGATCTTGACAGTGTGGTCTAATGTTTCAGAGATTTATGAATGCAACAGAAGACATTGTACACCATCAGGTGATGAGATCAGGGAATAAAGTGTAGATAACTACAAGCCAAGCCATTAATATGGTGGATAGGAAAGATTGATTGAACCTTCTGTTTGTTCTTTTTCCCCCTTCTTGTCTCCTCCAGAATGGAAAGAACCTGTTCCCCGCTCCCCAGCCTAACAATGTGCCCGTTGCAGCTCCTCCTAAACCCAAATCCCTCCAGGAACAGGCGAAGGAGAAGGCCGCACAAATCTCCCCCTTCAAGGCTACACTCACTACTGCTGGCGCGTACACTGGAGGTTGGTTGAATGTGCCATACAATATAGATGTTCTGGTTAAGAAGAGAATTTATGAAGATGCAACATCTGAGACCCTTGCTCATTTACGAGGCTTGTTCTTGTTAATTGTCCACGTTGGGTCTTAAGGGAGGTGCAGGTCCGCCAGAAGGTGAAGCATAGGTTAATAATCAGCTTTTTAGGTCACTGCTGGAATGTGCACAGGAGGCGAGAAGTGACACACACAGACACCCTGTCAGGAAGTGTGCATTGTAAAAAATAGTGTCACGCTGTGTGGGTGTGTGTTTGAAGTCGTGCTGTTGCGAGTGGTTCCCATGGTGCCACACAGCGCTCTGTGTTAAGTGTGCCACATGCAGTTAATGTGGTTCACACATAGTAGTTTCCTATTTAATACCAACACACAGCTGCTGGTTTTAGCTGCTCATTTTTATTTTTGTATAAAGTGAGAACTTGCTTCAAGTTGGATCCATGCTTGTTAGTTTGCCATGTAATGTAGTCATTTAAATAATTTTAGATTGACTGCCATGGTCACGGATAGCTTCTTTTGCTTCACCAGACAGTTTGTTTCATGCCGCCAGACAAATTGCTCTTTGGCTGATAATTATACCTGTCTGTGGAAGTAACAGGAAATAAGGACATCATGGGTGGTGCCTCCCACATCTTGCAGTCAAAGAAAATGTGCTAATAGTTGGGGAAATACACTCTATCCAAAGCTCATTTATACTAATTAAACTGCTACTGTCAGATCAGAGGTGAAAAAAGATGATAGCAAGATAGGGGGAAACTATTTTTTAATCTGACTTTCTAGCTGACTTTCTAGCCTTTTTTGGGGGGAAATATTGGATAGTTTTCTGTCCTCACAGTGCATGTATATTCAACCTGGGACAAAGGGTTGCAACAAGTGGAGGTTACCTTGCGTTATGGAGTCATAAGCTAAAAGGGTTTGGGACCAACGACGGTTTTCTTAAATATCCTGTTCACTAAATGTTAATTATCTCAATTGCTTTCACATTATTTTAACAGCATCTTCCCCCAGATATACTGTTCATGTATTCCCTAGTTTTAACTCTCGCTCTTTTTTTAAATTTCTTTAACCAGGTGCTGCCACCCTGCTGGGTCTGGGTCTGGCAGCTCCCAACGCCGCCTTCACTCAGATAGTCACCACCTTCGGTCTGGCCGGCATTGTGGGGTACCACACGGTGTGGGGAGTCACTCCTGCTCTGCACTCGCCACTCATGTCCGTCACCAACGCCATCTCAGGTTGGTTGTGTTTGGTGTGTCTTTTACAGACACCTTTTCAGTATAATGCAATCCAATACTACACCACTGCTACCGTCGGGCACAAGGTAGGGATGAACAATATGAAATATATAGGCGTATTAATTGTTGCAGTTGTATCGCAATAAATGGGATGGTAAATAGCCCAACAAAAGACCATTGAATTCTAGCGCATAGTGCAAAAACTCATTACATTACATTTAGCTGACACTTTTATCCAAAGCGACTTACAATAAGTGCATTCAATCATGAGTACAAACTCGGAACAACAAGAATCAAGAAAGTACAATTTCTTCAATAAAGTTAAACTACAAAGTGCTATCAGTAAGTGCTACTAAAGTGCTAATACGGTGCTACTTTCCTTATTCAAGGTGTAGTCGACATTCTAGCGTTGCTTTTCAGTCCAAATAAAAACTTAAAAGATTGTTTCCTGATTGTCGGCTGCAATTTAACACAGAGGGGTTAAGGGGTTAGAGAGGTAAGTGCATGTGTGTGTTCTCGTGGCTTTGATCACTCTTAAAACACACACTGGGGTAGGAAGTAACACACTGCCGGTGATCTTTGAGGGTCAGGGAAGTCATTGCTCATTTACTTGTGCACACCGCCGGACATGAGAGCTCGGTTGTGGAGCTAAGAGTGCAACAACTAAGAGACTGTTTTACTTTTTTAAACGTTATTACTTGCACCTATAAGCTATTTTCACATTCGCATCTTCATTACCATTACACTTGTTCTCTGGGTCTTATACATTTTTATACATTTTTATTTTCTGCCATGTTTTGTCTTCCTGAAGTTTACCATTTGTAAAATCGCTAAATCATCACTGAATGGACTGAGACGGCAAATAAGAAAAATGATTACACATTAGAGAGTAGACCGAAAAACCTTAAAATGAACTCTGTCGGCCCTCCATCTGTCCTTTTTAGCCCTGTCAAGATATTTTCCATTCATATTTGGCGTTCCATTATTTTATATATTTTTTTTCTTTCTGTCAGTGACTGACTGTGGTTATGGAAACAGTGAGACCAACATAACTCTGTTGTTGTTGTGCCAGGCATCGTAAAGTCTCTCACACACCCTCAGACATTAGGGAATCCTATTGGAATTTAGGGTTTGAGGAAGGGACAGCTATATTCTTCATGTGGCGATTTATAGTGTTACAACCAGTAGTGACGGGCTGGTGGGTCATCTTAAATTCTTCAGACACTGGTCTCGTATCCAGTGGCTCATTGAGACACATCTTCATATCTGGTGTCTGATAGAAATGCTTTAATCTACTTGAGAGCACTGATTCACTGTTACACTGCCTGTAGCCTGTAGCTGATGTTTGTCACAGCAACGGTGGCCCACCAGTATGTGTGTATGTGGTGTGTGCACTGATGCCTATTGGCTTTCTTTCTGGCTAATTTATTAGATTTGGTGGCCAGGCTTGCCTTTGATCTACGTCAAATAGTGAAATTGTAATATATATATATATATATATATAAAAAAAAAAATAGTGTGCCAAAATCATATTTAATGCATATTTAATCATCATTTAAAATAATATTCATTAGTATATTAATGAATAGACTCAAAATGTGATCGCGACAACGGTTGTAATTTCTTTCTGCAGTCGATTCACATTTTGCATCAGAGCATTTTCCGTAAATATAATCTACATATTATTTATCTACATATTATTTAGCAAGAAAGTTTTTTTTTTTTTTTTTTTTTTTTTAAGAAATTATTATTTTTGCAATAAACACGGTCTCAAAAATGTCCACTAAAAGGATGAAGCGAACACCCTATAGGTGCATTGACTGACACAGGCCAAAAAGAGAACATAAAAATCCTAATGCACAAGCCCTAGATACTGTATTTTATGAGGCCATTTACCAGTCTGAACAATGTTACTAATCCAATCGGTTGAGATATATCGATGTATCCAACAGAGCAAAGTTCTTCATTTAAGACTCAAAGGCTTCAGTATCAACATAGGGACTTTGCTTACAGACATTATTTGTATTGAAAACAGAAATAAGCTTAAGAATAAAAGAAATGATCCGACGACCTTGGTTTGGGTCGGACTGGAAATCCTGGGACAGGATTTTGATTTAAAAGAAAAAGGAAGTGCGAGGTAATCAAAGATCAAGCCTTTATCTGATAGAACACAAGAGATATCAGGACAAGCATTTTATAAATGCATTTCGTAAATTCATTTACAAAAGATGGCTTAAATTAAAATGAGAGGCGGAGCAACACAGCTAGTGAACATTGCAAAGGACACAGAGCAATATTACAGATCAGATGTATGGGTAGATTTGCATACGAGTTGACCTTACTGTCGCTCATCTGTGCCAACTAGGGCAGAAAATTGATCATCGGTGGCATTCTGACACACTTCTTGGCGTTATTGTGCTAGAAACCAAAATACAAATGTTTGGAAAGTTTCCTGTGAATGCCGTCCTCTTCATATGCTCCTCACCAACAATCGTTGCATGTTTCCTTCACTCTTTTTAAACCATAAAAATGTTCACTTGGCCTGTCAGTTTCTATCGTAGATGTTGTTCAATGATGTTTAGCAGCATTAAAAAAAAAAAAAAAAAAGGAGACCAGTGAGAGAGGGGTCAACCTTCCCATTTGCCTCATTTGAAAATTCTCATGAACACTATTGATTTCATGCATACACACCACTACCTGCTCGTCAACATAAATTGCACTCAAACACAATTCCGTGTGAATGCAGGCTCTTGGTGCATCCTACTGCCTGTAAGTCATTACAGGACTGATGTTATCAAGGTTTCCTGAGCCTCTTTTGGTAAACACACACACTCCCCAGAAATCTCAATCTTTCTAGTTCGATCTTTTTCCAATGAGAGAAGCAGACAAAGCATTCTGAGCTTAAGAAACGGCGATAACATTCCTATAGTTGTTGCACAACGCTGTTAGGAAACTCGAAACAATTTTTTCGTTGTTTTTGTAACATCTTCACCAAAGGTTTCACTGTCCCGTATAATAAGTGGAGGATCATGACTGCTACACTGTCCTTGTTCTGCAGGTCTGACTGCTGTGGGTGGTCTGTCCCTGATGGGAGGCGCCTACGCCCCAACATCTACTGCT